>JAVIWB010004129.1:0-532734 GCA_031893035.1 Dermolepida albohirtum | reverse complement strand
CTTTTCCGTATTCATTTTTTGGATTCACCTAACTGTGATTGCGGAGAAATAGGACATATAAATCATATACTTTTCAATTGTGAATTAAATCATTTACAGATCAACAGTCTCATCAACAATTTAACTAGATTAGGTTGTTTTCTATCTTTCGAGATATCTCCATTGTTGTCTCTATGTAATTTGAAGGCTTATATCTTGATTTTTTCTTAATTGGAAAAAATAATATTTTAATTTGATTCCTCTCCAATGCTTAATCTACTCCCACTTTTAATTCGTCCTTATGTGGTGATGGGTTATGTGTGTTCCGAGGCTCCTTTTAGGGCGCGTGTAATGAGTCGCTGGGGCCCCGGCTCGAGAAGAGTTTCACCTTAGCTATTTTATTTATTTATTTCAAGCGCCATAGAGTTACTAATAGTGCACACAAACTCGAGAATGGTGTCAAAAAAGGATCCATAGATCCAAACACCAAGGGAATATTTTTTAAGAAGAAGAAGAAGAAGAAACGGTCTGCGTGCACAAACATTTATTGTAGGCTAGCATTTCGGTAAAAGGAGGTGCTATTTTATGATTCACAAATGTTAAATAATAAGGAGATTTCCACTTGGTAATATTTCTAATATTGTAAAGCTTGTCCGAATTAATAATTTTTAGACTTAAAAACGAGCTGTAATATCAAGGTTTTACAAAACAATGATTGTATTGTCTAGTAAGCGTATTTTAAGTATGGCATTATTACAGTTTACAGTAGTCTTGCCTATTTATTTATAAGTAGTGCATATTTGGTTTAATTTAACTATTATAATTATATTATTATTTAAGCTATATACTTAATGTATTATATAAATTCATATATTATTTAATTTCTTATATACACGCGTATGTATTTAAAAAATAAATAACTAGAAATACAGATATGTATTTCGAGTTATTTATTTTTTTTAACCTATAACATATTTTACATTTACACATTTTTATTTAATGGATTTTTTGAATAATAGTTTTTTTTTATAAATATATATGAGTTCTTACATTTTTTATTTTATTATTTTTTTTCCTGTTTGGTACTGTAAATTAATAATCACACAAACATTTTTAAAATTAACAAATTTATACTGCATTTTTTGTGTGTATACTTGTATGAAGACGTAACTTTTGTGCACATTTGTCAAAGGCTCTCTGCATACATGTTGTTACTTGTTCACTTTTCTTTCATGTTCCGTGTATAAATTGTGCATTTGCGGTACTAAACAGGAAAAAATAGTAAAAAAAGTATTCATAAATATTTATATAAAAAAAACTATAATTAAAAAAATTCAAAAAAAAAATGTAAATGTAAAATGTATTTCAGATTAAAAAAATTTTAGGTGCGCAACTAACTTCTCGCTGTTTTTTTGATGAAAATGCAACTTTATTGTGAAAAAATGTTTATAAATGAATCATTCAAAATATTGCCCATCACTAGTGACAACTTTTTCCCATCTTTCAGGCAGAGCTCGAATACCGTCACGGCTATCCACGAATCAAGACATTTTGAAATGTCTTCATATGAGCGGAACTGCTGATTAGCCAGACCATGTGACATCGAACGGAACAAGTAATAATCGGGTGGCGCAATATCTGGGAAATATGGCGGGTGGGGTAGGACCTCCCATTTGAGTGTTTCTAAGTAGGTTTTAACGGGTTTAGCAACGCGAGGCCGAGCGTTGTCATGCTGTAGAATCACTTTTTCGTACCTCTGCTCGTATTGCGGCCGCTTTTTGCGCAGTGCTCGGCTCAATCGCATCAATTGAGTTCATAATAAATAACACCGCCCTGGTCCCACCAAATATACAGCAAAACCTACGCAGCGTGAATATTCGGCCGAACCGACGACGTAGAAGCATGATTGGTAAGTCTCCATGATTTTGTTCTCTTTGGGTTGCTGTAATGAATCCATTTTTCATCACCCGTAACGATGCGATGAAGAAAACCCATCCTTTTTTACCGCTGGAGCAGTTGTTCACAGGCGAAAAAACGACGCTCAACCTCTTTTGGCTTCAAATCATAAGGAACCTAAGTTCCTTGTTTTTAAATCATTCCCAACGCATGCAATCGCTGGGAAATGGCTTGGTGGGTAACTTTCGATACGCTTCAGCCGCCGTTTTCTTCGAATGAAAGAAGAAAAGCAACAGTTCCCGCAAATGACGATTATTTGGCACAAAATCAGACATTTTCACACAACCAAAAGTATATGACGCAAAAACAAAATCACTAATGTGTCAAAGCGGTTTGTTTATCATATGTCTAAGCTTGGTTCATGATGTTTTGGTTATGTCACAATCGACCAGCACTTACTACTGGAGCCATCTCTTGAAAAACAGCGAGAACTTAATTGCGCACCTAATAAATAACTTGGAAAGGGGTGAAATGCAAACGAACAAAATTTATAATTAGAATAAAACGACATTATTGTGATTATTTCAAATATTATTTGTATTTTATTTGGAGATTTTTTTATATTTTCGTTTGTGTCGAAACTGAAATTGTGATTAAAATAAATAAATAAAAAAAGCAGTTGTAGTGATACAAGTTATTAAATGCAATAATGTAGTCTTATTATTTTCGCTCATACCATTTTAAAATGTATTTAAAAGATTATTTTTACAAAGGCTAAAGAATTAGCAACATATATCTCTTTTTATCGGTCTCTACTACAACCATAATTTATATTCTTATGAAACACAAATTTTATTTAATTACCGTTCAGGTCAAATTTTTCCTTTTATTTATTATCTAGGATCAGAGAGAAAAAGCACAGAGCCTGTCATCACCAGAATAAAGGTTTTCTAGATAAAATATTTCCGTTATAAATTCTAGGGAATGAATTTCGAGCGGAATAGTACAGTATGTTCAACATTTAAACTTCAACACTTGCTGTTTCTCAGATTGTGTCAATTTATTAAATTAATCTTCTGGATTTTAACCGTAGCTTTATATTGTTAGTCGACACATTTTTATTTATTTTAATTAATTGAAATATAATCTGAAAGGTCGCAAGAAGTTATAAATTAGCTAAACATGTTCTGTGTGATTCGAACAAGAAATTTTGATATTACCTTATCTTGTATTCATCATCCTTTTAGTAAGGAAATTGTCAAGATTTTAAGTAGTTAAATATAATTTGACAGGTTTTGAATATTTTAAAATATGTATTTATTTTTTGCGTAATGTATTTCAACAGCTTTTTTAACAGTTTGTGAAACACTTAAGTCTGAAAATAAAAATATCCTATATTTAAAACATAGCGTGAGTTTTTTTCTGGAAATTTCAGCCAATACGTTTTGGGCAATCTAGAATTAAAATTAGGTTGGTATATCACAAAATGATGCGGATTGCTTACATACGAGGGTAGTTTGACAACTAGTGAGAATGGAAAAGAAAAACGAATTTTATAAATACAAAATAATTTTTATTTTTCAATATATATATATATATATTATTTATATGGTTTATTTACCGAATGTTACTACTATTAACGCAGCAGAATATAATTCTAATCACCTATCTGGCCCATTGCACCTTTCCAGAAACAAGTTTCATAGACGTCCATTATTGCAACGAGGCGTGTTTAAAATAAATACTTCCACATCTACCCTATCTATCAGATCTGGTTCCTAGTAATTATCATCTGTTTCTAATTTTGAAGAATACACTACCAGATGTTTGATATCAGAGTTTGAGTGAGTGATATGAATATGTGGATTGCAAAGATTCTGAAAAAATTCTTTGAGGACTGTTTAAAAAAAATAGTTTCACGTTAGGTTAAGTGTATTTAACTAAATGGAGATTATATTAAAAAAAACACCTTGTAATTTTGATGAAAATGACAGTTTTTTCAATTTCTCTATACATTAAATGTTTGTCTATTAATATAACAAATAATTCGAGTTTAGGTTTCTTGTAAATAGTTTCTATTTTTAAAACATAGTCTTCAACTTTATGTTGAAATTGTATTCTAATAATTCTAATTTTATTCGAAAAACTATATTTTTTAGAGTATAGCACGAAAAATTCGAAAATCTCAGTTGAAAGTCGATGCTCTCAGTTGAATTATTCATGTGTACATTTTGGAATATTAGTGCAGTGAAAACTTTAAATAAAAATACCTTTGTATGAAGCCGAACGATGAAAATATATTTTTGTAGACTTGCGAATAACTAAATATGTCATTGTGCAGTTTGCTGGACAGTATAATGTGAAGATTTGAAAGAACTGCATCAATAAACTGATCGACAGAAATTATGTTAATACGAGTTCTAAACTCTAGAACTGTGTAGTAATGCATATGCTAAAATGAACTTTTCTTCTTGAAACGACTTTCTATAAATTCATTTAGTTTCTCGCTAAAACTCGCAGGATTCGTGCATGAAATTTTAAATGGTGGTTGGTGGTTAACTTTGGAAACATCTATAGTAGATGAGTTTTAAAATTCACCGAGTTAAAGAAGAAAGGCCTTGCATAACAACTACCAATTGCTGCTAGTGTTACCAAACATCAAAATGTAATAATTCCTGTTGTTTAGAGCTATGACTTTCCACTCGGGAGCAATAAATTTTATTTTATTTATTTAGTTTATGGCAACGCATACCAACACAGTCACGAAAAAGGTATAAACAAGAAAATAATGTATATATATATATATATATATATATATATATATATATATATATATGTATATACATAAATCTAGACTAGTAAAAATCACAGCTTCAAATCAAGATTTTGGAGCCACCGGACGGTTTTAGATGTGACTTTTACAAAGTCTTCTTGTGTGCCAGGAAATGCTCGACGACCATATTCGTACATTATGTGCATTATTATTCGGTTCTCCGCGCCACAGTCGCATTCAGGACTCGGCCTCATGCCTTACTTGCGTAGCATGTGGCCGAAACTACCCATTCGCACGGAAGAAATGTTCAGCTCTGGCGCAGTAGATCAAATCCGTAAGGAGGCTGTTTGGTGTTCAACAGGAGTTGCCACTCTTCCGAAGCGCAGTCTTACCATTCAGTCATCCACGAGTCCGCCGCATAAAAGCTTTCGTCTGAGAGCAGTTGAGCGGTTTTTAAATGTACTCTTTTTGATTTAAGACGATGAAATGCGCTGCCAGTGACATCTTCACGAATTGGCAGAGCCGATGATCTTATCGTAGTCTCGAGATAAGATCTTATGCCGTCGGATGTGTTGCGGCTTAATGTGGCTCAAAACGGTGGAACGATAGGTTACAAAGCCTTTGAATGCAATTGTTTCCTTTTTATTTTATCTGTCTCGTTCCTTCTAATATTGTAAATTTTAATGGTTTCTTAGCATCTTAGGATGGAATTGTACCTTTAAAAGAAAATTATGTCACATATTCCATTACTCACCCCGTTTAATCATACTTAGAATCGAACACTATATGATGTCTTTCTGTAAGCTAATCTGGCAGTGGAGTTTGTTGTTGTTTTTACGATTAACTCTTAACAAAATCATATTTTAATATTCTATTCCCAATGCGAACTGTACATACGTATATAGAATATATTTTATGAATTAAATTAATATGAAGCAATTATGTATGTGGGGTTTCCATATTACATGAGCCGTTAGAATTTAATTAGCATACTTATTACATTCATTTGCATGATAATTGCCATTTAGATATATCATCCGATGCAATTCCCTTTTATGGAAGTCCATGAAATGAGTGTGTACGCGTGCGTGTAAAAAAAGCTCTTGAAAAGGGAAAAGTTTCATGAATAGGGCTCTTAATGGTGCAAAATATGCATTCAAATGCGTTTATGAAACTAGACTGCGGGCTATTTAATTTTCGAATAACTAAATTTGCTTAGAATACTTAAAACGTGTATTAATCGTTAAAATTTATTTCTTTTAATGCACAGATAATCCTATTTTCATAATTAATTACCTAAAAATGGGATGTAATAACAAAAAGAGTTAAACAGCCGAGGCTTGAATTTTGTTTTAGTTTTATCGAAGAAAGAAAACTTTATAATTTTCACAAAATTTCTCGATTTCCAAAAATGCGGCAACGAATCAAAATATTTCAAAATAAGGTACTGTATGCCATAAAATCATTTTCAATGATATAATGAGCTTATTTCAGTAACTTGGATGCAAAATTTTACAAGTCCAGAGAAAAATAAAGTTTTTTAATATAAAAAAAAAAATTATAATGGAAATGACTAACAAAATTATTTGGCGTAAGTTATAATTGATATTTAGGAGGTACAGTATTGTGCAAATTAATGGAATTAAGCACAATATAACTAAGAAAACCGTTTATTTGTCATATAATCACGATGAGATGGTATAAAATTATAAATTATTAGTAATTTAATAAGAGATATGCCCTCCTTTGGCTGCGATGACAGCCTGAACTCTTTTCGGCATGTAATCTATTAATTTTTGACAGTTTTTCTTTATTTTCTCGTCCCGAAACTACACCCGAATTATTGCTTCTATCAATTTTGCCTTCGTTGTACAGTTCATTTTATGTAACCTAGCCTTACAAATGGCCCACAGATTTTCAATTGAGTTTAAGTTTGGAGAATTGCCAGTCGAGGAGAGTTATTCCTGTTTCCTTGAAATATTTGACCATAACCTTCGATTTGTGGCATGGAGCTGAGTTCTGTTTGAAAATGCACCTCCGTTTGGCTCACAATTCAGCTACTGGATAAGTATTTGGGAAAAGATCTAAAGATCTTTTCCCAAATACTCTTTATATTTCTGGCTGTTCATCATGCCTTCTATAGACATCAGGGATCCAGTCCCCATGTACGAAAAATAACCCTAAAACATCTTCTATACAGGATGTTTGACAATCTGATCGATATGAGCTGCAGTGAGTTTTTCATCTCCACTTTTTCTCACGAATTTTGATCGCTGTCCCTGCACCAAAAAATGGGACTCGTCTGAGAACAACACCTTTCTCCAGTCTTCCTCATTCCATCCGGCATATTTCTTGGCCCAAATAAGCCTCTGCTTCATCATTTGTTGAGTGAGGAGTTGCTTCTTCTGTGGTCGAATGGCTTTTCTTCCAGACTGTAAAAGTCTCCTACGAACTGTCGAGTCATGCACTTTCACTCCAGCGTCGGTTAAGTCTTTTTGTAGTTCAAAACTAGTTTTTCTTGGGTTCAGCTTGCTATTTCTGACCAAAAAGGTGACATCCAGGCGTGTCATCTTCCTCTTTCTCCCACATTTTCCCGCTCGTTTCACTTCAACTATTCCGGTATTTCTTTTTTGCTTTAGGATCTTGCTTACTGCTCCTTGACTAACACCACATTCCTGAGCAATATCTCTATGTGTCATTGAAGTGTGCTCACTTAATGTCACAATCTTCTCACGTTTTCTGGGCGTGATATCCATATCGTGAACAACGGGTAAACGCACAATATAAATCAAAATTTGAACTTTGAAAGAGTATATGTGAACAAACTCTCTAAAACACACTGAATAACTGTATAATGTGTTCCTAGTGATATCGGTTATGTTTTTTGACATAAAACTACTGCCAGAACTGACCTAATAATGTTGCCACATGCAGAAAACTAAAAAAACAGTCATGATTCCATTAATTTGCTCAATACTGTAGGCCGAACACTTAAAAAAACAGTTAATGAAATGTACATGTCAAGCTTTGCACTTAACCATTAAAAATAAGTTCATCTAAGAAAGCAATACCTATAAAACGTAATTATATAATATTTGTCTTAAATGACCCATGCTTTCTTATTCATATTCAGTTTTCTCTTCAGCTACTACTCTTCTCTCGGGCATTTTGAAAAATATCCTTAAAAAACTAAGGTTCTATTCTTGAGAATGTCTTTTAAAGAGCTTTTAATACTTTTTGCGTATATAATAGCTTCAATAATATTCAGAACCTTTAGACTTATTTGAGAAATGTTCTTTTATATAAGCTTCTTAATGTGCACAATTCATTTTTAAAAAATGGCTCACCTCTTACAAGTCGAGCATCGGTTTTTCCTTTAATCATTAGTCATTAGGTCGCACTTGTGCCACCAATGTTAGGCCAAGAACAATGCGAACCTCTCTCATGTAATGGGAATGCAACTAATGTGTTTAAAAATTCAAGGAGCTTCAGAATTGTGTATCACATCAATTATAGCTTCGAACATTCAGATCTGCTAACTCTGTTTTGTAAAGTGCATAAGTATAGTTTATGTATATTACACAGGCCAACCATGAAAAAAGTTTTTTATAAATTTGGCCCCCTTCATGTTTTTTTGACATGCTGAATCTGAAAATGAACTTTAATACCACAGGACGTATAGTTTCCTCGCATGTTTACTCACGTTATTTATGCATTGTAAGCGTATAATAATACCTTGGTCTCCACACCTAATTAGAAGTAAATGTTCAAAGTGCACTTGTCTGTTGATTATCTGCGTGACTAATACAAAGAAAATAACGAAGGCATAAACTTTCTAATCTGCAGGTGCATTTTTACACTAGTATTTAAATTTTTTCCCTGACAATCTTGGGGCTGTAAGTGAGGAACAAGGGGAGCGTTTCCTTCAAGATATAAAGGAGATGGAAACGGTATCGTGGTCGCTGGAATGTCAACATGATGGGAGATTACTGTTCGACCCTTCTGCGAGCAACTCTAGAAGCATCATGTAAAAGGAAAGGTTACACTCGAACTTTTACGATGAAGAGGTTGAGGAAATACAAAAGTTTAGATTAATAAGTAAAAAACTGTTCATATTCAAACTTACACCACCATTGCAATAACAAAATGTTAAATTTTCAATTATACTCTAATAATAAATTACGTACCTTCAATTCTTAACTATATTTTTTATTCTATCATACTCAACGAAAGATAAAGATTGCGAAAAATTGGTACGTGGTAGAAAAAAACTGATTGAAAATTTAGATTCAGCCCACCAAAATACATAAGAAACAGATTGGACTTTGAAAAAAGTTTTTAAAAAATATTTATTGGTTGGCCTGTGTTATTAATGAAAGCGTGTGTCTTACCGTGTTGGTAGTCTTTAGTAGCCTCTAGTTAAGCCTCTAATTCTACTTTGGAAAAAGAGATTTTAGTTAGTAAAATTGCGAATTAAATTTTCATCAAGGCAAGGATCCGTCCAATTTTCAGTTTAAAATTTTTATTTTTGGTGAGGAACCGGAACTTTATGGACAAATAATATTTATATAGATAAGTTTATTACTTAAAAGAAGTCAAATATATATTTCCTCACGCCAAATGTTAACTACCCCTTCAACAATTATTGTGCATTACTGATTAACCTTTTCTTCAAATTGTGGTCATATGTATACATTGTCTTAAATAGTTAAAGAGAAGTGGAATTGTTGAGTTAATTATAATTAGATTTGTCTTAAAGAGTATATTTGGTGAGCAAAAATTCACATTTATTTTGTTAATTTCAATCATATGCCGATAAAGCTTAAAAACCTATATATTTTCAGTTTTAGGGTAGCTGAAATACATAGTCCTTCCGGAAATTAGACATTCAGCGTCCGGAAAATATGCATTCAATTACCTTTACGGGACCGGACAATGGCGTATCAAACTCTCAAATTCATTAAGTTTAGGCGGAACGGTTGCACATTCGACATAAATGATGCCGCAGAGGGGCATATCTCGTACCATAAAAAGGAAATTGCCGGTGACGATTCAGTCATGGCTGTCTCGGTGATCTGGTTTAGTGTAAATGCCACCGCTTTGTATTCTCGATCGATGTCGAGCTTACCGGTTGCCGTTTAAGGTTTACCGACAACGTTCTAAAAAAATAATTTATGATTTCCGATAAATCCTCCCCGCCGTCATCGCCCCATTGGCGTTTATGATATGATTATGTGTTTTCGATAGGCTTATCGGGTAAGTTTTACATATTTACTTTATGGATATGAAGATGTGATATGGGTTTTGAATCAAGCAGAAATGATAAAATTGATAAATAAAGGAAAAAATTTTAATGATAATCAGTGGCATAATAATAATAATAATAGGAACTTTATTGCCTAACAGGTTGGAACCTAATTATAGAACAACTAATAATACGATAGGCATAAAAAAATTTTTAAATAAATAATTGCAGTAATACACAGTCTGTCTCAGAGAAAACGGAACTTTTTAAAAATAAAAACAAAAACTTATTATTTTGGTAAAATTCATTTGTTTTATTCAAAGCAGTCGCTTTCGGATTCAATACAACGTTTTGCACGGTTAATCAACATGTCGAATTAATTTTTAAGTTCATCTTTAGAGATGTCCTTCAAGATCGCTGTCGACGCCTCTTTAATGGCTTCGACTTCGGCATAACCCTGTCCTTTCATCGGCAAATGTAGTTTGGAGAATAGATAGAAATCACAGAGGGCCCAATCCGGTGAATACGGTGAATGGTTGATGGTTAAAATGCCATTTGTAGTCACCATCAGTGATAAGCGTCGAACGATGAGATGGTGCATTATCATGTAATAAACGCCAACTACTACTTTCACGATATTGAGAGCGTACACGATAAATATGCGCCAAAAGACACCAAGATAATATACAGCATTGACTGTTTGACTAGTTGGTACAAACTCTTTGTGCATTATGCCTTTCGAATCATAAAACGAATCAATATTCTCTTAACTTTTGATTTCTCCAAACGGCTTTTTTTGGGTTTTCTTCGCTTGGATGCTTCCATTCAGAGCTTTGACGCTTGGTCTCTGGATCATATTGAAAACACCACTTCTAATTGCCAGTTACAATAGAATACCTGAAATTTTCGTCCATTTTTGAGTCTTTAATCAAGTCTGTACGATGTTGAATTCCGAGCAATTTTTGATCATTAGTTAGTTTGTGTAATACAACCCTTACACAAATCTTTCTCAGTCCCAAATGTTGTGTCAAAATGCGATGAACTGAATCTTTGGAAATACATAATTCTATTCCTACGTGTCGTAAGTTCGATGGTACTTTTCGTAACTACAAATTTTTTTTGCACCAGAATGTTCGTCGTTATTTATGTCCGTAAAACCGTCTTTAAATCGTTTATACCACTCATACACACTCGTACGTGACAAACACCCATCACCACACACTTGTTTTATTAAACTAAACATTTCAGTAAACGATTTACCTACTTTATCATTAAATTATGCTTTAATTAATTGTGACCATTATAAAGAGAATCTAACAAGATAAGGATTTTGGCTTGCTTCTATTGGAAGTATTACAGTAAATAAATTAGTTTTAGCTATTTTCATTTAGGACCCACTATTTTGCTTCATTTTCTATTAGTCTTGAAAAAGATTGTTTTCGTACTCATCTAAGCTAATATTGTTTCTATGCAAAGTATAATTTCTTTACAAAAATAAATTGAACTCAAGACTGGAAATGCTATGGGTCAGTTCTATGTAGTTTTATAAAATTTAACGAAAAAATATTGTTTAATTTAAACATTATACTGTTTAGTCTAATAAATTGTTTCACTTCATATCCTTCACTCTCAGCAATTAGATCTAAGTAATAATTATAATATTTATATCTTATATTAGATATCAAGAAGAGTAAATCTCCATTTAACATTTCCTGTTCTATGACAATATTTTCTTTGCGTAACTATATAACAATATTACGATAGATAGAAATGTTTCTAGAAAGGACCAGAAGGCAATTGCTGTCAAATTTTCAAATAGATGGTACATAAACACATGCCGTTACTATAGATCCAAGTACACAATTCGTGAATTTTATTAATAGTGAATAAAAACGAGTTCCGTCCAGTGATCAGGCATTTTTTTTGAAAGGTGTAAATGTTAAAAAATGGAAATGAAGTTGGACGAAGTTAATGACGAGTTTCTTATTGCATGCACCAGTTGCAAACTGGAAACAATTTAAAACGTTCATGAAATCATAATGATGGTCGCCGAGTAAAGTTGAGACAAGTAGTAGAGAGAGTAGGCATTGTCGTGGGTGCATAACTACACTTCAGAGACCAAAGAACGGTCAAAACGGTAGATTTATAAGGAAGGCCAAGACGCGTCCGTTTGCTGGAAAGGTGCTGATTGTCTTTTAAAATTTCCGAGAAATAATATTTACTGGTTATTTGCAACACAGGAAACTGTTATTAGATAGATCGAACGAAAGTATCAAAGTCCAAAAAACCTCATTTGGTAAAGCAAAAGCTTTGTTTCGTCAGGAAAATGTCCCGTCCGACAGGTCGATAATTGCGATGGAGGAACTTTACGTGTACGGGATTTGAATCTTTAATTAAAGCATAAGCCATAGTTCATAAATAGTAATTGTAAGACACATGTAATAAATTTAAACCCTATTTATTTAACACCTATACAGAGCAATTCATCTCAAATGAAGTGTGTGAAGTTTTCCTATGTTAAAGTATTTTTATACTTGTCAGATAGCGATCATGCCTATTGACCTGCTACTTCTAGTGATGTGTATAAATGATACCAAATTAATTTTTCTCATACCAACCGATTTCATTTGACATGGATGACTTTGTACATGTACGAAAATAAATCTTAAAATTAAGGTTGTTGATTTGGATACCTCGTGTTGATGATTTAATGTGATTGTGTTGATTGGTAGACAGAAATTTTCGTAATCGCGATGTGATTGTTTTGATAGATTGATAAATTTACTCCGAAGTTCGTTAAGTAGAAAGAAACTGCGAATACAATAAAATTTAATTACACTATGTAATTAATAGTTACAGCGACAAGAGGCGGTTTCCTAATAATTGAAAGAAAAAAGAGTACAGTGCAAAGTACCCGAATAATTTAGGGAGAATACTGTGTTATTTGAATATTTACATTTTATGATGCACCTAAGGCTAGTAATCTAATAAAACCACTTATTAAAGTATTTTAAAATGAGCAATAATACAAATTATATTTTGGCACAAACCAAATTACGATAGTAAGATAATATATTGGGTCTGGGAAAAAGTTCGTGGCGTTTTTTCAGTATTCAACTGGTTCCCCCATGGCGCGTGGACGAATTCATTTAAACCGAATATGCTCCATTATTATCGACAATGTTTCGCCATTTTTTTGGTAGATCCATGATCCCATCGGTGAAAAACTTCTGTGGTTTCTGGTCGAAAAACTGAATCAAGTAGTTTTCACAAGCTTCTTTTGAAACCAACTTAATTCCATTGAGAGAGTTCTGCAGAGATCGAAACAGATGATAGTCAGAGGGTGCTATATCCGGACTGTAAGGTGGGTGCATCAAAACTTCCCAACCAAACTCTCTCAATTTTTGACGGGTCATCAAAGAAGTGTGTGGTCGGGCGTTGTCATGATGGAAGACAACACCTTTCCTATTAATCAATTCGGGCCGTTTTCTTTCAATCGCCTGGCGTAATCTCTCTAGTTGTGCACAGTAGAGTTGAGAATCAATCGTCTGACCAGTTGTAAATGGTTCAAAACAGTTTTGTGGTCAATGCCTAGCTCCATGCCAATATCGACACTGCTGATATGCTTATCTTGTTGGACTCTTTCAAGAATTTCATCAGATTTTTCAGTGATTGGACGACCGGAGCGTGACTCATCTTTCACATTGAAATTTCCAGAACGAAAGCGAGCGAACCATTTCCGCGCAACAGATTTCGATAAAGTACCTTCACCGTACCCAGCACAAATTTTATCACAAGCCTGCGCAGCGTTCTTCCCCTTATCATAATAATATTGCAGAATATAGCGAAATTTCTCATTATTCTTCTCCATTTTCAAGTGCGAATAACTTTCCAACCACTGCACCGATTACAATGTTTCTACGCTCAAACTAACGTTCGGAAGGTCATCTAGAAAACGAGCCGTCGGTGGTGTCGCTGTGACTTGTTGTTCTTTAGTTATCGGCACCCAATGCCATCTATCGGGAAAAACGCCACGAACTTTTTCCCAGACCCAATACATTGAATTGGTGTTTATTTGTCTTAAACAAAATGAATTACGTTTCCAATAAACTATGGCTAATGTTAAATACATCTCCGAGTCAGCAGTAGCGTAAAGCCTCGCCGGAAAGGCTGTAAGAGTAGAAGTATAAATAAAATAAATAATGTGGGTAATTAGGGACCTTTTTAATTAGGTACTTATTTCTTTTTTACGTGTTTATTGTTTATATATTTTGTCGTGAAAGTGTGGTGTAGTATTGCATCATCAGTATACTTTCCATTGTTGACTCAGTTAAACTCCTAAAAGAGACTAAAATATGTTTGCATATTTTGATAATCAGCTTTCTATTCAAGAATTCAAAACAGTCCTTCCTATTTCTGTCTTTGTGCTTGGATTTTGGTTTCTGTAAACAGTTGCTTAATGTAATTTCTTGATCTTCTTGTGAATTTAATTTTAAAATATTAGGTTTTACAATGTTAAATTGATTCTCGTAAAATATTACTGTTTAAAGCTATGTTCTCCATCTCATTAATACCGGCTGTGCTGGAAGATAAATGCTAGAACAAGAATTTTTAAATTTGAGAATTTCGTTGTTGTTGTTTGGGAGATTTAATAAAAACTTGTTTAGCAAAAGGTATTACCTACTTTCATAACTGTTTCTAATAAACTCTGTTACTATATCAATTGTATAAAACATGTTACGTGAAGCGCTTTAGGAAAAGATTGTTTTTGTATTTTGCCAGTTTAAACCGCCATATGTTGAAAACTTTCAACGTGGAATATATTTGCTCCAATACTGGAAAGTTATCATTGTCGACTATATGTTGAGGAATATTTAACATAATAAAATCAAATACAAATTTATAATATGGTAGTGCTACCTGTTTCTGGGCTTCCGGGCTGGAACCGCGTCACATGTATATCTACCGACGTTTCGTATCCATGCAAATGGGTACGAAACGTCTAAGGCGTCTTTTACAAACCATAATGTCATACGGCAAAATACTAATCCTGTAAAAAACATTTAGTTATAGTTACTGTATATTTTAACGGAAAGGAAAACGACTTAAAAATTTTTGCGTCACTAATATGACACAAGTTATTGGCACACGTTCATCCATCATCGGTTCCTGTCTCTAGTTACCCGGAGCATTGTTCAACCCTATCAATCCTGAATCTAATGAAATGTTCGATTGGAAAGAATTATTATCGAATATTGAAATCATTTAAGCTGGAAATAGATATTTCGAAGTTATATCTCTTATTTTTTTTTGGAGAGAGCTGAGTGGAGACTATGTGGAAAAGTAAACAATATTTTACCTAAAGAGTTGCTTTTTTCTTTCTCATTCTAGAGATTTTCAGATCTATTTTTGGATTTTATTTTCAACTTGCTCTATATTTAGAATTTGATAGTGTTTTACTTTATTTTTACTGACGTACATATGGATAAATCAAATTTAGAATTGAGTATATAACGCGGCGCTGGTAATTTAATGCCAAACAAATTTCTAATTTGCATTAAATTTTAAATTCGTTCAGTAACAGAATAATAAAATTGAGATGGTGCTACACTTTTATTAAACTTTTAATGAAGAAAAAAGGAAAACCTAATCTCTCAGATGTCATTTCTTAAATTTATTCATCAGAAGACCGGGACCGTGGTCTTCACAATCTAAACTTTATCTTCTGCTAGTTACGCGATTCATTTCATTCGTTCAATCATAAATCGAAATTTATAATTCTTGGGTTGCGTCAGATCAGTGTAACTTGTAATTGATTTTCAAATTACGAAAATAAAAAAAGGTTTCGCATAGATTAAGGGCTTTATAATAATCTCGAATTCACTTGAATAAACATGGATTTGTTTTTAAATTGCCTCGCTCGCGTTTTCCACAAACTGAAACGAATATATTTTTAAAATTAATTTCATTTTTGTTGTTACATTTAAGTTCTGTTGATATTTGGCTACGCTTGTTACTTGAATAATATATGTTTTTATATAGCAGTGTTTTTTATGGAAATTACAAATATCATATCTATGTATACGTTACACATACAAATTTTAACGCGTGACTATACTCGGCGTATGCGCGCACGTTTTCCATAAATTGAAACGAATTTATTTTTAGAATAAATTTCTTTCTTCAAGAAAATCAATGGTTTAAGGTATTACTTTGTGATAGTTAATCATGTAGATTAAGTTAACAAGAAAACTGCTGTTATTTGTTATTATACTTTGATGTTGCGACTATATTTTCGGTATTAAATGTATCATTCACCAACAACTAACGGGTCTTCCAATAGGGACTTCCGAACTTTGGCAGTTGATAGCGGCCATATTATTCAAGGTACATCTATCGAATTGGCTGTCATTTATTCAGTCTGTTTTGCCAAATGACCATGGACGGATATAGCGTTCAACAACACGGCAAATGATAAAATTATTTTATCGAAATGGGTGTTCTGTTCGGGTAACGTCCGCGCGCTTCGCCCATTTTACGGTAACCATAATCGTCCTATCGAGAGGAGTATCCGCAGCGTGGTGGATAAATTTGAGTCTACTGGTTCAACTCGGCCTTTCGCAGACCACAACTTCGAGAATTTTGCATCGCGACTGGGGCCTGTACCTGTACAAAATTCAACTGACCCAGGAGCTGAAGGTAAACGACCATAGACAACGACGTGTGTTCGTTAAATAGGCCCTGGAGCAGTTGGAAACTGACTCTAGTTTTCATCAAAAAATTATCTTCAGCAATGAGGCCCATTTCTGGATAAATGGGCACGTCAACAAACAAAATAGTCGAATTTGGGATGATACCAATCCACATGAGATCCAAGAGGGTCCAATACATCCCGAAAAAGTCACTGTTTGGTGTGGATTTTGGGCTGGCGGCGTCATTGATCCATATTTCTTTGAGAACGACGTTGGCCAGGCCAACACAATTAACGGCGACCGCTATAGGTCGATGATTACCAACTTCTTTTGGTATGAATTGAATGATATGGACACCAACCACGTGCGGCTGCAATAGCACGGCGCTATGTGCTACACAGTTCATGACACATTGGACATTCTGCATGAGCAATTTGAGGGCATGGGCATCTCACATAGAGGTGATGTGAACTGGCCACCGAGATCGTGCGATTTGACCCTGTTAGACTTTTTCTTGTGGGGTTTTCTTAAGTCGCTGGTCTATACGAATAAGCCACAAACCACAGCGGCCCTCAAATCCTATATAGGCCTTTCTAGGTCATATTCGGCCTGATTTATGCTCCAGAGTCATGGAAAATTGCGAAAAATAATATCTGGTAAATGACCTCCTCTTTCAGCTCCACAGATGTCCACTCTTTTGTTAAAATTTTCAATGACATTTTGACATAATTGTGGCTCTATCTCACCAATGACACGAATAATTTCATCTTTCAAACCAGGAATTGATTGTGGATTGTTTTTATAAACCTGACTTTTCACATAACCCCAAAGAAAATAGTCTAACGGTGTCAAATCACATGATCTTGGTGGTCAATTAACATCATCGTTTCTTGAGATTACACGTCCAGGAAATTTTTCTCTCAATAAATCAATTGATTCGCGTGCAAAGTGACGTGTTGCGCCATCCTGTTGAAGTCACATATCGTCTAGATCAATATTCATTAATTCAGGCCACAAAAATTCGGCTATCATCCGACGATATCGATCACCATTGACAGTTACAGCTCCACCAGCAGCATTTTCAAGGAAGTATGGTTCAATTACATTACCTGACCATAATGCACACCAAGCAGTAACTCGTTTAGGATGCATAGGTTTCTCATGAATAATTCGTGGATTTGCTTCGCCCCAGATACGGCAACTTTGTTTATTAACATAGTCACCAAGTTCAAAATATGCCTCATCGGAAAATATTTTTTTTTTGGAAAAAATCAGCTAGCTAGCATTGATGAAATTGATAAATGAACGTTTTAAATGACCTAATGGCTTCAGTTCATATGTTATTTGAACCTTATATGCCTTCAAAGCTAAATCCTTGTGTAAAATACGTCCATATAAGTCCAAGTTGTTGTGAACGTCGTCTAATAGACATTTCAGACTCTTCAGCAACACTTTCACGAACCAAACCAATATTTTTTGTGAACGACCATTATGACTGTATTTTTCACTTTTTCGATCTTTCACGGAACCGGTCTCTTGAAATTTTTTAATAATTCGACCAAAAGTGCTTTCATATTGACGATTACGTAAACCATAAAATTCACTTAATTTTCTAAAAACTCTTTTCACAGAATGCTGATTTTCATAAAATAATTCAACAATTTGAACGCCTTGTTGTACCGTGTACGAAGGCATTTTTATAAATGTCATACTTTCTAAATGCCCACATACCCAGACAAATTCAGTACGCCATCTATATTTTATTCATTTTTATTTATTTACCTTTACTTGCAATAGAAAATCCACTCTAGATTTACAAATCAGTTTTCAAAAAATAAAGAAGAAATAAAAAATGTCTAGGTTTAGAGAGATAAAACGTAATTAGTTAGTTGCATTTGTAATTATAAAGACACAAAATACGTCATTGAAAGGCATAAATGTAGACTATTCAAATCAGGTAGATCTCATTTTTCTGCGCGCATTCAAACCAGTCGCAATTAATCGTCTACAAACCGTAGATGCCGTCACATTCACACCAGTACTTAAGCGCAACTCATGACGTAAATCTGTTGGCGTAGACGTCGTGTTTTGAAAATTTATTCGTCTCTTTCAGTCCCCGCACGCTTTGTTGAGTCAGTTTCGCAGATTTTTTTAACTTGCTTACATTTGAAATACTGCACTTTTACTAATTTCTTGCATTTAAAAATTTTCATTTTCATTTTCAAGTCTTTTTTTCGTTTGTTAGCCTTGGGAATTTCGACATGTTGCTATCGATGTTAAATGTTAATTTAACATCGATAGTTAAATTAATATTTAACATCGATAGTTAAATTACTATTTAACATCGATGTTAAATGTTAACATTTAACATCGATAGTTAAATTAACATTTAACATCGATGTTAAATGTTAACATTTAACATCGATAGTTAAATTAACATTTAACATCGATGTTAAATGTTAACATTTAACATCGATAGCAACATGTCGAAATTCCCAAGGCTAACAAACGAAAAAAAGACTTGAAAATGAAAATAAAAATTTTTAAATGCAAGAAATTAGTAAAAGTGCAGTATTTCAAATGTAAGCAAGTTACAAAAAAATCTGCGAAACTGACTCAACAAAGCGTGCGGGGACTGAAAGAGACGAATAAATTTTCAAAACACGACGTCTACGCCAACAGATTTACGTCGAGTTGCGCTTAAGAACTGGTGTGAATGTGACGGCATCTACGGTTTGTATGCACTTATAAAATAAGAAAGTGGAAAAGAAATAATTATTCCTTAAACAAATATTATCTTATATTTTAATACCTTTGGTGTTCAGATCCTTTTTCACTTTACTGTATATAAATCGCGAAGAGATTAATGTAAACCAGCGACGTTATCTACATAGTCTTGTAGGTAATCTAAATTTGTAGTGTAGTAAGGAACTGTACGTATTTATTCTGGCGACTTTTAAAATTATGGTTATTCGAGTATACACGCTCTGTTGATTTAAAATTTATTTCGTTCGGATATTCCATTTAAATGAATGCGCCTTTGCATATCGGTAGCAGTATTTCTGATTCCACTTATTCAGAATATGTGTGACTTACATTTAGTTAGATCGGATTAGTCGAGTAGTATTAATCCAAATAAAAGCTGATTATACACTCGCAAATTTATTATTTGCGAACACACATAAATTTATGTTATTGCTTTACATACAAATATGCGAAATGCTTTTCAGTATCAATATACCATTTACTGTAAGTAAAAGAAGTTTTATTGTAGTATAGACAATGCGTTTTGTTTGAGTTTATAGAAGTCGCAGCTAGGGAAAATTTTTAAGTACATATATTTATTCAAATAGAATTAAGATTTCGGAAGCTCTTATGTCTGATAATCCATTTTTCAAGCGAATCATATTTACATTTTTCACGAGTACAAGTTCGTAAAAGGGTTCGTAAAAGTATTTTGTTTTTTTGAATTTTGAACCGGATTCTTTTTATCTCATAGGGTATTTCACAGCAATTTTTTTGTCGACTGTAGAAGCTTTGTATTTTAAATATAATTTTTCTCAGAGAAAATTTTTTAACAAGGCCTAGAATCTAATAAATTACGTATTTTTACCATAAATATTACAAAAATTTTAAATAGGAAACACACTATTTATTAATGTGAAATATATCATTTAAGTATAGCTTTAGATATATCACTCCAAATATTAATGATATCTTATTGTTAAATTGAAATTGTATTCTCAGTATTTTAAGTTTAATTACTTATTTTAATGAATTTAGCAAATTAAATATATAAAACTACCATACCATCCCAAAATACTGATAGCATGGTCTTCCCTGCTGAATCTTCTCGGCGGTGGTGAACCTCGATGTGTCCATTACTTACTCGATATTTTTGTCTCTGCATCATAATGATGAATCCAGTACTCATCCATTGTCACAAATCTTGCAAGAAAATGATCTTTGTCGTATCTATACGGCGTTAAAAGACGATTGCAATTGTCTTCGAGTTTCATTATGTGCATCTGTTAACATTCGTGCTACCCATCTTGCAGACAATTTCTTCATGTTTAATTCGGCAGTAATTAAATATATCACATGGTATGAGCGACCAGTATCTTCAACTAGTTGTGTAATAGTCACACGTCGATCTTGCAGCACGAGATCATGGACCTTTTTTAACATTTTCTTGGGTAGTGACGGTTATAGGCGCTCCATCTGCATGTTCGTCTGCACCACCTTTTAACTATGTCATACGATACTGCAGATTCCCTTAATGTATCCACCAAATCTTGATGAATTTGAGTTGGGGGCATCTTTTTCAAATGCAAATATTTAATCACCGCTCATAGCTCAACGCGATCCATTTTGATATTGATATATGACTCTTGATTTCGATCGTCCACTGTAGGTATACTTTAACAAGTTCAGACTTGTAAGTTTGTATATATATATAAATTGTATAATATTTATAATATTGGTTACGTAAATATTATTACCTCCTTTGCAGGATAATATTATTTAATGGAAAATATTTATTTGCACGTGATGGTTAGTAAATTTATTACCAGCGCGTGTCCAGCTAGCTGAAGCGCCTTAATAAATGCAAATGAAAAAGAAATAAATGTAAGGAGTTAATAATTAGTAATTGCGTACAATGAGCATCAAAAGTCCAGGACGTGTGCCAAGCTGAAAGAAAGATGTTAGTGGAAATAAAACAATAGGATTGCTCTTAAAATTTTATTGACTAATTTAATTTAATTCTTTAAACTTGAGTATATTAAATAAAGAAAATTAATAAGATCGAGAGCGACAAGTAAAACAATATTAACGTAATGGTAAAGCTGTAATAAAAGTAAATCTAAAGATATAAAGCTGTTCAAGAAAATATAAAAAACGGTTAGATTAAAAGATGTACCGAACGATACGCAAAATACTTGCGGTTTGTGTGTGTATATCCTGGGCCAGGATGTTATGTATATTTCGCGATCGCAAAATAAACACGTGAACACTGCGTTAGAAACTTAACGGTACCACCTCGCGGAAGTGATGCGTGTGGAGTCTCGGTGTCTTACACGCCGGGGCTTTTAAGAAAACAACCCGTAGCTGAAGGGTAGGATATTGGTCATGCTTGAATTAACCAATAGCAAAAGAGAATAGGCACGCTAGAAATTGGCGCGCCAAAGATATTGGCGTAAATTACAACTGTGATATTAATTTCAATATAAGCACCTAGCAAATAGATATCTAAACAGAATAATAGATATGTATGCAAAATACAAGGATTAATATTTGAATCTCTAATTGCATTTATATATCAATATGCGCAATTAATATTAACTGTGTCAATGGAAAGTTACTATTCCAAGAAAAGGTTCTAGATATTAGGCTTCCTAGAAAACGACGGTTTGTTTTATTATAGCCTGACCATAAGTAACGAAAACAAAAGGTCTTGCATCCGAATGTCTGTATAAAGGACAAATAATGTCAAGATAATAAGTAATAAATAATAATTTGATAATTCAAAATCTAATTGTTTTGAATTAAAATAAATTAATTTAAAAAACATGATAAAAAATATTATATATGCGGAGCGTAAAAATATAAATACACATCATGTACCTTATATTAGGTGCGCAACTATGTAAGTTCTCGCTGTTTTTCAAGAGATGGCTCCAGTAGTAAGTGCTGGTCGATTGTGACATAACCAAAACGTCATGAACCAAGCTTAGACATATGGTAAACAAACCGCTTTGACACAGTAGTGATTTTGTTTTTGCGTCATATACTTTTGGTTGTGTGAAAATGTCTGATTTTGTGCTAAATAATCGTCATTTGCGGGAAGTGTTGCTTTTCTTCTTTCATTCGAAGAAAACGGCGGCTGAAGTGCATCGAGAACTCCAAAAAGTTTACGGAGATACTGCTCTAAGTGAAACAACGTGCCGTGATTGGTTCTGTCTCTTCAAAAACAGTGATTTCGATATTGACGACCGTTCGCGTGAAGGAAGACCAAAAACCTTCGAAGACACTGAACTGGAGGCATTGCTCGATGAGGATCCGTGCCAAACGCAAAAAGAGCTTGCTTCAGCATTAAGAGTTACCCGCCAAGCCATTTCCCAGCGATTGCATGCGTTGGGAATGATGCAAAAACAAGGAACTTGGGTTCCTTATGATTTGAAGCCAAGAGACGTTGAACGTCGTTTTTTCGGCTGTGAACAACTGCTCCAGCGGCAAAAAAGGAAGGGTTTTCTTCATCGCATCGCTACGGGTGATGAAAAATAGATTCGTTACAGCAACCTAAAGAGAACAAAATTATGGGGACTGCCCGGTCATGCTTCTACGTCGTCAGTTCGGCCGAATATTCACGCTGCGAAGGTTTTGCTGTGTATTTGGTGGGACCAGGGCGGTGTTATTTATTATGAGCTGTTGAAGCCGAACGAAACCATCACTGGGGAACGGTATCGAACTCAATTGATGGGATTGAGCCGAGCACTGCGCGAAAAGCGGCTACAATACGAGCAGAGGCACGAAAAAGTGATTCTACAGCATGACAACGCTCGGCCTCACGTTGCCTATCCCACCCGCCATATTCCCCAGATATTGCGCCGTCCGATTATTACTTGTTTCGTTCGATGGCACATGGTCTGGCTAATCAGCAGTTCCGCTCATATGAAGACATCTCAAAATGACTTGATTCGTGGATAGTCTCAAAAGACTAACACTTCTACCGTGACGGTATTCGAGCTCTGCCAGAAAGATGGGAAAAAATTATCACTAGCGATGGGCAATATTTTAAATGATTCATTTGTAAACATTTTTTTACAATAACGTTGCATTTTCATCAAAAAAACAGCGAAAACTTAGTTGCGCACCTAATATAAATATATTAGGTGTATTCTTATAATAATGTATATGTATATATATGTACACACCTCGTAATGGTAAAATTCACAGCAATATGATTTGGAATATAGAAAATTTATTAATTTTAAGTTTAGTCTGAAAGTAACGAACATATTCTTTATACAGAATATTTATGTTTTAATATTTACATTGAAACTATGATTTGCGGACGTTGTACGCAGCTACTAATTAATATGCATATTTCTAAATATTATGCATATAATTTAGTTGGAACATTTTGCATGACAGTGTAAACAACGGCATTACACAAATTTATGCAAAGTTTATACCAATTAGTTAATTAACGTTTATAATGTAATTATTAATTATAATAATAAATATTCATTTTAAATGTATTAACAGGTCAATTTATCAAATTTGAATATTAATTTTAAACTATTTATAACCATGGCAAAGTGTGGTGTATGTAAGATATTTAATGTTTACGTTAGACGTGCTCTTGTGCACATATATAATGTTTGCGTTGATTTGAAGAACAATTGAAAATTTTATTTGCGCGATATAATAGTTTACAGTTCTAATGGTATAGAAATAACAATAGTGATATACACATACAATAATCCCAATTATTTTGCTTAATCACTGAAGGTTGATATATAACCCCTTTCCATATTAATTTTTGTATTCTGTACACATATTTCGACAACTAAGTTGTTATCATCGGCAGATAATTAAATAGTATCGCACCTGGAAAACTACGGCAAAATACCCGTACGAAACAAATTCCGTACACGATCAGTACCGTTGAAATCCAAAACTGTGAAAATGTGGAAAGGGATTACATATTAGCCTTTAGTAATTAAGTTAATCAACCACAGGCTCCATCAAAATTATCATTATTTTGCATGAAAGATAATGATCGACAGATACGTAAAAGATATATAAAGTTAATATCCATGAATCTTTTAAACTGCTATTTAATTTTATTTCAAAATTTGTATAAACGTACAATTAATTCTTGAAATGTAAAAGTTTAACTTCGCAATGATTGGGTCCATTCTTTTTTTGGTTTTAGCTTAGTATTAGGTTGATGCATAAGTTTGAAGCGGTTTTGCTTTCTAAGATGGGAGTGCCTTGAAATCAAGTAGAAAAAAAGCATTTATTACATATCTTCTTTTCTGAGTTTAACAGAGGAATTAATGCATCAGAAAGCGCTAGAACCATTTGTGGCGTTTACGGAGGAAATGTAATTGAGGAAAGCACGGCACGGAAACGGTTTTCTCGATTTAAAGAGGGCTATCTTGATACAACTTGGGAATTTGCTTTATAATGAATTGTAACTAATCGATCATGATACATTTGCATTTCATGGGCAAAGTTCAAAAAGTGAGTTTTTGATTGGCTTATATTTTGAGTGAAAATAACAAGAATCAGCTTGTCGACATTTACGCCTCTTTGCTAGTTCGTTATCGTATAGCTTGACAATAACATCTACCGTATTTGTCCCACATTGTTTCTGGTGAAGAAAAAATTGAGAATAGAAAAGAATGGTTTAACACTAACAAAAAGGCGAGCCACGAGCGAAAGCTGGTACTCATCTGCATAAGCTGATATTGTGCATCTGGTGGGATAAAGAGGGTGTCATCTATCTCAGAATTACTTTCGAAGAATGTAACCATCAATACTGTCGGTACATTTCTGTCGCTTACAGGCTGAAACTCAAGGAAAAATTCCGGGATGACATCATCAAGTCATTTTGTAGCGCGATAACGTTTGCCTTCCTGCTAAAAGCAGCTATTCAAGAACTCGGTTGGAAGATCATTCCACATGCGCTTAATTCTCCTCGTCAGATTTAGATCTTATTCGCCCTATATCAAACAATCTTCAAGAAATCTTCTATAATAACGATGTCGCGCTTGATGATTTCTTCAGATTCTCCCAGATTGTTAGGAAGCGATCGTAAGTAATGGACGAGAATATATTTGTGATTAGTTCATGTATTTTATTTGTTGAAAAAATTAACCAATTTTGTGTTCAATACAAACACTACGAACTTATGCATTAAACTGCTAGAAAAGTGTATTAATTACTACTTTATAGTCAGGATGAATGACACAAAAAATAAGAAACTAAACAATAAAACTGTCCCAAAATAAAAAAATAAATTAAAAATGTAGGTGATCAAGTGACCAATGAAAGAATGAACAAAAAGCAGCTCTTAGGATTTAGCTAGAAATACTGAAAGAATACTACAAAATTAAGACATGTTGTTACGAAGAAGGAGTTCTAATATTGATAAAAATATTATTGGTAAGAAATTGACTGTGACGAGTACTTTTAGATTAAGTACGAGGGTTATTTGGTGTCTAGTGAGAAATGATTAGTAGCACCATCCGTCGAAAAAACTTAGTACTATATTCTAATTTGGCCCTCGTTTTTCTTTCTTAAATGGAAAATCCTGAAATGTATAGACTTGTAATTTGTGGTGTAATCCAATACTCATTTTTTAAATATTAAACATATTTGAAGTCTTGACTAATGTGCAACAAACTTTTTTTGTAGACGATGGAGGAGCAGCATTGTTAAAAACTGCAACAAATCCGGTACTGATCAATAAGATTAGCGATATTGTTTTGAATAATCAAAAAATCGATATGAACAAAATAGCTTCTATCCGTTCAGAATACATTGACTGAACGCATATATCACGTTTATTTACACGTTTTCAGTTCGAATGGGGCGAAGGAATTCCAGAAAGCTTTGGTAATTTACCGGTAATGAACGATCGTCCAGAATTCTGTCCACGTTGCATAATAATGAAGTTACTTACGGAATTCCGAATAACATAGTTAATAATGTTGTTTATAGTGGGACATTTACATGGATATAATATTCAAGATTTCAACGGGGACAATCTTCATAAATTATTTTGCAAAGAACCATGTTGTTAACAAACTAGTTGTTCTAGAAGAATTGCATGAATCAATATTCCAGATTATGCCTTACTCATTCTATTCGATCCAGACTTTCAATTATACCTCTAACTCAAACTTCTCCTTATTGAAAACAGTTTCGGTTGCATAAAGAATTTACTGCAGCAACTGAGTAGTATTTTTAGAACTTTTAGAACGATAATTATAGAAATGGCACAATAGTAATTCAGAATAGTTGGTTCAAGTGCGTTGAAGTTGAAGAACATGTTCAAAAATAATAGAAAAACTGTAATGCCATTAATTAACCCATTCGTTTCATTTCTAGTCCTATTTTTCCTCAAACGATTATCGTATTGCATTAATATTATATGCGTATTAGATATTTGGTTCCTCGGAATAGATAAAAGGATAGATAAAAGATGGAATAGACAAAAGGGTCGTAGTGAGAGACTTGTCAATGTCAAAAGAAATAATTAAAAGTAACGTACAAGCACTGGAAGTGAAGTATCTGAATAGTGTGATAAAAGTAGCAATAAGCGAGAGAATTAGAAATGAAACAATGAAAGAAAGTGAGAAGCTAAACCTTTTCCCCGAGATCAGGGAGAAACAATTGTGTTGGTGAGATTACTTTAAAAGAATAGTCGATTGCAGATCAATAGACAGTGTGTGTGTGTGTATGTGTGTGTGTGTGTAGATAATAATGATGACATTTTATTGATCGAAAGATAATTATAAATATTTTTTTAATATTCTATTAAAAAGGGTTTATACATCACCTAGCAAAAAGAAAAAGGAGAAAAAAAAAACAAGAAACACTTCCTTTTTTCTTGCATTCGTGAAATGATAATAGTTATTAAAACTAAATTAATCCATTGCAGCTATATTAAGTGTATTAAGTTATTACCTCCTTCTTTTATAAATATGCTGTTTGTTATGTGTTAGTGTTAAGATGTTAAATGTCCCCTTAATTAATACAACTAAAGGGTTTTCCAATAGGGACTTGACAAATTTTAATTCAATTTGTGAACGCACCCTTTCACTAGTCATCGAACTGTCACTGTCAATTTATTCAGTAAACTTAACATTTTCATCATGGTAAAGTACACGAACGAACAACGTCTGCAAATTATAAAAATTTACTACAGAAATTCGGAGTCGGTGACCGCTACTTTAAGAGCGTTAACTCCGATTTTCGGTCGTAATTCTCGCCCTACTAGACAGGCAGTAACAAGTTTAGTGCAAAAATTTGATTCTACATATTCGTTGTGTGATGTTGCCGTGCCAGTGAGACAACGGGTTGGTCGAAGTGTCGAAAATATCGCTGCCGTTGAAACGTCCGTAGCAAATGATCCAAATCAGTCAATTCCACGGCGTTCTCAAGAGTTGGGCATCGCCCAGACCACTTTATGGCGAATTTTGCGTAAGGATCTTGGTTTACACCCATACAAGATCAAGCTGACTCAAGAATTGAAGCCGATGGACCATTTGAAGCGACGTACGTTCTCCGATTGGGCTCTGGAAAAGATGCGTCAAGATGATCAATTTCATCGCAAAATCATTTTCAGTGACGAAGCTCATTTTTGGCTCAATGGGTTCGTCAATAAGCAAAATATGCGTTATTGGTCGGGTGAAAACCCACATGTGCTTCATGAAACACCACTTCATCCACAAAAAATAACTGTTTGGTGCAGTTTGCATGCCGGCGGCGTCATAGGGCCATATTTTTTCGTCGACGATAATGATCGTCACGTTACTGTGAACGGTAATCGTTATCGCGCCATGATTACCGATTATTTTTGGCCCGAATTGGAAGATATGGATTTGGACAACATGTGGTTTCAGCAGGACGGTGCCACAAGACACAGCACACGTTACAATTGATTTATTGAAGAGTAAGTTTGACGAGCTTGTTATCTCAAGAAATGGACCAGTCGATTGGCCGCCTCGTTTGTGCGACTTAACGCCTCTAGACTTTTTTCTTTGGGGCTATGCCAACAAGCCGACAACGTTGGAAGAGCTCAGAGCCAACATTGAACGCGAAATAGCAGCCGTTTCGGCCGAATTGTGTGGCCGAGTCATCGAAAATTGGGTCCAACGAATCGACCGCTGCAAACGTGCCCGCGGTGGCTATATGAACGAAGTCGAGTTCCATTCATAAATGTTTTGATTGTACTTCAACCCGATAATAAAGTTTTTGAAATATCTCAAATGGTCTGCATTTTATTTTGAAAAAAAGTTGTCAAGTCCTAATTGGAAAACCCTTTAAATAATAATAGAGATATTATTTAATAGTAAATATACCTTTCTTTGCACGTGAGTGATTAGTAAACTTATTACGAGCGCGTGTCCGGCTAGCTGAAGAGCTGTAATAAATGCAAATAAAAAGAAAGTAATGTAATGTAAGGGGTTAATAATTAGTAATTGTGAACAATGAACATCAAAAGTCCAGGACGTGTGCCAAGCTGAAAGAAAGATTATTAGTGGAAATAAAACAACAGGATTGCCCTTAAAATTTTATTCACTAAGTTAAATTAATTCTTAAAGCTTGAGTATATTAAATAAAGATAATTAATAAGATCGAGAGCAACAAATAAAACAAAATATGCGTAATGGCAAATCTGTAATAAAAGTAAATCTAAAGATATTAAGCTGTTTAAGAAAATATAAAAGGGGTTAGATTAAAATATGTATCGGACGATACGTAAAATACTTGCGGTTTGTATGTGTATATCCTGGGCCAGGATGTTATGTATATTTTGCGATCGCAATATAAACACGTGGACACAAATTGCGCGGGAAAACTTAACTTTCACAACCAAGTCGAAGGAATTCCTGTGAACTTTAGAATGACCGGAGAAGAAGTCTCTGTGTCTTACAGACGGGTGCTTTTTAAGAAACCACCCATAGACTAAGGGGTAAGGTGTACTGGTCATGTTTAAATCAACCAATAGCAAAAGAGAATAGGCACGCTAGAAATTGGCGCGTTAAAGATATTGGCATAAATTAAAATTATGATATTAATTTCAATATAAGCACCTAGCAGATAGGTATCTCGACAGAATAATAGACGTCCATTCTGTGTGAGAAATAGAAGGATTAATATTTGAATCTCTATTGCATTTAGATATCAATATGCGGAATTAAAATTAAATGTGTTAGTCAATGGAAAATTACCAAAACTATTCCAAGAAAAGGTTCGAAGAGTTGTTCCTAGAAAACAACGACAGTTTGTTTTATTACAACTTGATAGTACGTGACGAATACAAAAGATTCCTGCATTTGTATATATCACAAAAAAGTCAAAATAAATAATAATTTATGACTTGAAAATCGAAATATTTTTAAATTAAAATAAACTAATTTAAAAAACATGATATAAAGAATTATTATTTGTATATATGCGGAGGGTAACAAAGTGTATTTTTTTGCATATATTTTGTATAATGGCATAAATTAATAAATAGGTAGTTTTTTGTATGAGTCTAAATTCAATGCTGTCAAGGAACGAACAGCTCGAAAAGCTCGAAAAGCTCCGTTCTATAGAAAAGGAAGAGTATGGCTCGTGGGAAGCTACCTGTCCTTATTGATGGTAACATTCTTTACTTGCTGGTGGATTCCGATCTCTTTCAAACATTATCATTTCCCGCAGAAGAAATCGTAGTGTGTTGCAAAACCGTCAGTAATCATCTCAAAAGGATGGTCGAGATTAAAAAATGTTGAAGAAATTGATTCTACATGAATTGAGCGATACAAAAATGCAGCGACGACTTAAAATTTTTAGTTTGCTTTAGTTAAGGAACGAAAGTATGTACATCTGTCCTGGGAAGAATTGGACACTGCTACGAAAAATGGATTACCATGACGACAAAAAGTCATCAAGACTGCGGATTAACTATGTTGAACATCCAGGAGATATACCGAAGCCTTTTCTATATAGGTCAAAAGATTATGGAGTGAAAAATGTTCATTGTTCATTTTTAATTCTTGGACAAACAATAACCGTGGAGTCATATTGTCGTGAAGTTGAGGAAATGCTTAGAAAATTTGGTTAAATGGACCGTGACTTAGTCAGGCATGGATTCATTTTTGAAACACCACATACGAAATAGGACTTCTCGTAACAGGATTGGGGTCAATACGTCCTTTAAAGATTTTATATCGTCTAAAGGCCCCGGTTTTTTTTGTAAGAGCTATTAATTTATTAGAAACGCTTCGGCAAGAATGTGTTCAAACGAATTATACACATTTTGATTTAATAAAATGCTTATTATTTTTAAAAGTCAATTTTTCCTTTTATTTAAATAAATTATTAATTAATTTAATATAATTATAAAAAGTTTGTATAAAGATGATATTTTATTTAATGTTATATATTTTATAATAGAATCTAAGCACTTCCACCACTGAGTAAACCTAAAAGAATTCAAAGGGTTTTGAGTAAATGTTTTTGTCTTTGTTCTTCACATTCTCGGTTTATAACTTCAGGTTCATTTTTAAGTAACTTCTAATGTTACTCCTATTATTGTAAAGATAATAAATAATCTACTGAAATTCATTTTGATTGTCCCACTATAAATCTATATTGATAAGGTGGATATTTTATGAGATATTGTAGTTCACACGTCGTCCTGAATATAAACACGTTTTCACAGAAGGATGTCGCAGCCCTGTCTGATTATATGAAATGTACGTGACCAGCATAGAGGTTCATTTTGTTTTCTTTAAAAAGGCACGGATAAGATGAAGTCAGTCAGAAATTCGAAAAATAAATTGTATGTCGGGGAGCATGATATGTTGTTCAAATACATATCTTGTAAACTGCAAATGGTGTTCATTCGTTTCAGTTATTACAGGTTTAGTTGTCCGTGTGTTAAAATAATTGAAATATGTATAGTATTATATTTTTGATATGCCAAGCATATCTTTTTTATATGAATTATACGTTATTCGATAATTAATATTTAATTTCTCCCTTAGTTATGGTAATAAGATAAAATCCTGAATATAGATTATGTGTAGGAAGGTAATTAACTTATGCCTACATAAAAAAGATATTCTTTTCAAGAAAAATTGAATATTTATTAAATTATTTAAAACTGGCAAACATGGTGAATTGGGTGTAATAATAATATTAATAATAAATTAAACTCAATTCATATATATGTATACACAGAAACACACACACATACACACACACATACACACATTATATATATATATATATATATATATATATATATACTACCGTCCATAAGTTTAGTCGCACTACAGATAATTTTAATTGCAGAAGGAAATAAAATATTTAAGTTAATATATTGAAATTTTATTCAAACTAAAATTATTGTACATATTTGCACGTTATTTAACCGAAGTATTTTGTGTAAACGAATGAACGCCTTATTTTCTATTTCAAGAAATAATATTCAGGTAAGGAATATAATATTCAGAATTATTTATTACGTGGACGTAATAGCCAGTCTTTACCTGATATTTGTGCGCTTGTAAGGGTATATTTTATGTCCATTATACAGTGAATACAACGTGAATACTGAATAGTATTCACGTTGTTAGTGAAGTGTCAGCAAGTGCTATCGAGTGAGCGTATTTATTTTAATTATGTTTAAAACATAGCAAGGAGAAAGCAACTAACTCTTGAACGAAGGGCCAGAATTATTGCTTTGCACGAAACAAAGCTTTCTAATAGAGCAATCGCCCGAAAACTAAAAGTTTCTGAGTATTGTGTTCGTCAAACTATAAAGAGAATGGCAGAAACTGGCCAACTAGGGGACCGAAAACGCAGTGAACGGCCGAGGATAACTACGAAAAGAAAAGATGAATATCTGAAATGAATGTCCTTGCGCAATCCTCGCCTTACAGCCCCGTAAATAGCAGCACAATATAACGTACAGGACGAAGCCACAGTTAGCGTAATAACAACCAAACGTCATTTAACTGAAGCTGGAGTAGTTGAGTAGCAGCAAAAAACTCACGTCTGTCTGTACAACATAAACAGAAACGATTGGCGTAGGCGAGAACACACAAATTTAAAATTTTTGGAAATAAACGCCGTACTTTTGTTCGTCGTCGTGTCAGAGAGAGAATGTTAGATAAATGTGTGGTTAAGACAGTGAAGGAAACATGGTAGTGGAAATGTGATGGTTTGGGGTTGCTTTGGACGTGGGTACATCGGAAAATTGGTGCAACTCACAGAAAGAATGATAAAAGAAGTCTATTTGCGTATATTGTAAGAGCATGTCTTCCGTCAGCGATGGACTAATGGGTCCGGGGTTTGTTTATCAGCAAGATAACGACCCCAAACACACAGCAAAGATTGTAAAAAGGTTTTTCGCCGACCGAACTGAAAGAGGAATCCTTACATTAATAACATGGCCACCCCAAAGTCCGGTCTGCAATCCGATAGAGCTGTTATGGGACTATTTAGGTCGTAAAGTACGTAAGTTGCGGAATGCATGAAACTCTATCGATGAGGAATATCTCTACCGACAAGTTGAACGAATGCCACGTGTGTGTGAAGCCGTGATCGCAACTAGGGGTGGTTACTTTGACGAAAGTAAAATTTAAGCTAACTTATTATAATATTACTTAGATTAATAATGTCAATTGCTTGAATTGTTTGTTAATTTAGTATTTTATAAATAAATTTGCCATGAAAATAAACAATCTATTTAATATCATTGCGCAATTAAAATTATCTGCAGTGCGTTTAAACTTATGGACGGTAGTGTATATATATATATATGTACAATACATAAGTATATTGTTATGTAATACGGAAATAATGGATGGTTTTCAAATACAAATAAATCAATGAAAATATCAAATAAAAATAAAATATGTTTAAAATCAAATAAAATAAATAAGATACTTTGCTACTTTATTTTTATCCTTATGTCTCAGGGTATGGTCATTCGGCCATTGTTTGAGTTAAATTAAGAAATTATGTCTTCGGAATTAACAATTTGGCCCTTATTTAGTATTTTTATGAAGGAATGAATATGTATTAACTTTTTAAATTAAGAAATAAAAAATACTATTTTATATTTTAAGTTTCTCTAAATGTTAATAATTGTTTGTCAAATAGATATTAATTATATAACTGATGCATAAATATAATAACACTCTAATCTATTGTAAAATATCACGATTTTATTAACGTTTTACAATACCTTTAAATCGTAAATAACAAAAAATAAATTTTCTTTTCAATATAAAATTTCCATCAATTTAGCTGTGTTAAAAATAAATATAAACAATATGAAAATTTAACTGTAATAAAATACTAAACTTTCCGCAGAAATAATAATCTTTTAAATATTCAGATAATTGATATTAATTCCAAATAACGTAAATTATATTTTTCACTAAATTAAAAGTAAAATAACTTATACAACTAAACGAATACCTCATTTTTTATATTAAACTACTACTTCGGTCGTATTTGTAAATTTCCCTCTTACCTTCATTTAATTCAAGCATTAATTCCTTGTATACAATTACTTTGTTTTCTTCTTCTTCTAGATTTACATATAGCTGGAGCTTCTTTTTTACATTAATATCTATTTATGATTATTCTTTATGCACTTGTAGATGTCACTTCGTAGCATTTAAAATTGCAAACTTTTAATACTATACATTTCCTATAGCATATATTCTTTAGTTCTTAGTTTTGCCACTGACACCAATTTAATGTCTATTTACTTATTATTATTTTATAACAGTATAAGTTGCATATAACACTAGTATTTATATATTATAATAAATTTTTATATTTCAACTGGAAAACTTCTGATATATATGAGTATAGCATTGATAATGTAAGTATTAGGACATTTTCAAACTAAAACCTTTACAATATGATGTTCACTACTAATTTTTATTGACGTTAATGTGTGTTTCTTCTTATAGCAATATTTATAGATTAACTCGTATTGACATTAACGTGTTCTTTCTTACAACAAAAGTTTTGGACTAACTTCTGTTTTAAAACATTCTTTATATAGGCAATTTAAATTAGCCGATTACATTCTCGGATTTATAAACAAACAAATGAATGTCAATAAATAATTCTGAAATGAAACGGTTTCAACAAAAATTAAACTTTAATTCTGAAATTAATAGTAATAATAATAATTTTTATAAATTCAAAATTTTACTTGTAAAAATTATGATGCTTTTCCAATTTTCTCTTAATTCTTTTAATATCTCTAAGATTTTACTATTGAAAACTCTTCCTTAATGTATATCAGTAGTTACTATCTCATTATATTTTCATAAATATTTTGGTCATTCTTAAATTTGTCACAAATTATTCACTATTTGCCTGGAAATGTTTCACACAACATAATTTTTACATTATAGTTACCTTATATAGAATCCTTGTAATAATACGAGGGTGGTCTCATAAGTAACCGGCCTGACCTAGAGATGGCGATAGTTGTTTGAAAAATATCACTGTATTAGAAAGTACACAGTCTATAAAGGATATGTTTCAAGTTTGAAGACGCCACGTTGTTTAGTATTTGTTTGGCAGCCATCAATAGTGAACATTTTCTGTGAATTTGTAAAAATGGAGAAAATTGGTCATCGTTACGTGACACAATACTTTTATTTGAAAGGCCTCGGCCCAACCGATATAAAAGCTGAACTGGATTCTACTCTGGATGAGTCTGTTCCTTGGTTTACAACAGTGAAATATTGAGTAACAGAGTTTAAACGAGGCCATACGAGCTGCCAAGACGAGTATCGCAGTGGTCGACTAAATGAGGTGACGACTCCAGAAATGGTGAAAAAAATCCACAAAGCGGTACTGGATGATCGCCGACTGAAACTGCGCGAACTAGCAGACATAGTAGGCATTTCAAAAAGTGAGGTACATCGCATATTATCTGAAAATTTAGACATGAGAAAGCTGTGTGCAAGATGGGTGCCGGGTTTGCTCACACTCGAGCAAATACAGTGTCGTGAAGATGTTTCAATTGAGTATTTAGTGAAGTTTCACAGCAACAAAGCAGAATTTTTGCGCCGTTTCATAACCATGGAAGAAACATGGGTTTCATCTGCAGGTAAGGTCATGGCGTCAGTTTTTTGGGGTGCGCCTGAAATAATTTTCATTAACTATCTTAAAAAAGGAAAAACTATCAACGGCAAGTAATATGCGAACTTATTGCAACGTTTGAGCAAAAAAATCAAGCAAAAACAGTCACATTTGGGTAAGAAGAAAGTGTTGCTTCATCAAGACGATGCACCATCTCACAAATCCGTTATTGCAATGGCCGAAGTTAATGAATTAAAGTTTGAATTGCTATCTCGTGCACCCTGTTCGTCAGATTTAGGCCCTTCGGAATATTTGTTCTCAAACTTGAAAAAAATGGCTCAGTGGCCAAAGATTTTCCAACGACGAAGAAGTGATATCGGTAGTTAATGGCTATTTTGAGGAGCAAGATAGTTCTTATTATAAAAGGGTATCGAACTTGTTTGTGTTTTGTTTGTTGGGTCGAGTATTTCTGGGATCACCCTCGTATTCAAATACCTTTACTCCTTTATTATCTTAAATTACCCTATACTTATCCTATATGCCAAATAATAACTTAATTAAAATTATTTTATGCATTATATAAGGATTTATTAACCTTTTTTCTTTATTTTTTTAGACATAATTATGTGAAGAACTTCTTTATAATTAAATATATATGCAAATAATTATATTATTAACAAGTTATACATGGTTTATTTACAAAGTTTAAAGTTTATCTTTCCATTAACCTTCTTTATTGTTCGTGGAAGACTATATTTTACATATAATTTTCTCTTTTGTTTCTAAACAAACGACTACAACAGTATTACGTAGATATTACATTACATATATGGTATTTATGTCATTCTAGTAATGGAATTTGACATCTGAGTTCGAAGTGAAGTGATATTTGCCCATATCCTGTAAATATACATATAAAAGCGGTAGAAATAGAAATAAAACAACACAAAGACGATTTTTAATAAATAATTTATTTAGAATTTTACAAGATATCAGATTAACATCATTAAAACTTCCAGAGGACAATTAATGTTTTTTAACAAACACACAACGAGTAATTAAACAATATGGTAAGGTGAAAAACAAAACAATAGACTTATCTAATTTGAAACAATAGATTGGTACATCAACATCTTTCCAGTTTTCGTTTTTTTCTTTCCTATTTACAATAGATACACGCACGTTAACGCTTGAGCAAACGTTAACAGTCAAATAAACACGTTTTTTTTCACGAGCTTATCTTTATAAATCAACATTAGATCCAATGACGCGTGAAATGCCATTAATCATAAGTGGCGTGTGACCTAATAAATTTCGCTCACATCGAATTGTTTCAGATCAATTTGCGATAAAAGAATTATTTTGAAATATGATATAACAAACGGGTTCCGTTGTATTAATTTAATTGTTTTCTCCAAGAACTAGTTAGGTAAGTGAATATCCGGAAGTTTCAAGAGCAGGAAAAAGTAGCTCTGCAAATTTTCTAGAGTTTTTCCGGACAGGATATAAACTTTGTTTACCTTACACAATGGTATCACAATAATTAAATGGAAGTATTTACAAAGTTTCCGGGAATACAACAAACAAGTACAAGTAAAACTAACTGAATGTATTCTCGAACTTTTTCTTACTGGGAAAATGCCATATGTAACATAATCATAAATTTGTAGAATTTTATTTCTATTGTAGACCAAAATATATATTATAGAGATATCAAATATTCAATGACTAATTTATTTATTAATCATTCGAAACTCACTTAATATTACAGGTTTCCTCAAAGTAAGATTATCAAATAAGGATGTATATTAATGGAAAATAAATCAAAAAGTTAATTAGAATTACATTTTATATCATCTGAACCAAAAGTTTTTAATCAGAGTTAGTCATGAAGAAAATCAGTCATATCTTGACTTAATTGTACTTACTAGTTCTGTTACTCCCCTACTTGTCAAAAAGTTTATTTTATTATTAGAAAATATATTGCGTTAATAATTAGTTATTTTAGTTGTTTTCACATTACAAGGAAGAAGATTATTTTAAAGAAAGAAATCAAAACTAGTCTATTGAATAAAAATTAATTATTTTGTTAAAGAAAAAAATCATACTAAAATTATTAAACTAATCTATTGAATAAAAATTAATTATTTTGTTAAAGAAAAAAATCATACTAAAATTATTAAACTAATCTATTCAATAAAAATTAATTATTTTGTTAAAGAAAAAAATCATACTAAAATTATTAAACAAAAAATAAATAAATTTATTAAATAAGACGTGTTACATGATCACCGAGCACAAATTAACAAATTTTCTTAACAGAATTTATCACATTTTGAAGGATCCGAGGTGCGTTGTGAATTTCTTCAATTTCGTTGATCCTTTGTTGTAGATCAGTCAGAGAGTAGTAAAAATGGAGTTTCTTTTTAGGAAGATCCAAGATGTTAAATCGTAACAACATGGTGCGGCTATATTGCTTCCGTTTTTAAATTAATTATGCGAATATTAGCATACAGATTCCCTTGCTAAAATCATTTAGTTGAAGTATAAAGCAGTTTCTTATGATTTACGCACGTACTGAGTTAGTTGGTAGTAAAATATCCCTAAGTTTACAGGAAAGTAAGTCTCTTTTATATTTCTAGATTCCTTATTATCTAATGACAAAATTTTGACTGTAGTCTGAAGTTTGCCTTTCTGTGGTTTGATTTTTATATTTATAATATAAAACTAACTCCAATTGTAAAGTGTCAAGTGTATATAATAAACTTAACGAATAAAGTGACATAGTTACGTTCGCTCATTGTGCCAAAATTGGGGTTGTCAACCTCGGATAGTTGTCGTGGATCATATATCCTACTCATTTTACAACAAGTAAGAAATAATAGATAATTTTTATTGAATAAACATTACTCATTTGATGAGAGCTTCATATTGAATAGTCAAAACCACTTTATATTTGAGTTAAAAAGAAATAAATAGGAACGGCTAATTTATTATGAATATCAAAAGTTCAATATATGTGAAAAATTGAACAAAAATAATGATATAAATAGATTATTCTTAAATTTACCGAAGATTTATGGGTATGGAGACAGAGTTGAATACGATAAAAAGATAACCAATACGTAATTGCTTGGAAAGAAAGCAATTCACGAAATTAAAAGTATACACAAAGGGTACTAGGAAAGTTTTGCAATATGACGCAACAATGAATCGTAGGAAGCTGCTTGTTGCTGCATATTGAGACATGTTCATACGTGCATAGTAGCCGCCGCGCCATGTCGATGGGTTCAGTTATTCATTAGCAGTGAGAATATAAAGTGCTTCGAAGAAATGACTCTTGCACTAGGTGATGTTTGTCCACATCGCACAACGATATTCAGGTGGTATAGAGAATTTCAAAGGGGAAATTTAACTGTGAAGGATGCTGAGACGCCGGGAAGACCACCAACGTTAGTTACGGAGGAAAACGTTACTACTGTGAGGAAAATGCTTGGCGAGGATAGGCGAGTGACCTACCAATAGATAGAGGGTACTTCAGGCCTAAATGCACCAGAAATTCGTTCGATTCTGCATTATCATTAGATTTGTGAAGAAACTTTGTTCTCTCTGGGTGCCGCATCGACTGACTACAGAGCAGATGACACGACATGTGACTTGGTGCCGGGAGATGCTAATAAAGTTTGATAAGGGACAATCTCGGTATGTGAACAACATCGTGGTGACGGGACTTGGCTGTACTATTACAAAGTTTGGGTCTTTGATGATGAGGACATACCCGTAGTTGTCAGAAAATACCGATCTGTAAAGAAGAAAATGATAGCTGTATTTTTCAAATCGAGTGGAATTGTGGAACGCGTCGTTTTGGACACACAGAAGACAGTCACAGCTAAGTGGTATACTGAACAGTGCCTGCCTAAAGTCATTGGATCTATGAAAAACCGGCGGCCAAAGTCAAGAATCGACACCTGATTCCTCCATTACAATAATGCTCCAGCTCACCGCCCCAAAGCCTGCACCGAATGTTTGACCACAACTTTACGACCACCCTCCCCACAGTCCAGATCTTGCTCCCTGCGACTTTGCACTGTTCTCGCATGTGAAAATGAAGCTAAAAGGGAGGCGGTTTTCCAGTGATGAAGACCTTCTGCGGGCTTGGAGCAACGAGTGTGCTTTACTCCCTAGTGAAACTTGGCAGAACTGGTTTAAAGATTGGTTTCGAAGGATGGAGAGGTGTATTGAGTGTAGAGGAAATTACTTTGAAAAAATTAAATAAACAAAGCTGTATTGCAAAACTTTCCTGGGAACTATTGTAGTGTTATTATACAATAAACAAAAATAAGAGCGGTTAATTTATTATGAATATCGAAAGTTCAATACATGTAAAAAACTGAACAAAAATAATGATTGAAAAACAATAGATTATTCTTAAATTTACTGAAGATTCATAGGTATGGAGAAAGCATTGAATACGATCAAAAGATAATAGTAGCTTGGAAAGAAAACAATTCAGGAAATTGAAAGTAAGTATAAGAAAGCAACCGCCTAAATAAAAGCACAAAATCAATTATCGGACAAATTCGCAAAAAGGGAGGCAGTACGACGTGGTGGAAGTTTAAGCTGCTCATGTTTGTTTACAAATGTAATGGATGAAATAATTAGCAGATCCTTGTTAGTAGGAACCTAGCAGATATCTATGTATGTACATCTGCTTTTCTGATAAGCAGTTTCCTTAGCTGAGATGTTTATGATAGTAAATTGTTTTGACCAAAGAAATTCCTCTTTTGAGATATAAAATGTCTGGGTTGAGAATTTTAGGAGCTTTTTCAAATGTATGTATAAAAATTGAAAAAGGAAGGGGACACAGAGAAATTAAATTAAATTTGTAACATTACTCTTTCCCGTATTTTTTTATAAATTTCTAAGTTCAGATTGGAAGTTGAACATTCATTATATATTTTACTGTTGAAATTTTATATTATCAAAATTTTAACGAAAACTTTTTCCGTCATGTTAAATGATTTTTAAAATTAAAAATAATTCACTCCTTTAACATGGACATATGTTCCATTAAGTAACAATTTTGTGACTGAATTGGAATTTAATACGTTTCACCTATGGCCTTTTTAAACTGTATTTTAGAAACTCATGTATATGTTACATTGTATTTTAAAAACAGTCTTTGTGTAAGTAATAAAACTGTTTCTGTATCCTTTCCCAATAATGAGAGATTAATCGAAATCGTTCCGTAATAGTTTTCATTATTTAAAATTTTGTACGTTCCGTAAATAAATTTGCTAGTAAAATTTTCTAGAAAATCACAAATTGTATTAAATAAATTAGTGCATTAGAAATTTTTAATACTTAAAAATACAATGTCTCAAATTTTTACAAATCTAGACACTGTATATTTCTCTAAGAAAACAACACGCCACTTATGGTATATATATTTATATTTCTTTTACAATACGATACATTTAAACTTTCAAATATAGTAGGGTGACAGTATCTTCCCAGCAAAACCCTTTTATACAAGAAAAATGTTTCTAGACAAAGATAAACATCTAGATCTTGAAAGACACAAAAGTATTTTTCTTAACCTAGCAGCAGCTTTTTTAAATTCGCTGACAAAATACTCTCTCTTCAATCATGAAAATTTAATTGTTTTATTTAGAATATTATAAAATGAATTAAATTTATATAATCAAATTAGAAAATACTCTACTTTTAGTTTATTATAAAATAGTAATATTTACAGCAATGATGTTTATTTACTATAGAAGATGTATTATCTTATATTTGATTTAATTTCATAATAATAACAATAACGAATACATTTTAAAATGGATCGAAATGGTTTCCATATTATTAAAAGAAAATGGTACGCTGAAACTGTCTTAATTGTTTATTATTATAATTTACTTTTGTATACAATTTTTTAATTTTATCTGTTCAAATACGGTATATTTAGTTTACCAATAATTTTGATTGAGTTTTACAAATAAGAGTTTATATCATGACATTTGCCTTTTCATAAGCAAAATTATTTTTGGGGTCAGTTTATTTATTAATAAAACAAGACTTACTATAGAAGATGTATTATCTTATATTTGGTTTAATTTCATAATAATAACAATAACGAATACATTTTCAAATGGATCGAAATGGTTTCCATATTATTAAAAGAAAATGGTACGCTGAAATTGTCTTAATCGTTTATTATTATAATTTACTTCTGTATACATGATATCCAATTTTTAAATTTTATCTGTTCAAATACGGTATATTTAGTTTACCCATAATTTTGATTGAGTTTTACAAATAAGAGCTTAGATCATGACATTTGCCTTTTCATAAGCAAAATTATTTTTGGGGCCACTTTATTTATTAATAAAACGAGTATTCCAAACTCAAGAAACTAAAAGCCGATATACCACAAGGTAGTGTTTTGGGACCACTTCTCTATCTACTTCACTTCAGCGCCATATTTCAAATAAAACACATTGTTATTACATTTGCAGACTACACAGTAATCTTACCAAAAAGCATAGTCTGCTAAACTTTTGCTAGCATCCAGTTCGATACGTAGCTGGATAAGAATAGGAAGATTAAATTGAATCTGTTGCACATACAATTTGTAAAATGTGTCATTGTAATATATGTTTATAACTAACCCATAAGGCTGTTTCTGGAGAATAGAATGTTTGCTTCCCTCATTAATTTAGATTTACATCATTTTGTTATTTATTATAATTTATAATAATATTACTTTTTTTTACTGACACCCTTCTTGCACCGTCAAGGTTAAATAGATGTCAAGGTTGCAGCGGGTTACATTTCTCTACGTACTTAAGACTTCTAATTTTTATCTTTTATTTCTTGAAATCTCAGAAAATGTACATTTAAAAATAATTCGATCAATTCCTGTACTTGCACGTAGCGGTAGTTTTGAGAATAATATCGCTGCCACGAAGCAAAGCACAATTGAAAACCCGATAACTTCAATTCGACGACGCACCCAAAAATTCAACATCTAAACTTCTCTTGCAGTGTTTATTAAAAAATGTACTTTAATGCACACAAAATAGGATGGAGAAAAGGAAGCCTAGAGACCATGAACAGAGCCATATCATTGCTGACTAGATGCTTGAGCAGTGATGAAGCTCATTTTCACCTGGATGGTGTTGTTAGTACGTATAACTTCCGTTTTTTGGTAGTTGAAACTTCTAATGTGGATCGTGGAAAAAAAAGGTTTGGTGTGTTTTGGGCTGGTGGCATTATCAGACCGTATTTTTTCAAAAATGCAGATAAAATTGCGTTAACCGTGATTGGTATTTATCATAATGTTAATATATTTTTTCCGTCCTGGATTATATGAAATTGATACTGGCAACGTATGGTTTCTGCAGGATGGCCTCACCTGCTATGCTACAGGAGAAACATGCAATTTGTTTCAAACAATTTCTGCTCGTATAATTTTTCTTTTGTGTGACATACACATACACAGGTCTCGACGATTGGGCAACCTAACATCTAAGACGTATTCGTCAGGCCGGATAATGATGTTCGATTCCAACTTTGAATCAAAAATGACTTTAACTGCGAGGAAGGCTAGGGCAAGTTATTGAGCAATAATGAGGATCCACATTATATTTCCGAGTTAAAAAGGTTAGGGTGTTTGATGAGCTTGAAATTTCACTTTTTGAAGTCGCTTTGATTTTCTTTTCAGTCAATTTGGTAAATGTTAGAGGGGAGTAAGGCGTATATTTTCAACAAGACGTCAAAGTAATGGAACGACTACAGTAGGGTTGCTGGAATATCAGTATAATGGGGGACTGCATTGATCACTTACTGAGAAGTTCAGCAAGCAACTTATAGAAGAAGAAGCTATATCACTAGCTTTAAGGAGAAGCAGGAAATATAAGCCAAGAGAAACATCAAGCTTACGCAATAAAGAGATATTTTCATATTTATACTTAAATAAAATCTTCGTTTGTATCGTAACATTAATTTGGTTTTTATTCCTATTGTATGTTCTGCTAACTTTTGTTTATATTGTATATAGGTTATATTGCGACGAACTCGTGGGTGAAAGAACTGAGATCAGATATGGATTCAGCACCAAAAAAAGAAAAAAATTGTTTTTTATCGGCCTGTGTAATAATGCACCCGCGTTCTTTGAGCCACTTTAGATCTACGACTGTTGATATTTATTTTAAATACAGAAGAAAATTTACGAAAAATCTTTCCGAATAGTGGTTTCAAATTCCAACTCAAGATCTCAGAATGATAAACTAGTAATTTGACACTGAATTATCGTTCTAGTCAAAAAGACCATGTAAGTAATTAACTACCAGGCGTATTTGCTTAATCTAATTTTGACAGATTTTTTTTAATTCATGTAGAGCAATGTGTGAAGAGTAAGTGAAAAATTATATAAACCTTTTTCATTTATTTCATTTTTTTCACACAAAATAAACTAGGGGACGTGTTGATTGTACCATGTATACATATTTCAGTCAGTATTTTCATGGCAACAAAATTATTTTGATGGTAATTAATATTTTCATATTAAGCAAGTTGAAAAATTAGGTCAACCTGGTCTGGTTGAAAAAGGAAACAAAGCTAATGTAAAAAATGATTACAAGCATATTGTTTTTCGTTTCAAGAGTAAAAGCTTTGTTACTAAAAGCCAAAGTGTAAACTTATTTTTGTTAAAATATTTTGTATCTTGTTATGGGGTTCATCTGGTGCTTTAGGCGAAGAATATTCAAATAAACAAAGCTGCGAAGCTACGTTTTAGTTTAGGATTTTCTTCTATGAAGAATGATTATTTTTATTTGTATAAAATGGAAGGTAAATACATTTTTTTAACTCGCAGATACTCCTTTTTCTGTTAGTAAATACATGTTTCGCAGTAATTATTTTAATGTTGCGTTAGATTTTAGTAAAAAATCAACTAAAATATGTGAATATTAACGTGTGGATAATGAATAATATCATATCTCCCTCTCTCAACCAATACATAAATGTATTGACCGACAAAGCGAGAAACGCTTCTATCTCACAAGATTGGTAAACTAGGTTTCCAGTGTGTAATAGACAGAAACTTGCGTACTCGGCTTTATGCCAAGTAAAAAATGTTAAAAGGAATCATTCTATTATTAATAACACCCTATCTACTACATATGTTTCATGGATAGACCAATCGTCAGGCAGATTCTGTGTTATTAATGAACGTTCATTAATAACACAGAATCTGCCTGACGATTGGTCTATCCATGAAACATATGTAGTAGATAGGGTGTTATTAATAATAGAATGATTCCTTTTAACATTTTTTACTTGGCATAAAGCCGAGTACGCAAGTTTCTGTCTATTACACACTGGAAACCTAGTTTACCGATCTTGTGAGATAGAAGCGTTTCTCGCTTTGTCGGTCAATACATTTATGTATTGGTTGAGAGAGGGAGATATGATATTATTCATTATTTTTTCTGTATCGAAATGATATGACAAACGCTATGAAGGAATCGTTCATTAATAACACAGAATCTGCCTGACGATTGGTCTATCCATGAAACATATGTAGTAGATAGGGTGTTATTAATAATAGAATGATTCCTTTTAACATTCTTTAACGTGTGGATATTTACTCCAATTGTATATATTTATTTCTTGAATGCTTAATAATCTTATTATTCAATTATGTCCATATGTAAACATTGCAACACATAAAACAGGTGTGTACATAAGAATCTTATTAAATATTTAGTTTTTACTTTTTATTTTATCTAAGATTCTGTTTTAACAGAAACATCTAAAATACTAATCACTAAAATATAAAAAACAATATAGGAAGTAACTTATGTAATGCATGACAATAAAGAAAAATATTAAAGTATTTCAGTTATCATCAGCTACTTCCTTAAGTGTGTCGCATTACATTCATCTTGGCTGATCTCTTACCATTCCTTGGATGCTATTGCTGGTCCGAATCTTTTAGTGTACTAACGTCAGCAATTATAAATTTTAAAAATGTTATCTACTATTTAAAAAAGAAGTGCCGACAACAATAGTTAGGATGTAGTTCTGGAAGTCAAGTATCATAAAATTTTCTTTGCAAAATTTATTTTAAACTGAAGTGCTTGAATTCAAGGTAATTTAAGGTATATACGAGGATAGTTTGACAGGTAGTGAGAATGACACATAGGTGGCGCTCTAATTGGTAAAACAAATGCACTGTAATTTAGGTTGCCTATTTATATGTTTACATTCCGATATTTAGATAAATCGGTTGATTAGTTTATTTTTGACAGCTGATTGAAAAAGAAGCACCACTTCTTTTTGTTAAAATGGAAAAAGCAGAGTATCGTGCGGTGATTAAATACTTCGTAATTAAGGGTATGAAAGCTACTGAAATAAAAGATGCGTTACGGGAAACATTAGGTGAATCTGCTCCATCATCCGCCACAATAAGAGGATGAGTAAATGAATTTAAACGTGGTAGAACAAGCTGTGTTGATGAAACGCGCTCTGGAGCACCCAAAATCGTGACTTCTAAGGAAATGATTATAAAAATCCATAATATTATTACGCATCATCGACGACTCAAAGTGAGAGAGATAGCAGACATTGTAAACATTTCAACAGAACGCGTACACCACATTTTAACGAAAGAATTGGGCCTTTCCAAGCTTTTGGCAAGATGGGTGCCGCGATTGCTTACGACTTATCGAAAGTTCACTCGTTTGCGCATTTTCAATGAGTGTTTGGACCTTTATAAGCGGAATCCGGTTGATTTTTGTAGGCGATTTGTTACTTGCGATGAAACTTGGATACACTACAGTACACCCGAAACTAAACAACAGTCGAAACAATGGTTAGAACGTGGCTCTGCACCTCCAAAGGAAGCGAAAACCACTTTATCGGCAAACAAGGTGATGGCATCAATTTTTTGGGATTCAAAGGACATTTTGCTCATTGATTACCTTTAGAAAGGTGCCATAATAAACGGACAGTATTATGTAGAGCTTCTACAAAAATAAATGTTGAGATTCGTGCTAAACGGCCAGATGTGGCAAAGAAAAAGATTCTGTTTCACCAAGACAACGCTCCCTCGCATACCAGCACAGTTGCGATGTCCAAAATCCACGAGTTATATTTCCAATTAGTATCGCATGCGCCTTATTCGCCGGATCTAGTCCCTTCCGACTTCCAACTTTTTCCAAAATTGAAAACGGTACTAGGTGAAAAGAAATTTTCGTCTAACGACTAGCTTATCATCTTCGTAAGTGAATATTTTGCAAGCCTTCCGGAATCGCATTTTAAAGATGGCATAAGGACATTGGAGCACCGTTGGAATAAATGTATTGCTCTTTTAGGAGAATATATTGAAAAATAAAAATGATTTTGTATTTAAAAAATTCGTTTTTCTTTTCCATTCTCACTACTTGTCAAACTACCCCCGTACCACTGTCAACGTCTTTTTAACATTTAGAAACATTCCTTGTAAATCATAGTACATAAGTTCATGTAGGCCAAGCTTAATTTTTTTTGTTTGCTTAGTAGTGTGAAAACGGTGTCTATAATCAGTATTTCAGTTTTTAGAGATATTAAAATGTCTCAATTCAAAATAAATTTTCACTGATATATAATGTTACAAAAGTTCGTTTATATATTCTGCTGTACTTGTTATATATTGCTGCTCAAAACAAATACGTTAGTTCTATTAATTTATAGAACACACTTGCGAAAAGAGTAGTATCGTTTTCTAATTTGATTATATTATAAATAGTTTGTTCACTGAATGTGTTTGTTATGGAAAAAAATATAAATGCCTATTTTAAATGAGGTCGCGTAAATTCGTTTTTAATCTAGTAATTCATCTTTCTTTCGATAAAATGCTTGAAAAATATATAATAATCTTTTTTCGTGTATGTAAATTCAGGTGATAGTCAAATCTAATGGTCGGTATAGTATTATACTTATGTAAACAACAATTGTCCTCAACGACGTAGGTGGAGAACGATTGATTTAATATTTCCAATGTTTAAAATGAGGATGAAGAGGCGAAGTTATTGACAAAACAGCTTTCATTTTTAGGAATTACTCGGTGCAAGACAAGAATATATATAGTATACTGTTAGAGACAATAATAAATTTTCAATTCAAGTTAGTGGATGGGTTTTGGACGTCTGTACGTACGATCTAAAATAACTATACTACATATTTATAAATTAAGTTATATTGATTGTTTTGGCATTTTTAAATCTACATACGTAAAACATTGAAACTCATTAAAATAGATTTACGGTTAACTAAGAGTGAGACTTCATTTGATCTTGATAGCATAGATGTAATGATAGAAGAAGAGAACAATAGGTAGAGCAGGGAATTATGTCAGATGAAATAAAGGAAGTGCTAAAATGAATTAAGAATGGAAAACCTTGGAATATGACAGTAAAACTACAGAAATGCTAAAATATATTGGCGACGAAATTATTAAGCTTTATATGTTTATGTATAAAACTGCATAAGAATGGAAAAACGATACCTCCCTTTATCGTTGAAACATACGAGTGTACAATCGAAAGAACAAGGGCGTGTTCATCTCCTTCAAATCGGGGATATGGTTACCAGTGCGTACGTAGCCGAACACTTTAAAATCTCGGCGATTTGACAATATATCAATGTTATAAGAATTATTAAAATGTTAATAACACCCTGTTTAGTACGTGTTTCAAGGAATTCACATTTCATCAGGTAAATTTGTGTTATTAACGAACGATTCTTTATGGGCTGCTATGGTATCTCGTCGATACAGAAAAAATAATGAAAAAACTATACCTCTCTCTATCGTTCAAACATACAAGTTCGGGCGACAGAACAAGCGGGTAGGCTATTTGAAAGTATGAAGGAGAGAATGCTCATGAACAATAAATGAGAAATCAAAGTAAAAAAAAAACCCAACAAAATTTAAAAAGTATTAGGAAAATAAAATTGCAAGAATTATAGGAATAATAGTTAATTCAAGAAGTAGTCGAGGATTTAAATTTATAATTTTGAATCAATCAGAAGTCAAGGAAATCTAAATAATATCGTAAATAAAATTGCTTAATCCTTAAGATTTGAAGACAGTTAAACCACCTTGATCATTGTCTTACATTATAAATATCACTTTCGTAAAGTGATGATATATAAACTGTGAAGGATATATTCAAGAACGGATAAGTAATTAGTGAATCTAGACAAAAAAACACAAACTTTTTGTAAAAAATTATTTTGTTTTTATTTCTTTAGAAAAGTAAGTTTTGTCAAACTGGTCGAAATTTAAGTAATTCAGCTAACTTTAGTAATTATTTCCTCATTTGGCACAAATCTTTTCCCCTTGAGCTTAATTTTCAGGTGTAGTCGAAGTAGTTCAAAATGTAGTACATAAATTCTTGTTATTGAAACAGTCATAGTGTGAACACTTGCCCCGAAGAAAAGGCTTCATTTCTTCTTTAGGTGGAGCTCTTGGCATTGCATTAAATCGTATATGATGCATAGTTTTGGCCTTAGTTTTACCTTTTTGAAGGTAATCCAGAAGAGGAATCCCATAGCAGTCCCAAAAAGAAGCAGCGATAGCTTTTCAACCGAATATACGGTCTTTGTCTTGCTCGGAAAATTTGTATCAGCCTCAGTCAATTGTTTTGATTGTCGTTTCGTATTAAGTATGTAATGGTGTATCTAGGTTTCATCTACCGTCACTATGTAACACCAAAAGTTTTTCGGATTATATCTCAATTGAGGACTGAAACTTCTTCTCGTTCATATTTGTGGCCCATAGTCAACAACTCATCTTGCACATAATTTTATTATACTAAAGTAATTATGCAAAATCGAAACCATTAGTCTAAATGAAATGTGTTGAACATTTGTTACTGTAATTTTATTCGATGGTCAACTAGTACCATACTATGTATTTTTAACACATTTCTTGAGTACACAGACCTTTCGGCCATCCACTGCGTTGTTCATCGAATATACTGATCCGGCCATGTTTAATCTCGGTCCTCCATTTTATGGCTCCTAAATAGATAATAACTCGACTTTGATATAATCATTTATATTGTTCTCTAAAAATAAAAACTGGTCGGTACTTCACTTTTTCACAGTTAGTTTTCTCTTTAAATAACAAGTGTCGTTATGGTTAGAATGAACACAAATTTTGATAATTATATTTTGCAGGATTTTTTATTAGTATACTCCTCTTTTGTTAGATTTACTAATTATCGATCCGCCCTCGTAATACATAGGTACATAACTTTATTCTGGATAATTTAGAGAGATATCTGTTCAAAATTTTGGAAAAGTCTTCAGTTTATTTTTTTATATTTGCCTCTGAGGAGTCTAGAGTATGGAGATGAATTTACACTCAAGGTCAAATTATCGAATTTTTTTTTACTTTGACTAAAAATAATTTTAAATTATCGTTGTAAACTTGGATATGTGCAAATGTTCTTTATTTTGTAGGCAGATATAAACAGTTGCTTTAAATACTTTGACGTTTAGTTCATATTAATGGCGTGTATTAGCCTGTCGCGCATTTCATCGTAAAAAATCTTTACATAATTTAAAAATTATAGTGAATTTTATTTTTCTAAGTGAATGAAATTAAGTAGGCGATGACGATTTGCATTTGCACTGCCTTTATTTAAAATAATAGTATGTCACTAGGTGTCCAAAAACTGGAAAGTGAGCTGCTTAATGTAAGAAAAACAAATGTTAGTTAATAAACAGACAGACGAAAAATAATAGAAACAAGTTTACAACCAAGACGTCTTACTATAACTCCTCATTGTCTCCAATATCACAAAATTTGTGGATTAAAATTTGTCAAAACATCACTTAATGGATTATCGAGTATTGAAAAAAATAGGTATACTATTCACGGATGAAACTAGAATTCAATTATGGAAGCCAGGTGGATAAAACCATAGCCACAGAAGCGTTGGGGAACGGTATGCTAGCTGCAACTTCATGGTAGTGTGGGATGAGTTAAAACGCCGCATACCAAAAAGAAATCTCGGTTCCAAGTATAACAGAAGAAAAATATAAGTGGAAAGCAATTCCTCAAGATTTAAATACTATTTAGTAGCATATCGAGAAGGATGCATACACTATTTAGAGCTCGAGGAGGGAATATTTGTTACTCTGCTCTTTTTTTAATCAAATGACTAGGTTTTGCCATCTTTCAATATCATTTGAGCAAAAAGTAAATATCATTAAATTTGCGATTTTCTTCTAATAAATAGTTAATAGTGTTGATTTAAAATTTAAGAAAGAAACTGTTCTTTTTGGTACAAACTGTTTAAATGACTTGCCTCAGCAGAAACGGTTTTTTCGAAAAGAAATGAAAATTTATAAAAAAGTTTTGGATTGTGTCCATAAGCGTACTTTTACAACAGACAGTATGGTGTATTCGCAAAATTGAAAGTATCCAGTAACAGAAGATATTTGCTTCTGGGCTTCCGGGCTGGAACCGCGTCGCTGGTATAACTGCTGACGTTTCGTACTCACTCGTATGGGACATCTTCAGGGCTCAACTACTGTTACTGTCTGTCGCACTGAAACTGGTGTAAGTCGATGGTGGATGGGTTTATATATGGGTAATAGGTCATGGGTCAATGGAGCATTACAGTTGCGATTAGGTTGTTTGGAGATGCAAGATTGCCAGGCGTTGTGTAGGGGCTAGCCATCATCACGGTTAAGGTTATTGGGGTGCTTAGAAAGATATTTATTTTGGAATGAACTTAAATGAAGTTTCGTTAGGTCGTCTTCCCTTATCAGAGAAATTTAAACTATAATATACAATTAGGAAATCCAGCCGGCTATCCGAACGTTTAAGCAAAATATATTTAACTTGCATTTCGTATTATAACTAATTATATCTCACTTCTTTGGATTTATTAACGATCAAAAATGAACCCATAATTTATATTACAATTTAGATATTTTAGAGACAGACAGATTACCTATAGTGTGGGAATGCAATAATGTTTTAATTCGTTATAGTTCTCTGGTGTTTTGTTTTCGTAAATAGTCTTTATAGTATCCCATTATACATGAATAATAAGTTATTACATTGTTTTTCTCTTTTTTATACAGCCATTTTACCGATCGTTAAAAGGACTAATGGGCAAAATTCTCCTATCAGCAACCAGAGGAATGTGCTTTCTATCTTAACCTTTCTTAGTCATATCTATGGTTGCTTTTGTTCTTTTTATTTGTAAATCGTTATAAGAGATATCCTGTGACATTTAATACGTTTGCGAATATAGACAATATATAAATTTTTCGAATAACAAACACAATCTGTACTATGACCGCACTGTACAGAAATTTATGAGAAATTAATACGTTATTGGACGGAATAAAATGAAATTTGAAATATAAAAAATCAATTTTCAATTTCCCCACATCTTTCATTTTATTAAATACAGTATAAACAGTCAGTCAGTCCATTTATCCTCGAAATCGAGTTTGAATTTTATTAATTGTCCCTACCTAGATATCACAATGTGGTCGTTCTGCTGACGATCGCGTCCGGCAGTATTCTGTTGTTGGTCACAACGTCCGGATTATTAGGACTACTGATATCACATTCAAATTTCCAAAGTATTTTGTCCTCGAAGTCCGCCTTTATGTCCGGCACGACATCGCACGCGTTCGAAACAGTGTTCCTACCGAGGGTCGCGCTTTTAGGTAAATACGGCGGACACTGGGGTGTTGATTTATAGTTCAGCGTGGCGGATCGCTGATGGGTTTTGGTATTTGATGGACCGCCGCAGCAATCTCTGATTGCGTTGGAGGAACGCGAAAAAGTCGTTCCTCCATTGTTCAGTCTCCGCTAGGTGTCATCCTCGTATATCATTGGTGATTTTTTCATCTCCATCATTGGAAGTATGACACCTTCCTGTAAATACACATATTAAATTATGAAACACTTCAATCTTTACGTTTAATTATTGAAATATATTTGTTTTATATTAATGTACATATAAAATAGTTTTTTTAATAAACTAAGGTTTTTAATTATCTAGTTTTTGATAAAAATAAAGGATAAATTCAAAATATAATTTAATTAATTATTAACTATTAAATAAATAAACAGTTTGAGAAAGTAAAATTTATTTTATATATTTTTTCCAACATTAAAGCAAAAATGAATATTCAAATAATAAAATAATAAATTACAATTAAATTCATTCTTAATATTATATAATAGATATATTAAATATGGATAGCATTTAAATTTAATTTATAAACATATAACTATATTGAGTGGTTCCATATGAAATGAATTGTTAGGTACACAATTTTTAAAAGGTTGCAAGCAATTTAGTATTTAACTAATATATGCTCCATCTACAATACCTGGTAACTAAATTAGCCCAGGTCCTAGTTAAAATGAATAATATGTTTTAAATACATATTATTGTATTCTCTCGGAAAGATAAATGTACATACTTCTTAAACACATAGACTGTTAGTCTACAATATTTATTTCACACACAATATTAAGTTTCGTGGTCGCTAGTCACTTGCCGAACTCATAATCTTTATCTCTGCGCTCGTTGAATTCTAGAAAGGTGAAGAGGGTGTATAACGCCTTTATACAAATACAAGTAAAATTTTTAATATTATTAGAACCCTCGAAGAGTGTGTTTGTTTATTAGCAGTTTGAATTCGTGTAACATTTTCTTCAGAAACACGAGTCCTGCTCTTTCCTTTACATACATATCCTGTATCTACAAACTATCGATACCATATGCGAATGTTCCACCCTTTCGGAGGATCAATTTGATAGCTCAACCTGAAACGTCTTTGCACTGTAATCACGGAATTGCACTTCGCAAATTCGAGAACACAAAATGATTTCTGTTGCGGAGTAGCCATTTTAAACATATGACGTTTACCAAGAAAAACAGAAGACAACTGACATCTAGCGGCTATGAAATAAACTAGACTATGTATTCGTTTCTCCAATAGCCGAGCCTAGGCGCAGCGATCGATAGTTTGAACGAAATAATACCTTGTAATACGTATATTCTTTTTGAAACACACTGTATAATGTATTCGTTTTCCTGGAACGGCAACTCATTTTTAAATTGTCTTTATAAAGGGTAAGAATTTTTCAACGAAAATTTAATCATTTGTTATGCTCAATTAAACATTTGTACAAAATTTGGTTTAAAAATATATACTTTACTGGTTGATTCATTTTTTCATGTTGCATAGTATATTTGCCTTTTACTACCAATAGTTCATAGCAAGTTGTTTTTATTAAAGAAAAATTATGATTTAATAACTTATTGTCGTTAACTTTCAATATTAAAAGAAGTTACAAGTAAAAAACTTCCCAATTTTTTTAATATAACAAAATAAAAGTTCCTATTACAGTTTAGATATAAAAGCGGAAAAAATTTTACTAAAAAAACTAAAACTAATATTAAAGTTAATTTACTTTTAATCAGTCATTAATTAACTGACGAATTCCGCTTCTAAAAATTCCCAAGTGAAATTCAAATTCACAATGAACGGGCTTAGTATTCCATCTTACTTTGTATGTAAAAATATCTCACTAAGGGTTTCATTGTAACGTCCATTTCCCTAAAACAATTTGGGGTGCTTGAATAGACTAATATACATAGTCTTTAATGATGCAGTGGTGAGTAAGAATGGAAGACTGTAACTTTGAATCTTACGATATAAAATACTCATAAGAATTTATATATAATTTCTTTTTGAAAGTGTTCTGATTACGAGATATATTTTTTGTTTTTAAGTGATTTCCCCTTTTCAGAATAATTCCTTGCAGTTCCGAAATTACGTACAAAAAATAAAATTGTGTTTTAATGTTATTTTAGACTCTTTCTAAATGGTTTCATTGTTTAAAAATAAAGTGGGTGATTTTATAGTGGTATTCGTGGTCCATACTGTGAAGCATACATAAATGTTAACTTAATGTCAAGTTAATATGTAATTTTCCTACGATCATTATTCAAAGTGGGCTTTTTCGTATCAATTCTCGTTTGCAAAATATAAAATTTCTCAATCACAACGAGAAAGTGAAATAATCTTGCGCAAAGTCAGTATTTTGTGCAGTTATGTCACTTTTCCCCATATCTATCTTATTTTTCGATACGATTGAAAAACTTTTCTACTTTGTAATTAATGCGGAAAAATCATCTACTTCTAATAGATATATATTTTATGTTTTAGAATAGTGTAAGTCGCGGTTACGTAGTCGAAAAAACGATCGTTATCTGATAAAGTAAATGTTTATTTGTGAATTTTTGGATTTAATGTATGATGGTGCAGAGGTGAAATGTTGGCGTATGATCGAATGAGCAATTTCTGTATTATTTATGTTCAACACTGATGGTGTGCAATCTACTGTTTCGCTTATCAGACAATGAATCATTTTACTCATTCTGGAATCAATACACAAGCTGCGATTTACTTAGTACCCCTGGACCCTGGTTATGTGTGGACGAAACGACATACATTGGAAAAATTTGAATTTTTAAGAGAATAACTCTTAATATTTATGACTGATGGTGCTGTAACTATTCGTTCTGTAGGATGGCCTCTCCTTATATGTTACGCGAAAAACTCATGTTTTACATCTTGTAGCAGAAACGAATGGCGCTGTTATTCAGAAGTAAATGGTTTGATAGTGCACACAAAAGCAGTGTTTCTCAAATCACCTGAACGTGTTCGAGAAGTCTACTGGCAAAGTCCTAACTACCCGTAACCCCCACACTCGATTCTTATACGCTGGAGAACATAGTTAAGGGCCACGTTTTATTCTTTTCTGCATTTCCAAAAAATTAAGATTGCAATTTTACAATTTGATCCTAAAGAAGCAACTGCCATCAAGGAAAGAAATTCCAAGATGCTGAACTTGAAGCAGATTTATAAATAATTTGTTACAATTATGAAGTAGTAGTTGAAGCAATTTATAAATTACAAAATCCTTTGTTGCCACTAGTGAATTCACTGCAAATTTAGGACACTGTCCAAACACAGCTACATGCTATCAGGAAAGGCGCAAACCTTAATGCTATAGCCAAAGTAGATAATGTGTTAAAGGGAGATGCTGATTTTACCGCATTAAACAAATTTGTAGTTGTAGTGGGTGCACAGATCCGTTAAGTATTAACATACATTACTTTAAATATTATATCACTAGATGTCAAACAGTAGTTCTCCTTATACAAGAACATTTCTTCCGCACGCCAAACTCCATTTGCTGGAGCTACTGTGGAAATATACAATATTTTATATTATAAATATTTAACCGATCTTACCCTGTTTGTGACTACACTGAAAACATTGCTTAAAAGAGTGTTTCACGTTTCATAAATTATATATAACTATTTATTTTCTTTTATTTACCTACTATCAAGCACATATCCGTTGTGCATATTACTCACTCTAAAGATTATTTTTTTTTATTTAATTTTGAATTTACGTCATTTAATATATTAAAATTACTTCGTCTTGCATTAACTAATTCAGAAACTTTTACAGAAGAGAATTCCAGGTCTTGTCTTAGGTTTGATCTCACACAATCTCATTCTCCGAACGGTCGCTTTAACCAATTAAGCTAGTGAGACTGGTGAGATCAAATCAACCTTCTTTCGAAACCAGGAATTTTTTTCTGTAAAAACTTCTGAAGTAATTAAAGCAATGAAACGTAGGAAAAAGTAATTTTCATTATCATCACAGAAGCACGCAATATGTATATATTGCATATTATGCATCAGTTAATATATATATATATATATATATATATATATATATATATATATATATATATATATAATATATTTAGTGTAAAAATTGATCAATTTTGTATATTCGAGTTTGTGGCAAAGCAGAGCTTACTCCAATTATAAATTTAAATGATTTGACGGTAAAATGAATGCAAGTTTAAATTTTAAAGTCGTAAGACTTATATATAGCATTTCAATTTCGTTACTATGATATTTGATTTCTAGTTGATAGATTTCAGAGAATTAATTTAAAATAACTGGCATTTACCTGAAAAAAATCGATAGACGCAGTTTTTCGAATTTTAGAGTGTGCACTCTATGTATGTAATGCAATATATTATATTATTGCCTCGTTTTTTGCTTGTCTATATCGATTAATAAAAGTTGTAAACTAACCTAGTTAACTGTGAGATATGTGTTGAATCGAGTTGTTTCCGCTCGATACATATATGTATGTCTATTTAGCTCGTCATAGTAATTTGTTTGCTGTCACTAAAAAGCAAATAAAATATATATATATATATATTTATACCAAAACTGTTTAGCACTCAGAAAACGACGAGAACGACCATTTTTCAAATTAAATTTGAAGCGGGTTAGAACTTTTGATAGATATACAATGAGATCAAAAAGAATTAAGTTCGTACTTCGAAAGCATATAATTTCCAGTTATTAAGTTTAAAACTGCTCTACTTTCAAAACTGTACATCTTTTTATAATCGATATTAGTGTGCGAACCTTTGCGTGTTATTATATTTGTTTCCAAACTTCGCATTTTTATTATCTACGAATTATAAATAACAGTATTTCATAGCAATAGGGCAAATAAGAGTATCATTTACAGTGGAATAAGACACTTTCATTGTTATGGTAGTATGTACTATCAAGCAAAAAAATTAATGAAGAGAAAACTCTGAAGAATCTCTCAAATAACCAAAGAGAGCAAGAAGAAGCTTATTTAGGCATCTAAGGAACTACAAAAATTGATGTTAAACTGAAAAATTGTAATTTTAACCACTTTATACATCGTATAGGTAATGCGGAAATTTTTTTTGAAAAAATTTCTGTTCTCCGTGTAAGAATCGAACCCAAGACCTCGTTCTCTCCGGGAATACGCACTAACTATTAGACTACGGAAACAGTTATTTCGAGTCCTTCTAATGTGCAATAATTGCCTTATGGAATCAGTTATTAAATGATGTATACGTATACGTATTTTTCAGTTTAGCAATTAATAACCTAACATTGATATTCATTTAATAACTGTTTCCGTAATTCAACTTATGGCGCATTAAAAGGATTCGAATTAATTATTATTTATAAGATTATTTATGAGATCTTTACGCTATCCATGCATGCATTCTCTTCGTAATCCGAAGCGCTCTGAGAATTGTTAATTATAAAGACAGAAGCATCTTTATGTTTAATTATAAGGTTACGTGTTTAATTTAGTTCGCTAGCCAGTGCATTCTGTTGAAATATAATAAATTGTTACATCAGCTCAGATCCTTGTATTTTTTTTATATAACTTCTATATTAATTATTGTTTAAGGCGTTCAGTAAAATATAAAGATACAGTAAAACCTGTCAATAACGGCCACCCAAAAAGCAAAATATATTGGCCGTTATATAAAGGTGTCCGTAATTGACAGGTTTTTCGTCTCACAAATAAAATACATAACTAATTTTAGGATTTGATTTCTTTATTTTATTAATTAAAGTAAATAGTATATAAATACAAATATGTGTAAGAAAAACTAAAATTTTAATGTATTTACATATTATAGATAATATGACATCTAATAAATTATTTATATGTACATATTATTACAATATATTCATACGAAAAAACACAATTTATTAGGATTTTTTGAAGTATGTTTCAATATTTGTTTGCTCCACATTTTTTAGCTTCGATTTAAAAACTGCAGCTTCACATTCGTCCAGGTCACTATTATCAGAGTTATGTTCTTCATCATTATTGCACAAATCTTCAACAATTTCTGGAATACTGAAGTTAGGGCTCTCTGTAGGCACATAGAAGCATATTCATCTAAATCCATCAAAAATTCGTTACGAACTGCAGGATATAGCTGGACAAGGGGTATTTCGTCTTCTTCATCAAACATTGTGTCCTCTTGGATAACATCAGAGAATCCGGCCTTGGAAAAACCTTTTTCCAAGCAGCTGTAATCCATACAAGTGCATTGGCTAAATTTATGTTTTGTTCAAAAATTTCAAAATCACATTCATTGTCAATAAACGTTAGAAGCTTTTTAATCAAAAAATTTCGGTAAATCAATTTGAAATTCTGAATTATTCCTTGATCCAAGGGCTGACAATACGAAGTGGTGTTAGGCGGCAGGAAGACTAGTTTAACATTTTCTAATGGAACTTTAGAATGTGAAGTGGCATTATCCAAGAAAAGAAGCACTTTTCTATTTTGTTTTCTCATTTTATTGTCAAATTTATGCAGCCATCTTGTCATAATTTCCGTTGTCATCCATGCCTTTTTGTTAGAAACCCATTCATTAATTTGTCCACATGACTACTCTTAAAACAGCGAGGATTTTTACTTTTTCCAATTATTAATGGATCTTCCTTCTCACCTTCCATATTTGCACATAGTAAAACAGTCAAACATTGTTTTGCTGCCTTCTTCCCTGCACAATTCTCACTTTTTAATGCAAATGTCTTATTTGGCATAGCGCGGTAATAAAGACCTGTTTCGTCGGCATTAAACACATCTCGAGGAGAATAATTTATTAAAATCAACGGTAACTTGTTCTTTTATATCGTCCAAATTAACCTCTGCGGAATCACCACAAATTGATTTAAAAGTTATACTGTGTCGCCGACAGAAACTTTCCAACCATCCATTAGATGCTGCGAAATTTTCCATCTTTAAACTGCTTGCTGTCTCCAGTGCTTTTTGTTTAAGTAGCGGCCCAGATATTGGAATTGCTTTATTTCTGGCTTTGCAAAACCAATTGTAGACGACTTGATCCACTGCCAATCCTTCCGACTTCGGAAATTTTCGTTTTAGCTCCATGTTAACACCTTCCTCGACCATCTTTTTTAATGAACCTTTATTTTTCATAATATCGTTAATTTGTGTTTTTCCAACCCCATATTTTTCGGCCAACTTTCGCGAACTTAACGCATACTTTTCACTTTCCGCGATTATATTTATTTTGTCTTTTAGCGACAAACGTTTTCTTTTTTGCGAGATACTTAATTAAGAACCTTTCGAATACGGAGACAACTTTAAACTGAATTGTTTCCTTTAGAATAATAAAGTGTAAATCGAAAAGGGTGAATTACTACCAGGTAATAGGAAACCCCGGGAAACCCCGACAATTTGTATTAGGTATTTCCGTCAATAAAGATATACATGTCATAAATAGTCCGGCCGACATTGGCAGGTAAATTTCTATGAAAATAGGCCGTAAAAGTTTGGGTTATTTGGCCGCGGCCGTTTTACAAAGGTGGCCGTAATTAACGAGTATTTGTGTATGGGAATTTCCTTATAGTCGATTCGGGGAACTTTGAAACTCAGGTGGCCGCTTTAGTCAGGTGGCCGCTTTAGTCAGGTGGCCGTTAACACAGGTTTTACTGTATTTAAATACTGATTAAAAATTTGGCTCAAAAGTAGGCCAAGTAAAACAAGAATCAGTAACCACATACAGATTAAATCGGATCAAACGTTCCTATTTTAGTGTTTATGAAGTTCTTTACTAAGTAAATACGCTTTAGAATTTCAAATAGTTTCCTTGGAATTATTCATTAGCTAAGCGATTATTGTCCGCATTATTTTCGAATGTATTTTAAACAAAAAATGAAATAAATGAAAAGAACCGTATGAGCTTACATCATACAATACCACTATATATGCATCAGCGTAAAAATATATTAAATTCCGTAGAAGGTACATTAAGAATACCAATATAAATTTAACAACTATTTTATAGAACTGTCACACCTATTTTATAGAATCGACAGAAAGAACTAGGACGTCTCTGCTAACGTTTAACAAAAAGGGGTCATCACACAAAGAAAGACATCATTATAGTCTATGTATTGTACATGAGATAGATATAAATTAAGTGGACTCACCCCATTTAGATGCGGAAGATCCAGGGCAGCCGGAACGTACGTCGTCGCTGGGCTGCATCTCGTGCATGATCTTCTAAGGGCCGGCCGTTGCCTTGATCCGTGACATCGGACGGCAAATCTTAATTCTTCAGCCATTTCCGAACATAACGATTGACGGTCCGTTTGGGCGTTTTTCTTGCTGTTCCAGCAAAACTCTAATATGGCGACGAGTATTGCGAGTGCCAGACCGCACAAAAGGACAACGAAGACTCCACCTATACATAAACGTACAAGTATTCGTCTCAATTTACACTCTACAATATATATCGGATTCAAGGAGTAAACGGTTTATTGGATCGGAATAAAATACGTCCTACTCGTATAAAACTTTTATTAGGAAATTCCCTCGCCCCAATATTTTTTATTATTTCAATAGATAAATTCCGGTCAGATAGGAGAGTGTACTATAATATATTGTATATGGCATATACGACTATGTACGTAACTTACAAGATGTAGCTACGAAAATTTTTGACAGTACGCTTTTAAAATATACACAGTTTAGCTATAAATATTCTCAGCATTTTAATAGCGTATAAAAAGTACAACATAAAAACTAAAATGTTATACGACTCATCAATGAATCGTAGGAAGCTGCTGGTTGCTGCATGTTGAGACATGTTCATACGTGCATAGTAGCCGCCGCGCCATATCGATGGGTTCAGTTATTCATTAGCAGTGAGAGTGTAAAGTGCTTACGATGCATCGTGGTCACGAAATGAGATAAGGGCAGTTTTGCGTTATAATTTCGTGCGTGGTTTAAACATAGACCAGTGCTTCGAAGAAATGACTCTTGCATTAGGTGATGTTTGTCCAGATCGCACAACGATATTCAGGTCGTATAGAGAATTCCAAAGGGGAAATTTAACCGTGGACGATGCTGAGAGGTCGGGAAGGCCACGAACGTCACTTACGGAGGAAACCGTTACTACTGTGAGGAAAATGCTTGACAAGGACAGGCGAGTGGCCTACCAACAGATGCACCAGCAATTCGTTCGATTCTGCATGATCATTTGCACTTGAAGAAACTTTGGTCTCTCTGGGTGCCGCATCGACTGACTGAAGAGCAGAAGACCCGACGTGTGACTTGGTCCAGGAGATGCTAAAAAAGTTTAGTAACGGACAATCGCGGTATGCGAACAACATCATGACAGATGACGAGACTTGGCTGTACTATTACAATGTGCCGACCAAAGCTCAAAACAAGGTTTGGGTCTTTGATGATGAGTACACACCCGTAGTTGTCAGAAAATCCCGATCACTAAAGAAGAAAATGATAGCTGTATTTTTTAAATCGAGTCGAATTGTGGAACGAGTCGTTTTGGACACACAGAAGACAGTCACAGCTAAGTGGTATATTGAATAGTGCCTGCCTAAAGTCACTGGATCTATGAAGAACCTGTGGCCAAAGTCAAGAATGGACACCTGGTTCCTTCATCACGATGATGCTCCTGCTCAACGCACCAAAGCCTGCACCGAATATTTGACCATGAATCCTGTCATGGCCAAATATTCGGTGCAGAAACTTCTCGAGCACCCTCTCTACAGTCCAGATCTTGCTCCCCGCGAATTTGCACTGTCCCTGCATGTGAAACTGAAGCTAAAAGTTAGGCGATTTTCCAGTGATGAGGACCTTCTGCCCGCTTGGGATAACGAGTGTGCTTTACTCTCCAGTCAAACTTGACAGAACTGGTTTAAAAATTGGTTTCGGAGGATGGAGAGATGTATTAAGTGTAGAGGAAATTACTTCGAAAGAATTAAATAAACAAAGCTGTATTGCAAAACTTTCGTAGTACCCTTTGTATGTAAAAAGATGTATTTACTTCTAAAAATGTACTAGCTTCATGTTGTTGAGTGCCAAAATATTATGTTGCTATATTTTGGTTTGAATAACTTGTGCGCTGATTAAATCAGAAGGTGAATTTCATAAGTTAAATTCTTTTATTTGTAAAAAGAAAAACTGTATTATTCGTTTTGTAAAAGATGCCTCTATTTCTAAATAAAAGTTTCGTAAATCATTAATACATTTACTAAAATAAAAATATTTACATATAGAAAAACAAGATAACTGTTAATGGAGGCTGCGGTTACTGAATTAATCAAAATAGGTAAATAAAACTTCTTACAACATCAATGTTCGTATTCTGTATACGTATTTCGATAACTAACTTGTCATTATCGGCTGATAATTAATCATAGTGTCGCACATGAATTCGCGGTAAAACTAGCACAGAGTAACCCCGTACACCTTTTTCCGTTAAAAACTAAACACACACCAGTGTGTGTGCCATTGCGTATCGTGTGGATACACCCAAGTTCACGGGGGAGAGGCGGTTTTAGCTCTTTAAAATAAGCAAATTGTGGGTGCTGGTGCCCAATTTAAATGAAGTGCTACGAATCGGCAATATGTGTTGTCGACGCGGACAAGTACGGTAACGTTGCAAACTATCACAATCTGTATACGCTACTGTCTGTTTGGTGGAATATATGTGCTGTTTTAGATATGTACGTGTAATTTAAATGCAAATGAAGTAAAATGTGCCTAATTTGTATAATATATGGATGCAAATAAATGTAAGCATATATATGTATATACGTGAAATTAACAAACTAAATACAAATTGTATATAATGGATGAAAAATAAATACTTAAAGCCCTTAACAATAATCCTTTCATTAAATAAATGATCGCTGTTTGGTTGATAAATAAATGTAAATGCAAATGGTACTAATATAACTAAAGAGTGTTTCGAATTTTGTGGTTTTTCTAAAGAATAAATAAAACACATTATTTGCATCATTTTCAAAAACTCTTTATTGGTAAGTGAAGTATCAGTTACGACATTTATATGCGAAAAATAATATCTGCCAAATATGTTGCAGCTCCACAGACGTCCACTTTTTGCTAAAATTTTCAATGACATTTTGACATAATTGAGGCTCTATCTCAGCAATGACACGAATAATTTCATCTTCCAAAGTAGGAATTGATTGTGGATTGTTTTTATAAACCTGACTTTTCAAATAACCCCAAAGAAAATAGTCTAACGGTGTCAAAACACATGATCTTGGTGGCCAATTAACATCACCGTTTCTTGAGATTACACGTCCAGGAAATTTTTCTTTCAACAAATCAATTGATTCGTGTGCAAAGTGAGGTGTAGCGCTATGCTGTTGAAACCATATATCCTCTAGATCAATATTCATTAATTCAGGCCACAAAAATTTGGCTATCATCCGACGATATCGATCACCATTGACAGTTACAGCTTCACTAGCAGCATTTTCAAAGAAGTAAGGTCCAATTACAGCACTTGAACATAATGCACACCAAACAGTAACTCGTTTAGGTTGCGTAGGTTTCTCATGAATAATTCGTGGATTTTCCTCACCCCAGATACGGCAATTTTGTTTATTAACATAGCCACCAAGTTCAAAATGTGTCTCATCGGAAAATATTAATTTTTGAGAAAAATCAGCTGGTCGTTCATTGATGAAATTGACAAATGAACGACATTTTAAAAGATCTAATGGCTTCAGTTCCTGTGTTATTTGAACCTTATATACCTAAGAGATAAATCCTTGTGTAAAATACACCATGTTGTTGATCCACTAAGTCCAAGTTGTTGTGAACGTCGTCTAATAGACATTTCAGGATCTTCAGCAACACTTTCAAGAACCAAACCAATATTTTCTTGTGAACGACCACTACGATTGTATTTTTCACTCTTTTGATCTTCCACGGAACCGGTTTGTTGAAATTTTTTAATAATTCAACCAATAGTGCTTTCAAATGAACGATTATGTAAACCATAGAATTCACGTAATTTTCTAAAAACTCGTTTCAGAGAATGCTGATTTTCATAAAATAATTCAACAATTTGAACGCGTTGATGTACCGTGTACGAAGCCATTTTTATAAATGTCATACATCACACTTTTTAAATGCCCACATACCCAGACAAATTCAGTGCACCATCTTTACTTTATTTATTCTTAAAACAAACCGCGCAATTTGAAAAACCCTTTATATATTAAAGAATATGGGTCCGAGCATCAACTTTTACAAATAGCTAGAACACTGTTTAGGTATCCAAATTAATTTCTCTTCATCATCGTATAAGTCTTATACTTATGGGAACTTTTTTAATTATGAATATGTCTTTAAATCATGTAATTTTTTTTTTTGATCAAGGCAAGACTAATTAATTAATTAATGACTGATATTTTTTATATAATTCTTTTAAAATCATGTTAAGATTTATATATTTCTTTAATATGAAGAAGAAGATTTCATTTTCATTGAAAACATAACCAATTATATGTAGGAAAATATACATTGTATTGTTCAAATTGCTCTTTAAACATAAAAAAAAATTACACTTACGCAAGGCAGGAACTTTCGAGCAAACATGATTATTCATTCATAACTGTACAAGAACTTCATCCTGGGGACAATGAACAACGCCCAAACAAGAGGAGTTCATTCGAGAATTTTAAGATGTTTACAGCAAAACGGAGGTCATATCGACCATTTATGAATTATTATTTTGTATTTGAAACTTTCTAGACTATTTGCAAATTTAGTGTGCAAATTTGTTCGCTTATATTTTTGCTTGTTCTTTTACTTCTTAAACTGTAATAAGTTCAAATTACTAAATCATTGATTTCATTTGCTACAATTTTTGTTTATTGTTAACTTACATGTCAACTTTTATCAATATTCTTTTAACATTCTTTGTAAAATAAAATAAGTTCTAAATGGTCGTGTTCGACTATCTCACCTATTGGTAAGATATTATACGTCTGTCTAAATAATTTTGATATTACATATTACTTCCATAGTTATCTAATAACAATTTTTACGATCAGTGGCTCATTAAAGTCAACAAAAAAATCTTTATAACATGAAAAGAATTGAAGATAGGTGTAGGGACTGCTGACACGCGTTGATGTAGAAATAAATTTTAAATTCGATTATGAAAGAAAAGGGCATTGTATATGAAAAAGAAAAGTTTTGTTGGTTTAAAGTTGCCCCTACTCGAAACTACTTTACGAACATCCTGTATAAGAAATGTCACAAGCAAAAGCATCACAGAAAATATTGAGGGCCTTCTACTGCTGAAAATATCATCTTTTCTGGTGCATACATAACTACAGCAAGTAATAAAAAACGAACTCTCATGCCTACTCAAAAAAAATATAATGCAGTAATCCCAGGACGTCCAACGAACAGCTTCGATCAATTACAATGCATAGTATCTAGAATACAATTCTGGAATCTAATGACGTGTTTTTATTAGTTTAGTCTGAAATAATTGATTTTTAGTGATTATCTACTTGTGGCACCATAATTGAAAAATTAATAGTAACTATCTGCGGACTATATCTGATGCTTTTTTGATACTAAAAGTTTTTTGAAGTGGTATTCCTATTTAACACGTCCATACAGTTTAAAGAACTACAGAGTATCAATGTCTTAGTTTTCTGATGTGATAGTATGTTAATAAATAAGGTTTTTCTAACTATAACTAGTTCTTTAACATATATCTTTATTATTATATTTCATTGTCACATGTAAATAAACTTGTACTCTTTATCACAGTCGAAATTGTTTGTTATTAACAGCGTTTCGATTTTAAATTTCATTACGGCAATATATTTTTTTCAATTTTAATGTAAAAATAATGTAAAATTGTAAATTTTATTTTCCCAGATTGTTAGCCACAAACTTCGTGTCTTACTGTCTTAATAATTTATAGTAATTGTCTGTTGAAGTTAAACAGCAACGAAGTATTGTAAACTGCACAACCGAGTCTCAAGTAACCACAGAATGCATTTCTGCATTAGATTTTATTTTATTATTGCACTATATACATATATGTATGTATGTACACTGAGTATTCCACGATCGTTTCTGGCGCCTGAAGTGCTATCTTCCGAATTCCAATTCTCATTTCCTCATATCTGTATTTGTTTATTACGTGCTTATATTTATCCTGGAGATTTTGCGACCTTTTCATAGAAACGTTATTTGTATTATTCTTCGTCACTGTTTCATTTCTTTTTTGAATAACAGATCATAACTGTGCATCAGCTATTAGTTTTTCACCAGCATTCCCTATAATAAATATCCGCCATCTTCTTTAGGTAAATATTTATTTCTTTTTGATATGATATTTACAGAAAATGAAATCATCTTTAATTTAGTAAAATAAATAAATTTAATTTATTTTAATTTTAATTAAAATAATAATAACGGAAAAATATTTTGGTAATTTCATTTGTATTGCTAATGTTTACTTATTTCACTTTGGGTTTTTCTTTTGGTAGATTGAGGAAAATATTTTCACAGTATTAATGTATATGCTTCTAGAAACGTATTTATGTAAATGAATGTAAATTTATTTGATAGCTTCTGTAAGAATTTTAGTATTTTGTGGTAAAACTTTTGGGAGTTATCTCTGTTTCAAAAAGATTATAATTTTACTGATACACAATTTTTTCTTGTTTGTAAATAAATTTAACAATTTCAATGAAAATAATGTCAAAAATAAGTATGTAACTATACGCTTATTCTGATTTTTGACATTATTTTTATTGTATTTGTTAATTTCATTTACAAACAGTAGCTGTGTTTCAGTAAAATTATAATCGCTTTGTTCCTTATTACTCGTTCCGTGATTGCGAATTTTTATTGAAGAAGAGTAATTTGTTTTTTTATTATTTATTTAATAGTTTTAGTTGTGGTATCAAAGAGTACATGTTTATTTGACGAAATATTTTTATAGTGAAAGAAACTTTGTATCCTAATTATAAAATGGGGTAGATGGAAAACGAGTGCTCTAATATGATATAACGTGGACTGATTTATGTAGACGTATACTACAGTTTCAATCCAAAAATGACAGCAGTTATAACGGTTAACTCTTGAAGATGTCTCATGTATGTGAAGACGAAACGTCGGCGCAGAAGTAGCGAGGACGCGGTTCCAGCCTAGAAACCAAGGTGAAGTAACCGTATACTACGAAAGTATGGAAATTTCCAGTTTTTTTTTCTCTGGAGAAATACGTGTCGGTATTCTAGGTAGAGGTCTATACCATTCTGAAAAAGAGAGATCTATACGTACAAATTCGGAAAAAATAGCGGGAGGGCTTACTTTCATAAGCGGATTGATATTTTTTCCAATATCCAGGTTGCATTAGGAGCATTAAGAAAACCTAAATCGTGTCCAGTCTAGTATTGGAATTCCGTGGAAAATTCTGAGAACTGCCATAGTGGAATATATGTTATAATAGTAAAGTTGTTAAGGATATCGGGACACACAGGAATCATAAAAAACGAAAAGTTTGATGAGCTTGTCACAGAAGAGTCGACTGCATTATATATCGTTAAAATTATAAAGCCTTTATTGAAACCGTAAAAAGGCTGAGAAATTGCTTTTATTTGAAGGAAACTATTTAGAATAATAACAGGATAGTACACAAATCACGCGTCTGTAAGGTCGTCCAGGGATAAATTTATATAAATGTACCTTACTTGCAGATTGTTCAATAGGTTTAAAACTGCCAGTCATATCTTTTAAGAATGTGAACATTTGGCCTACCCTGGATTTGTATAGATTAGTGGATTGAATAGAAGTACTAGATTGGGTGCAGTATGTAATATTGGATAAACCAAATAAGCCTGCAATACTTTTGGGTACAAACCATTAAGATAATTTTAACTGTCTTTGTGAGTTTACTATTACATAAAGACATGACTTCGTTCCAATTCGTTTAAATTCCTTCATTGTCTTCCTAAATGAGTTATTTATATATATATGAAAGCATGATCTTTGCGAATCCGTCATATCCTTTCGGTAGAATGTATAATCTTTGTAAGAACTATCTTCGTTGATTTGGATAGACCGTTGCTAATATCGGGGCAACTGTTCGTTTCATTTCGAGCAGTTCGTAATTGTATTCATTTGCAACAAATGTTTCTTATTATTAGGAAAAACATATTTTCCAGTATATATATGAATTTCTCGGTTGTCAGGACATGTACTGAAGAGGATCTGCTTTTGCCAAAATTAGATGCTAATAGGTTGTTCAGAAAGTAATTCGGTTTTCTTCATGGAAATGAACAACAATTCCCTTACATTATATGTATATTGGTCATTTTGGTCCAATACATTTTCCCATCTTTCTGATAGTAGCGTGACTCCATGTTCGTAAAACCTTTGATCTTTACTTGTAGAACAATGAAGCAAGTGATTTTTGACGTCTTTATTGGAATTCAATGTTTTTCTGACAAGTGGTAATCAGAGGGTGCCAGATCTGGCAAATATTCAGTGTGGTAGCACATCTCATCTAAGCTGTAACAGCTTCTTGCAAGTTATAAAGCTTGTACAAGGTCTAGTTAACACTAGCCCTATAGTGAAAAAATACATCTTTTCTGTAACCAATTCTGATCGTTCTGTTTTGCGAAATCATTGAGTTTATCCAATTGGTAGCAGTAGACTCCCGAATTGTTAAACTGTTTGGTAGAAACTAAAAAAAAAATTTCTATTAAATGTTTTTCTTGGATCCCACCAAATAGAGCGCACAGGTTTTTTTTGATGAAAATTTGTTTTCTACTTCATGACCGTTTACATGCAACATTGTTGTAAATAATCTATTTTTAATCCCTAGTTATGATTGTGTTCAGAAACGGATGATTTTCCTTTCTTTTTAGCAGCAAATCACAGACATTAAAGAGACGTATCTAATCTCTTTTTTGAGAACATATGGAACCAAATATTGACTGTTGATGTGAAACTAAGTCGCTTGAGATGATCATGAACGGTATATGTAGAAAAATTTAATCTCAAACCAATTTCTCGTATTGTTTTCGGCGGCTTGATTCAATCAATACTTTTATTTTGTCATCATCAGTTCCAACTGGCTTTTTAAGACGACGTACCTCCTTGATAAATTTTGTAGATCGGTTTTGGCGCATACATGCGTTCCGTTAAAATGTCTTTTCTATATACTTCGCACGACCTTTCCCTGCATTGATTGCGTCCGGTAATACACGAAAAAAACAAACTACGCAAAAATGCTTCTTTTTATTTTCTATTTTCTTTATAAATAAACCTTTCAATGCGAGCCGTCAAAGTATATAATGAGAGTAGAATTTAGAATGAAGTTGACTGATTAAAAATTTAACTAATAACCCTCGCGAGGAAAAACGAAACGCCTCTGAAATATCAAATATTTATATGGTCGGATTCTCTACTTTTGATATGGGTAAGTAAATTATTTTAAGTAAAAAACATCGCTGAAGTCAGACCAAAATTTGTATCGAAAGATAAGTAAATGAAGATCGAGACAAATGATCGATTTTTTTGTCATAAAAGGGTCGAGAGAAAGTCAATGATTTTCGTTTAGATGGTTTATTGTTTAGATTTTGGCAGGCTTTAAAATTACAAACCCCTGTATGTACAATACAATTCGCTGTAATTTACGTTATTGTGTTGGCCATTTATAATTTTAGGTATTTGCTTTTACAGTATATACGTACATATCCGGACATTGATATCAACTGAAAGAGTATTATCATATTTTACGTTATTCAATAGTTGCATGTCTGCATGGAGCAGGCACAATTTGCCTCTATTGTTTGTAAAAATCGGAATTACGAGTACGTTATATGAAACTCTACATTGAGGTTTAACCTCAATTAGTTTTTTCGCAATATAGTTTGTTTTTAAGTCCGGGAAACTAATTGATTGTTCATTATTTACTCGACTTTTACAATGAATGTCTCTAATCTTTAATTAAAGAACGTGCAGTGATGGCTTTTATTTCCATTCATTCTTTGAAAGCTTAGGAAGACAAATACTATTCATCTTGTTTTCTATTATGGTTAAAATTATTATAGTAATGAGGAAGTTAAGAAATATTATCTACGTGAATTTGTTATTTATTTTAACAATAAAATATATATTCTCCAACATAAACATATTCAGGATGTAATAATAATAATTAATTTGGAATTTATTAGGGCAAACTTTTACGAAGAGAAGGACACAATGAGAACAACTAAAGGATGAAAAGAATCTTATTTTCGATAAGGCAATTTGTCAGTACACTAAACCCATAGAAAATTATATTGAATCGAATATGTAAATGCCTTGCGTTTATTGCTTGAAAAGATTGTATCAATGCACCTAGACAGAATATCTTGCTTCCAGAATTTAAAGATATAGTGGTAACAGTAGATTTTTGAAGATCCCATGGAAGACAATCAAAAAGACGAATATAATTATTTACGGAAGAAGTATTTATAGCAGAGACCTTCCAATATCTTTTCCAATAAATAAAATAATATAAATAGAAACATTATTTTGAACACTTCGTTGATAATGTTCTATTGATGTTTTATGCTACTGGAACGGAAAATTAAATGTTTAATTTTATCAATCTATCAATTAGTTTTGCAAATTTAGGCAACCAATATTTTAATGTCGATCAGAAATTACAAAATTTGTAGCGTAAATTCAAGAAGAACGCAAAAGTCACACGATAGATTATTTATGGAAATTAGATTTCTTTGGAGAAAGATAATTTTTTCCTTGTAAGTAAACTATAATGGCACCGTCATGAGAATTTCAATTAATTTTTTTTGTTTACTTTGTGCAAAAATTATACCCCTAATTTATTAACTTTATCAGTTTAGTAACCTACATTTATTTTAAACATATAGATATTCTAGGTCCTTTGGTTTTTAGCACTAAATTTAAAGATAAATTAGTAAAACATTCAAACGAAGTTGTGGCCGCGCTGTTACAAAAACAAGATGAACTAGGAAAACTAAAACGATTCAAATCGACTAACTTAATAGTAGAACATAAATGAATTAGTGAATACCAATTCAAATTATGTAAAATTAAAAAACAATACACACTATGTATGTACAAACAGAGGGAATAAAAATCAAATTATTAATAAATTAATACGATCATTAACGCCCTCTGCCATCATCATCCCGCCCAGAAACATGGCGTTATCAATTCCTTAGTCAAAAGAGCTTTCAACATATCTGACCAGCATTCCCTATCCTAGGAATTAAGTTATGTTACCAAAGCTCTTATAAAGAACAATTTCTCCAACCATTACATTCAACAAACCATAGATCGACATTTTAATCCCAAAGTCCCACAACTCAGTACACAGCATACATCACCTCGCCCCCTCTCTAAAGCCCATCTACCCTATATACAAGGTGTTACTGACCACATCAGTAGGGTACCTCTCAAAAATAACAACAAAACCATCTTCAAACCCCATTCCAAATTATGTGACCTTTTTTCCGTAATTGGCCGTGTTTCTTTAGAATCACCTGGTGTGTACAGGATTCTTTGCTCGTGTGGCAGTGTATATATTGGTGAAACAAAGTGGTCTGTCGGTAGTCGTGTTTCAGAGCATGGGTGTTGTACTATGTTGCTGCGCGTAGCTGGTTCTGCACTTGCCGAGCATAGGCTGAAAACTGGGCACCATATCCAATTTAATTCTACCAAAATCCTATCCTGTACTAATCATTACTATGGTTGCAAAATCCGTGAATCTATAGAGATTTCTAAGCACCCCAACAACCTTAATCGTGATGATGGCTACCCCCTACACAACGCCTGGCAATCCTGCATCTCCAAACAACCCAACCACAACGGTAACGCTCCATTGACCCATATATAAACCTGTCCATCATCGACTTACACCAGTTTCAGTGCAAACAGTAGCAATAGTTGTGCCTTGAAGATGTCTCATACGAGTGGGTACGAAACGTCGGCAGTTATACCAGTGACGTGGTTCCAGCCCGGAAGCCCAGAAAAAGATAATAGGATCATCCTACTTTTGGTCTTGGTTCTTTTTTCGTTCATGGAAAGAAAATTTCGATAACTAATATTGGATTCATCGAGTTTTTAACCCACCTATTTCCAAAAAAAATTTTATCCCCTGAACATTATAATACTTCCAGTAATATCTGTTCCATTTTTAAAATAGGTGATCTACGAATACTAGAAGAATTAAAAATACTTAGTCCATAGGTAATTATAATATCATTTCCATTTGGTAAAGGATTACATCAACATCTTTGATCAGCTTGTGCTCTATTGTAACTACTTTCGTTTTTTATTCAACACGTAGGCAAATGCTTTGCAATACACAAGTGAACGTAAACAAAACCATTTTTACCAAAACTTTTCATTGAATCACTCTCCAACAATTGCTTAACAAATTGGAAACTATAGTGTTTGTTCCCCCATTCATATTCTTAATTTTTCTGAGAAAAAAGGAAATCTGCAACTATAATTAAGAATTTAAATAATCATTAATATTACCTATATGGTTCCGCTCTACAAAGTAAAGTAAATATTTTGGTTTTAAATAAAGGTAGACATGTTGTTTCTTTTCTTGTATATGGCAGTTTGAAAAATGGATAGTAGCAACTATGATATGTACATATGTGGCAAGTAAAATATTTATGTTGACTGACCTACGAAAAATATTAGACATTTTCAATTTGGTGCAGGTGTTAATGTGATTTTTCATTTAAAATATTCACCTACTTCTGCACGTATCCGAACTGAAGCATATACAGGATAAATGGTTATTCAGGTTGATATGAGTAAAATAAACTACAGGTTTTGTTTTAAAAAGTACTACAATGGTTATATTATGATTGACATTTAGATTATTATCGCACAGCCATATCTCAAAAGCATCGAAATACGTATATAATTTCAGGTATGGTATTTCCTTCAAATAGAAAATTAGCATAATTCAGAATTAACTTATGAATCTTATGTTTCTAAATTGTTAGACATTCCACATATAGATATCATTAAAATAAAGTAAAAAAGGCATAGGCTCCCGTGTAATACCCTGGGAAATGCCTCTAGTTAGATGTACGTTGTTAGATTTAATAATTTTATTACTACGAGGGTAGCCGTTTATATTTCGGGAATAGCAAATAAAAAAATTTTTATTATCGAAAATAGTTTTATGGCTTTTCAAAATATTCTCCTTGAAAATCAATGCAGTTTTGCATTCGTTTAAACCAATCCGAAAACCACTGCTGCCATTGTGAAGGCGGTATTTCCAAAATATGAGTTTTGAATGCTTCGACTGCCTCTTCCGGAGTAGAAAACCGTTGACCACGAAGTTTGTTCTTCACGTGTGGGAATGCTAGATCAGGGCTGTACGGCGGATGACTCATCAATTCAATGTTTTGCCAGGTCAAATATTCAATTGTTTGAAGCGACCTGTGAGAACTCGCATTGTCATGGCGGAGAATGATCTGTCGTTTTCGGTTTGTTTTCTTTATTTCTTCAAAAACTTTTGCTAAACAAATAGATGTGTACCATTCGGAATTGACAGTTCTAGAACTCTCTAAAGGCACAGTTGCAACGTGACTGGTTTTTCCGAAAAAGCAGGCGACTATTTGTTTTGATGTGCTTCAAGCGCGGACAATTCATCTTGCAGCATTCATCTTGGAATACCCACACAGTCGACTGCTCTTTATTATCGGGCTCATACGTATAGATTCAAGATTCATCACCTGTGACGACTTTATAAATGTTCTTTGAAGCACCGCCATTGTATTTTTTGTACACTTCTTGGCACCAATCGACGCTAGTCCTTTTTTGAGCGGTTGTCAAATCATGTGGTACCCAACGTGAACATAGTTTCTTAACGGCTAAATGTTCATGCAGGATCTTATGCACGCTAGTGGTACTAATACCTAGAGATGGTGCTTCATCACTATGTAAAGAATTCAACTCGTCGATGCATTCTTGTTAAGATAATCTACGCCGAAAGTTTGAAAAATAATTGCACGAAAATGTTAATTCCATTTTTTCGCTGACGTAAAATTTTCAAGCTACTATGAACAATAGAAATAGCGACCGGATAATAAAACTGTCAGGGTAAATATATTGTCAAAAATGACAAACTTTACGTTGAAACCATCGTATCGGAGGCAACACTAACAGTGTTGTCAGTTCCCGAAATATAAACGGCTACCCTCGTATTAACATGTAAATATACAGTTTCTTTCCTATTCGATAAGTATGATGCAAACCAATCCAAGGTAGTATCCCCGCCACTAGTAATTGTTGATGGTCTATGTTGTCGAAGGCTTCGGCAGGTCCAAAAGGACTGACAATGAAATCAGTTTATTCTCAAAATAAAGTTGCTCCGTTAATTTAAACATAGCTGTCACTAAATGTATATGTAAGGGGAAGGTGTACCTCTTTAAAACGTCATGTTGATATATACCAATGGCTGTTAACGAACTGTGTAAACCGTTTTTTCAAATATTTTAGAAAAGTTTGTCAAAAAGCTTATAGGTTTATCGTTATGAATGTCGTTAATTCTTTCTTTCTTATGAAGTGACGAAACACTAGTGGTTTTAAATATTGAGAAAAACAGCCAAATACGAAGAACCGTTCGTAATGTGTGAAAGCAGCACATTAAAAATATTCGTGTATTTTTTTAAAAAGTGCAATGGAATTTCATAAGTTACTCGTTTACTTCAACTCTTCCGCATCAATCGAAATGAAATAGAAACTGCCGGCGGTTAGTAATATTCATATTAGCAGTATTGGCAATAATAATGTTTGTTTGTTCAGTAAGACGGTAACTAAATTGATTTGTTAGTAATTTCTTGTCGTCTGTTGCAGGTAATTTAGTACAAGCGGACTTTTCCATTTGGGCATCCATTACACACTATATTACTTTATTAGTAGAGGTGTTATGTGATTTTGTTTGTATTGATTTTTTGCGTTATAGTAGAGTTTATTATAGTAACTACATATATAGTTTAATGGCTGCTGTATAAGTGGAAATAATTTTTAAAGTCCCTAATTCAGAAAGATCGTCTACAATTTATAGAAAACCTTAGCAATTAAATATAATAACAGGTTTTCCAATAAGAGTGATACGATTTCTTAAAAAAAAACACACTTATTGTTAAGAAAATTCAAACAACAATTAAGTTCTAAATAAAACGTCATTCAAATAGCCTCCACGACTTCTTCTGCAGGAACGAATTCGATGAACCCAATTTTCGAGCACTTTTTCCACTAAATCTAGTCGTATGTCATGAATGTCACGTTCAATATTGACTTGCAAAGCTTGAAGAGAGTCTGGTTTATTTCGATAGACCAATGACTTCAAATAACCCCACAAGAAATAGTCTAATGGTGTTAAATCACAACTTCTTGGAGGCCATTCAATATCACAATTTCTTGAAATAATCGAATCTACAAACTTTTTTCGCAATAATTCTATTGTTGCATTTGCTGTGTGGCACGTAGCCCCGTCTTGTTGGAATCAAATGTTGTCAAGATCAACTTCTTCCAATGTCGGCCATAAAAAGTTGGTTATCATCAATCTATACCGCTCTCCATTGACAGTAACGGTGTTACCAGCTTCATTTTGAAAGAAGTACGGACCGATGATTCCACCATACCAAAAACCACACCAGACTGTCAATTTAGGTGAATGTAATGGTTTTTCATAAATAATTTGTGGATTTTCTTCGCACCAGAATCTACAGTTTTGTTTATTTACCACACCATCCAGATGAAAGTGAGTCTCATCAGAGAAGATGATTTTCTTAAAAAAATCGTTATCGTTTTCAAGTTGTTCCAAGGCAAAATCAGCAAATCACGACGTTTACGGTGGTCCAATGGTTTCAGTTCTTGAGTGAGAACAATTTTATAGGGATGGTTTGAAACAGTCGCAATTGTTGAGAACGTCTTGGAATCGACAAATTACGGTCTTCAGTAACACTTGCCTGAACGGCAGCAATATTTGCATTACTTCGAGCGGTTCTTTGTCTTATTGGCACTTGAAAATTATGTAAAGAAAATGTAACCTCAAAATTTTTAACAATTCGACGAATAGCGAGTACACTTAGACGATTATTACGACCATAAAATGGCAAAAGCTCACGAAAAGTTGCAATTGGAGAACGATTATTTTGATAATAAAACTGAATAATTTGTAAACGTTGTTCTTGCGTATATCTCTCCATGATGAAATTGTAAACACTACTGAATACAATGAAAATGACAGATCATGACATATTACAAATGGCCGAAATGTTACTTCAAAATCATATCATCCCTATTGGAAAACCTTATATAAGGCGAATACACGTTAGAGTACCGCATAAATATATTATAAGTTGTTGTTGATATATATAAATATATATCAACAAAAGATCGTGTTTTCACTTGTCATAACAATTACTGTATAGATTTTTCCATGTTTCATTGGAAATATTGTATTCATATTCTTAATTGATATTACTTTTATTTTTCGAGTTGTTGTTGGAGCTGTTTCTATCGTTTGTGGAATTTAAGTATTTCAACGTTTCGGCAGTTAGTCTACTATCATCTTCAGGATAACCCTGATAAGGACTGTTGTTTCTTGCCAAACTCACCACTATAAAAAGTATAATATAACGAAATTTTATCAGACCAAAAAGCTTAGGAGCTTCTCATTGATTTCACTTCTTCCACATTAACCGAAATGAAATAGAAACTGTGCTGGCGATTAGAAATATTATACTGTTACTATTGACAGAATAAATCTTTGTTAGTCCAGTAAAAAGATAACTAAATGATTTGTTAGTAATTCAAGGTCCTCTGTTTCAGGTAATTTAGTAGAAGTCAACTTATTCATTTGGGAATTTGTTATACGCCACATTACATTGGTAGTAGACTTCGGGTGTTGTATTGAGTTATTGCGTTATAGTAGAGTTTATGATAGTATGCATTTATGGCCGTTATTATAAGTGGAGAAAATATGTAAAGTCAGCACCATTTCCCTAATTCAGAAAGATCGTTTATAATTTAGGGAAAGTGTTAGCAATTTAACGAAGCTCTTCTAATAGGCAAATACATGTTAAGGTACCGCATATGTATATTCAAAAAAAGACCGTGTTTCCAATTATGTTACAATAATTACTATGTAGATCTTTCTATGCTACATTGGAAATATATCCAAACTCTACGAGTAAGTCGATATTACTTTTATTTTAAATTTAAGAAGTATAATCCTAGAGAGCTAAAGTTTTAAAGAAAAAAAGTAATTCTAAAGAAATTACAAAATTATGCAACTATAGAAATTTTGCTGAGTATACTTAATTCACCGAGTAGCAGATTCTCCATGTATAAACCATCAATTTTCTAAGAGAAGAAAAACACCATCACATTTTTTTCACTATTAAGGAAGTTAGGGTAATGAACTTCGCTCGCTTGCAAACTTTCACATTAAAAGAGAAGGAATGCTGACGCTTCATTAAAAAATCTGGCAAAATACTGGCCGACATTCACCGGGAAAACTTCAGGTAATTAAAAAAGTCTTTAGCATTAAATTTAAAAAGATATTTTTCTCATTACAAATGCAAATATTATTAGGTCTATTTTTTAAGGCTTTGTTTGTTTATGGAATAAGCAAGAGGGATTAATTTATACTACATTATGTAGAAGAAAAAGAAAACTTTTATTAAAGGAATAAAATTATTTACGTGAATGTTATTTATGGTTATTTTAGTCCGATGCTTAATCAAGGGTAAGCACCGATAGGCCAAATATTTGCTCCATGAATCTAATAATACGATGTTTTTTTTTTATTTAACATGGGTGGTCGAACTAAAATGATTAAAATGTCCAGTTTTTAATGAATACACTGTTGTGTTACCTAATGCGCTTAAAACGTACTGGCCTTATTTTTAACTATTTTTTGTTTAGGACGTATGGGGCAAATGCGTCTCTTGTTATCACGATTAATAGTATTATGTTTGACGTCATTCTGTACATATAGTACGCGGAAAAAGTCTGAAATAAAATTCATATACTTTTTTTGATAACATTTGATACAAAGTTTGTCGATTTTTATTTCCTCTTGTGGATTTATTACTTAAGAAAAATAATTTTTTTTCCCGCCCCAATATATTTTTATTTATTGTAAACTTTATACAGTAGGAACAAAACAGAATCCTACTAAATATTAAAATATTCATTTGTAAGCAAAATAAGTATTTAAAAAAATTATTGATCTGCACAAGGTTTATTATGAACGTTATTGTGAATGTAAACTGTATCAAAATGCTGTAGTCTAATTGGAATCCAATTAAAGAAAATAAGATAAATATCGATGTTTCCGCGACTATGTAGTAGATTCTTGAAAAGACTTCTGAACTGATGTTGCCTTCTTCTCCTTTTTACAGGGTGTTTTGATATTTAGTTAGCCTTGGTCGGCATGAATAAAGTATTGTAATATCATGTTAGTGACTAGTAACTTATTAAATACATCATTGTATCAAAGTAAGCGTAGTTTTGCAATATAATTCAAAAAAAATATCGAAATATTGAATATCGAAAAATTGCACTATCGAGTCAGCATTAAATAACTTTATTTCAACTAATGAAAAGGTAAACATATTTACAAAGATATGCTTTACACCTTTGGTAATCATTGTGTTGTGTATGAGACCGTGAAAATTAGATTTCATATTTCGAACAAAGAGCAAAATTTTACATTGAAGACTAAGAGAGATTTGGAAGCTCAATGTCTGTGTTGGTACTGAAAATATCGCTGAAATTCATGACGCGATATTATCTTGAGTCATTCAATATTTCATGTGAACGCGTATGGTTGCTTAATTTGAACATTGAAGATGGATTTCCAAATGTCTGAATGTTGATCGGAAGTGGACAAGGATGGAAGCATGGCACTGAATCTGGGCTCGATTTGAAACAGATATTGACTTTTTAAGCTGAATAAAAACAGTTTACAAATTATGGAATCTGAAAAGATTCCAAAATTAAACGCGCGCGATTCAAAGGTAATTAGATTTATTGATCAGAGGGAGAAGGCGCAGAGGCACGTGTAGAATACGAAAAAAGAGCGTGCGCGATCGTGAAACTTTAAGCAAACAAGACGTGTTAGCTTAACATAGCTTTGCAATTGTCGCCTTGGAAAAATTACTCCATATACGATACTTGATCTGATTAATATATCATAACGCAAGATTTTAATATATTGAGCGCTTTTGATCTGGTACGTAGACTTCCGCGGTCGTGGTCTATACTACCTTTTTCTGGGCTTCCGGGCTGGAACCGCGTCACACACTTTCGTACCCATACGAGTGGTTACGAAACGTCGGCAATTATACCAGTGACGCGGTTTCAGCCCGGAAATCTAGAAGAAGAAAGTGCTTTTGAGGTTGTTAAAAAAATTTCCTTATTTCATAGATTTTTTGAATTATTATTCATTTTAAATAATTTTTTTTAGGACTAAATGATTTTGAGATATACAGTGGTATGCACTAAATGAAGGCGGTTGATAAGATATCTCCGGAATTTGTGCGTTTGTATTTAGTTTTCATTTTATATATATATATATATATATATATATATATATATATATATATATAAGCTAACATATAGCGTGAGCATTTAAACAAAAATGAATGATACAATATCTCCTGCGTTTATGTTTCATCCTGTATTTAATTACTGTGTCTATATCAAAGAATTTTATTTATTTATACTTCAAAAAATTAAAATAGAGGACATTATGTGTGCCTGTTGGCCTGTAACTACTGGGTGATACGATACTCAATCGTACAATAAATAGTGATCGTATCTGTTTCGTGAAGCTGAATTAAAGAGAGTCAATCTACTTCTCAAGATATCTAGGTATTTTACCAATTATATAGTAATATTGTTATAAAAAAGAAAAAATTTACTTATATTCATTTACTTAATATAAAAACTTATCTCTGTGGAATGTTAGACCTGGCAGGTAGAACTTGCCCTGAGAATTATTAGTCTAGAAGGAAGCTGTGAGAGTTTTCGTAAGCATATGCATGTGAGAAATTTAAGGAACCGTACACACTATATAGTACAGTTGATAGCATACATTATTTATATTTTAACACAAGATGTCACGAAAAATTATTTAAAAACACGACCGCTTTATAGCGAGAATTTTTAATGGCTTGAACGGAAAGTTTATCAGGGAAATATATGCAATTCACACAGCATGGAGCGTCTTAATATCGGTAAACGTTTAAAGCAATATATAACAATTAATGAGGTATAGTAATTATACGTTTGAATGGATACATGTTGTGAGATTCTATGGCATATTAATTAAAAATTAATTATATACTGGAGCATAGAAGCATGTGATTAAGGAACACGCCGTTTAAAATAAATACATTCAGAGTTCTTTTGCTCTATTTATTTTCCAAATATAAAATTTAAAGGAGTAATGTTTGTAAAAAGAGCATGTTTTAATAAAAGATTGAAATAAAGACAAACAGTTCTTACACGTCACATAAAAAATGCGATATTAAAAAATAAGCGTTCACTCTGAATTACTTGTTTAGTTTTCAATTTTTAGTTTTTAATTTTGCATAAATATGAAAATGGTAGGATATATACGCAAATTCCTGTATTTGTTATACGATTCGAAGTAAATTTTAATTTAAATTAAATCAATTGTTAGTTCGAACATTAAGTTATAATCAAAAATTAATGATCTACTATGTAAAGAATAAACGAGTTACCACAGAAAAATTTTGAATTTGTGTGGAAACCAAAGTTTAATCGAGGAATATAATAGTTAAGCTATTTTTTGAAATACAGGATGAAGCAAAAGTAATTGACATATTCTTGAAGATAAGTGTTCCTGGAGTGGTGGGTAAGGTCGCGTCGATTAGAGAATGCCATGCCGTTTTCCACTGCCAGCATGAATTGTACTGGCGAGCATTAAGCTTTCATTGTTAAAACGTTGATTCGGTACCTACTCGAAACACGATTTTGCCATGGGTTACGAACTTCAGAGCTAGTGAATCAGTACTGAAAAGTGAGCCAAGCATGATCTCGGATCGTCAGAATTCCTGAAAATGTGGAAAAGGCAAGAAGTTTACTTGTATAGTTTCCACACCGTTCAGCAAGCAAACACGTCGCTGCTCTTGGACTTTCCGGTCGAAGCGTGTGAAGAATTTTAAATATAGAAAACACTTGAATGCATTTATAGTATACGAAATTATAGAATCTAACGAAATAGATCGGTAAAATCGCAGAATATTGTACTTGGAAATTCAACATATTCCTCGTGCAGTATTGTATCTATGGTGCATTGTAGATGAATAAGGACCCGTACTTTTTCGCATAAAACAATGTTACAGTGACTGTGACATTAAAATTATGAGATGCTAAAGGCCTTTCTGGGACGCAAATTTAATGAATTTGAATATTGTGCAAAATTTACTGCATTAAATAAAATTCCAATTCCGCTGTTTTCGAATAAGTTTAAAGCCACTCGATAATAGCTTTGGAGTTTAAAGGCTTTCATTAGTATATGACTTCAAAAATAACTTCTTTGAGTAGTCTCTTGATTGTATGCTCAGTTATTTTGATACCACGAACTTCTTGTAATACTTTTCTGGACTGAATGTTTTTTAGCATGTTCCGGAGGATTTTCAATGTTGTAAATCGATAATTTATTGCCGCTTTTTTGCGGGTGACGTGAAAATGTCATTCTTGTCATTCATGGCACAAACTATTCGAGAATGCTTTCCAGATGAGGATGCATTAATAGCAAATACCAAAAAAGAGTTTCTCAAATATCTCAAATGAATTTGAGAATTTCACAGACGCTACTCCGTATTCCCGAATCACCACAGTCAAACCTTACACGTTTCAGAACATGGTTGAAGGCGGCTTTTACGTTTCCGCTAAAGAAATTCAGATAAGATTTCAAGATACTTGTCTTGAAACATATTTAAAAAGTATTTACGATAATTATAAGGGACAATTTGACGCAATAGAAAAATTGCAAAATACTATGTTGTCGTTATCAGAGTCAGTACAAATAGTAAATGATGTACACTTATTGCAATGTGCAATAAGTGACACAAAAATATAATTGTTTTAAAACTACTAAATCTCCTTTCTAAAACCTTCTCGTTGATCTTTAAATGACTTTGCATTGGCATGAAAACTACTAAACCCCCTCGGGCTTAGCCGATTCCAGAACCTCCTCATTAACTTTGACATTGAAATGACCTTAACCTTAAAATAATTTTAACTCCTCATTGATCTTGATTGTTCCAACTTGCATTGTAATCAAGGTCGATGAGGAGATTCAATTCCCTCTACTGTTCGAGAGTGTTATAAACAAAAATTTTAATTTTACCGGATTAAAACAAATTTGTGATGATGCAGATCCGTTATATATTTATAAAGATTATTTTATTTTTGCGTGTCTTGCATCAGTAGATGTCGAACGGTCTTTCTCAGCATATAAGAACAACACAGCAAACATTGTTGACACAAATTTTGAAACATATTTAATGGTGCAAACTTTTCAACAAAATTATCTACTTCGCGCTAGGTAATATATATATTACGTAAACTTCTTGAATATTATAATAAAGCAAATCCCCCTCTTCTATATTCAACATTGAACACTGAAAATAATTCAGATTCCGCCTCTGCAAAATCATAAGATGTCCGGTTTGTTTCTGCTTGTATATATAAAGGGTAAGTGTTTTATAAATTTTAAAATTATTTATTTTTCTATATTTTAGGCAACGCCGATTGTTTATATTCGTTTTGATCGATTTGATTGTCGATACGTAGATACGTACTTATTACAAGCGATCCTGACCTGTTGCGCCAAAGGAAAATAATAAGACTGGTGATAAATCTTCCACTATGAATTACTTTACAATGGTGAGCGAAAAGGAAATTAAAATGATTGTTTATCAAAAAATTACAAAAACGTTTCAAACGAAAACCGATACTTAACATAGCACAAAACAACTTAATTAAAAGCGAACATGCATTCTAAGTTGCTCTCACTCTATCTTACTTGATAAATGCGTCAAAAACTAACAATTTGTTGTGGACAATTGAACTCTGCCCAAAAATAAACTAAAGAAAACGAATTAAGGTTTCTATACGTAGACTACATACAATAAGTAAGCAGTTTGCTATAAAAATGGAATGCCATAGCTCGGTATCATGCACACTGCTGTCTTCTATGGAATAAATATACATTCGATATCAAGGGAGCGTCTCCACAAGTATCGTACTTAATTATCATCATACAAGGAGCAATATATACCGTCTGCATAGTTGTGAAGTTAATTATTTTACTTGCCTTTAAAGCGAAGCTGCTAAGTTTTCGCACATATACTTTATGTAATGTCTCTATTTAAGCGTGTTATTAATAGCTAAACTTGGAAAAGTGTAGCACTTTATTAGACTTAGTTTCTGATCATTCAGTAAAATATTAGTGGTTTCGGCGACTTCGTTTATTTGAAAACTATTCAATTTGCTTTACGAGCTGTGTCAATTAAATAACGAAACTGGTGTGAGAAATGTTGTTTATTGCAAATAAACTTATTCATCAGTTGTCAGCCTTTTCAAGAACTCTGCTGTTTTCGCTTGTTTATGTTCAATAGACTGAAAATGTGTTTTCTTTAATGCACTTTCCACTTTTGGGAACAGGTAGAAGTCACATGGCGTGAGATTTGGCGAATACCGAGCATGATCAAGCCCAGTAATGCGCTTATCGGCTAAAAACTACTTTACAGACAGGGAACTGTTTTTGCCCAAACTAAAGGTTACTTAAAGCTATCTATTCGTAAAATACACAATTACTGATAGTTCAGTGGTAATATTAGTTTATCGTGCCAGATTCTCAGAATTGAATCTGAATGCCGCTACCCAGAAAGTTTTTTAGTGGTTTTCTTTCTCGTTTAAGGTTAATACAGACAGTTAAAGATCTTAAATTGCACCGGGAACACGAGTGCAATAATAGTTCCTTGTACACCAATATCTTCTGCAGTTGACGTTAAACCGGGTGATGTGAAAGTATGGACGGTTATTATTAGAAACAGTCAAATTAATAGATTTTTAGAAATTTGATGTGTAAACTGTGGAAGAACTGAATTAGCTACGCTAAGTTGTGGCGAAGTTGAATAATGGTAAAAGCGTTTATATAGAGTCATGGAGTTCATTTTCCTTTAAATGACCTTGCGGTTCATCAATATTGTTACAGCTTGTCGTGAAAATCCACAATTTTTTTAAGGAAAAGCAATGCATCTATAAAAATGCATTAGTTGGTAGGCACTGTGGGCTGGAAGAATCATTGGTATTTACATTTTCAAGGAAAAAGCTGGCAACGTTTTAACTCTTAATTATGTACACTTTGGGGAAGTTCTAAATAATCTCTATTTAATAAAACCAACATATCACATGACACGTGAAAGATTCATCTTTCAGGAATGTGGCACCAATTGACCGAGAAATTTTTGCGATCTAGATTGTTTGTTACGGATCTGTTTGAAGAAAGGGGTTTCTGTCGATAAAATCGCAGAGCTACACGTGAGGAAACTTTATTCTCTCTGGGTGCCGCATCGACTGACTGAAGATCAGATGACACGACGTGTGACTTGGTGCCGGGAGATGCTAAAAAAAGTTGAATAAGGGACAATCTCGGTATGTGAACAACATCGTGACAGGTGACGAGACTTGGCTGTAATATTACGATGTGCCGACTAAAGCTCAAAACAAAGTTTGAGTCTTTGATGATGAGGACACACCCGTAGTTGTCAGAAAATCCCGATCTGCAAAGAAGAAAATGATAGCTGTATTTATCAAATCGAGTGGAATTGTGGAATGAGTAGCTTTGGACACACAGAAGACAATCAAAGCTAAGTGGTATACTGAACAGAGTCTGCCTAAAGTCATTGAATCTATGAAGAACCTGCGGCCAAAGTCATGAAGGGACACCTGGTTTCTTCATCACGATAATGTTCCAGCTCACCGCGCCAAATCCTGCACCGAATATTTGACCACGACAGGATTGAAACTTTTCGAGTACTCTCCCTACAGTCCAGATCTTGCTTCCTGCGACTTTGCACTGTTTCCGCATGTGAAAATGAAGTTAAAAGGGAGGCAGTTTTCCAGTGATGAGGACCTTCTGCGGGCTTGGGACAACGAGTGTGCTTTACTCCCTAATGAAATTTGGCAGAACTGGTTTAAAGATTGGTCTCGGAGGATAGAGAGGTGTATTGAGTGTAGAGGAAATTACTTTGAAAAATTTAAATAAACAAAGCTGTATTGCAAAACTTTCCTAGTACTCTTTGTAAAAAAGAACATCAGATATGTAATTGCTGATAAAGATCCTAGTTTATGAGAGAACTGTAAGAATGGTATCATGCCAATGGCGTTGTCGATGGTATTAGACCGACAGTATATTTCATATATATGTATGTATGTATGTTAGTTTGTTAGTAGTCTGATAACATCGTCTATAATTTTAGAAAGTGTTTATAAGCTGTACATTTTTGCATTTTGAAAACAATCAGCTCTCAAATTATTTAGAAATATGTAAATATATACATACATATATGAAAACGATATATGAGGTTAATTCACAAGCTAGTAGGGTTTTTTGCTTTCTAGGGTAAAAGATCATTAAAAAAATGTTAGGTCTATGTTAAAGCAACCTTAATGTCGTATTAATGTTTAATTGAATAGTTTTGAATTTGTAAGTATTGTTTTATTTATGAATTTGTAACTTATTATTTTATTTATTGACAAAAGAAGATGGAAAAGAAGATAGAAAGAAACGAGCATATCTGACATCCTTTTCTTTAACAGACGAGCTAAGTATCGGAAGCCGCTATAACTACTTATACAATTTACGGAAAAAATGTAATTGGGAAGAGTACAGCACGGAAACGGTTCTCTCAATTTAAAGAGGGTCATTTTGACAAAATTGATGGTTCGGAAAGACTATTCGATATTTAAGATCGTCTTATCGTTTTAATTCATGATGATGATCCACACCAATCAACATGAAATTGGCCATTATAATAGATTGTAATCAATAGACTATAATTAAAAAATTAATAAATTTTGAGTTCAATGAAAGTGCTACGAACTTATGCATCACACATTACATGTGTAGAAAATACACTAAAAATATATAATACCATACGTACCTAACGAAACTACTAAAAATTATGTTGTGGTTTTAATGCAAAGTTTTTTTTTTAGAATTCGACCGTGTTACTTCCTTTATATGATCCTATAGCACAGTAGAAATTTTTTAACATATTACGTTAATATTATTGTTATATAGAAACATTAGCACTGCTTGTAGAAGGAGGTTATAATTTTTTGTCGCGTGTCGAAACTTTCATGAGCGTGGGAGTATACGCCTATTATGTTTTAGACCATCTGAGAAGAACTTCAGTGTAGTACAAATTTAGGTTCTAGACTAATAAAGCGGTTGTTACACAAGGGTTAACAGTTGTTCGTCAAATATTCCGGTCTGAAATACAAGCACAGGGTCGCCTACCAATTTTGTCCTAATTCCTCTTGCGTTCATTACAGTATAAGTAGCAACAACAATGATATTACGCTTGACCTATTCAGATTTAGATTATAATGGGGCGTTAAAGTGTCACAACTCTGACCGCAAATGTTTTAATTTAATTCATCCTCATGTGCGTGTAAAATGAAAGGAGACGTACTAACTACTCGTAATTATCATATAAGCAATTCATGTAATGTTGATATAGTTATTACAGGAGATTAAGAGAAACGTTTTGATAAAGAATAGGATTCATATTAAAGTGAAAGGAAAATTTGCCTTAATTCATTAACAATGAGAAAAAAAAATAAGAGAATTGTTATTTATGGGGAGTAGAGCATTTAAGCATTTAATTCTGAACAAAGTATTTAACCGGTAATCTATTACATGAATTTTACCAACAAGCATTTTTAATAATTTTGAGAATTAATTTGGTAAATTATACAAGGTGATTGACTGAAACCGTTAATGAAATGTATTGGGAACATTACTTTATTTTTTCTATCTAAAGAGTAGACATGTTTTACTGCATATTTGAATTCTACCAGATATTCTAAGAAGATTTTCTTTAAGTTTTCTCTATACCTAAACTAATCACTAAGGTCGATATATTCCACATTAATTTTCTTAATTCTGTATACGCATTTCGACAACTAAATTGTCATCAGCAGATAATTGCAAAGTGTTGCACCTGGTAAACCACGGCGAAAAACACCCGTACGAAAACAAACTCCGTATGAGATCTGTACCGTTGAGAACCAAAATGTACACTGTTACTGTGTACATTATTACGAAAGTTAATGTGGAAAGAGGTTATATATCAATCTTAGTGATTAAGTTAATCAATCATTCAACGTACCTAAACTAAACAATTTTAGAGATATTTGAGATTTTTTGAAAATATTTAGTTTTGTTATCGTTATTCTACTATTATTCGCTCTAGCTATTTTAACACCGGAAGTATTGATATTTGCAGCATAAGTACAAGGGTCCTCATGCTTTACTCTAATGCCTTCATTTTTGACAGCGTAGTTTCGAGTTGGTTTAACTTTAAAGCATCAGAACTTTTTTTTCAAATAAAATGTGACATATTTTTTCGTACTAGAATCCAGAATTTACTTCCACATCAACACATAATAGCATTTCCTATTTTTCTATATTCAATCCTTTTTCTGTTTTAATGAGTTTTTCTGAATTTAAGTATATGGAAAACTTAAGAAAACGATCTTAAAATACATTGTAATATTCAAAGAAGCAATAAACGAGTTTATTATTTGCAATCTGTCTGATAGTGTTTAATTCTTTTTGAAAATTAAATTTGGAAATTAGGTATGTTTATTTTATATATACATATACATACATATATATATATATATACATATACTTATTCAGTGGTGTGGGTTCTGTCAGCTGTGTATCCTTCCAAGAAGTAGAATTGATTTAGCAGATAGTAAATGTCAATAAACACTTAACCGTTTAAGCAGTGTTTTCAGAATTTAGGTGCATAAAGTGGATAAGATCGGTTAAATATTTACAGCATCATGTATGTTTCTTCATGTAACTGTGTTCGCTGTGAGGAGTAAATGTTCTTATGTGGAGAGAACAACTGTTAGACATTTAATCTTGAAATACTTGCATAATTAAAATAATTGTTGTTCATACTTAACGGATCTGTAGACCTAATCATCAAATCATCAAAAATTTATCTTAATCTACTAAATTCTGAATTTTTCGTATATTCTCTACTTTAGCAATAACATTAATATACTATAAGTGTGGTTACATTTTGTGCAACTAATGGGTGTTTTTAAGCTACATGAGAACTATCGATATCGATAACTATGGTTTGACAGCTAATAATACCAAACTGTGTTGACATTTCTGTTCACTAAGGTTTGGCAAGTCATCATGAATAGTTTAACGCCAGAACAACGCTTCCAAATTATGGAAACTTACTTTGAAAAAATAAATCTGTTCGCGAAGTTCATAGAGCACTTCGTCCATTTTACGGTCAACATTATCGACCTAATGAGCAAGCAATTCGTGCAGTTATTGATCGTTTTCGCACTAATTTTACTCTTCTCGATTCAAAACCATCAACAAGACAAAGAAATGTGCATACCGAACAGAATATTGTTGCTTTAGCGCGAAGTATTAAAGAAGATGCCGAAATGTCGATTTGTCGTCGTTCTCAACTTGTTGGCATTTGTCCTTCAACTACGTGGAAAATTTTACGTAATGATCTTGGCTTACGTGCCTATAAAATACAGCACGTGCATGAATTGAAACTAAACGGCCATCGCTTGCGTCGCATTTTTGCTGATTGGGCTCATTTGAAACTGGCCGTTGATGAGCATTTTTAACAAAGAATCGTGTTTAGTGATGAAGCTCATTTCTGATTAAATGGCTCTGTCAAGCAAAATTGTCGTATTTGGAGCGAAGACAATCCTCAAGCCGTTAACGAATCACCATTACATCCATTAAAATTGACTGTTTGGTGCGGTCTACACGCTGGCGGCATCGTCGGTCCTTATTTCTTTCGAAATGAGGAAGGAACTGCCGTTACGGTGAATGGCGAGCGTTATCTAGCTATGCAGACTGAATTTTTGTTTCAAAAAATTAATCAGCTAAACATCGACGACATTTGGTTCCAACAAGACGACGCAACTTGCCATACAGCTCGCTTAACAATCGATTTATTGCAAAATCACTTTGGTGACAACTTTATTTCCGAAAGTGGTCCTGTTCAATGGCCCCCTCGTTCGTGCGATTTAACGCATCTGGATTACTTTTTATGGTTCTATGTTAAGTCATTGGTTTATGCCGACAAACCGGCAACTCTTGAAACATTGAAAGCCAATATTCAAGCCACCATTGACGCCATACGGCCAGATTTATTGGAAAAAGTAGTCAAAAATTGGACTGATCGAATGGACCATGTAATTCGTAGCCGCGGCCGACATATGCCGGAAATCATATTAAAAAAATAAATGCCATGAAATTATCTCTCAGATTATAATAAAGAAAATTTCATTCCAACAATACACTGTCTTGTATTATCATTTTAACATGTTAAGTTCCCAAGCTCTTAAAAAAAACAACCTATACATATTGAAAACGTTGCTTAGAAGGGTAAGTGTTTATTTATATTTATTACCCGCTAAACCTCTTCAACTTATTTTTTAAATATGCGTCGCCAATTAAACGCTTGCAGTGTCAACTCTAGTTGTTATGTCGGCATAGCTACACATAAAAGGTAATCAATTTATTAAACATTGCATGATAGCCTTATGCCCAACTTGTTCATAGCAAATATTTGTAACATACCATTTAAATTATCGAGAGGGTTCCGAGTAGATGTCAATAGATAAATCACTACTGTAGTTTCAGAAAAGCAAAGACAATACAAATAGATACATTTGTTATTGCGGTCAAATTATTTATAAATCGAACCTTATTCACGCTTTACAGTATGTGCTTATTATTTTTGTATGTTACATAGAGTTAAGCAGTTATGTATTTTATTTTACGATATTAGATATACATTTTAAAGTTAGAATACGGCTATACATACATATGTAAACATAGTAACATTTTATGTATGCATATATATTGTATTAGTCAATAAGCTAATGAAAAAACGTTAGATATTCTTCTGGAAACCACTCGTCGAGGAGGAGGTAACTTTAACAAATAGATATCTGATGTTACGTCATTACCAGTCATTTTAGAAACCCTCTCTATCTTAACGGCCTGATATCAACGGAATAAATACATCATTAGAGTTTGGCAACGTGCGTTTGAATTTAGTATACTTCAAACATTCGAAGAAGCCACTATGGGGCGAAACAATTATTATGTGCAATAACTAATAAATAATATAAGTAAAAATTTCGGCTATCTAGGTAATAGCAGTTATTAATTTCATAGTCTTCTAGAAGGTAAAAGTATTCAATCATATGGTATTTTGTCACGTTATTAGCAATTATCAAACAATAAAGATTATTAATTTTATTAATTGAAATTAAATTTAACAATTTCATAAACAATTGTTTTGGTTGGAATCATAAATTCTGTTATAAATACCTAGGGGAATTTGAAAATAAATTTCTACTAAATAACGTTGAGCATGTAGTGCGTGACATTAACAGATATTTATGCGTCATTTGTCAGATTTAGTACAATAAATTGATAAATTCTATCGAACCGATATATTTATTAGCATTATAACTTTAAATGAATACGCAGTCGAAGTAATACATGGACTAAACAGATATGTTTTCCTCCTATTTTGATTCTAGAAAGTTTAATTTTTGAAATACGTTTTGATTGTAAATAGTCTTACTTTCTATGATTGTAATTTTACTTTTTTTTCATTCTTAAATGTCAAATATAGTACATTTCATTTTTACATTCGATGGTGACAAAAATAAAAAAGCAAAAAAATTGTAGAAGAGATGAAACACACACAAAATTTAATTAATTAAATAATATAAATCGTTGAATGAATAGTTTGAAGTTTAAATTTCTAATATTTTTATTAAAATTTTCAAATCTTTAAGATGTTCGAATTAATGTTAATGAAACTAAATTTGTAAAATTTTAAAATTAAACATATCTATTTTCTTAAAACTTTTTGAACATTTGAAAACCAAAGCAGAGAGAATAGTATAAAATACACGCTCCATAAGGTGTACGAATTTGTTCTTTAGAAAACTCGTCGCAAATGATTTGTTTTTCAAACTTAAACTCGTATACTGAAAATTATATTTTAATATATTATTAAGACAATTTTTCGAATTAACTTATTTTATTTATTTATTTATTTAATTATGTTATTTAGGGTAGACATGAAATAATAGAAAAGCCTAGTAGAAATTGTGAATGTTAGCCTTAAGGAATGAAATAAAATGTAAGTAAGTGAATTTGGATATAGTCAACGTACACATGTATGCTTAAATAGTGATAACGCCCTTTGCCATCTTGACAAAAGAAGGTAATGGCTTAAAACTATTAGTCTAAGAACACTTGCTGTGTATGGGGAAGATGTTTCCATTTTATTTTTAATTGAAATTTGATTCTAAACTGTTTTGGTTGTTGATAATTTTGATGGAGCCTGCGGTTTATTAACTTAATCACTTAATGTTGATATATACCCCCTTTCCACAATAAGTTTCGTATTCTGTATACGTATTTCGACAACTAAGTTGTCATAATCAGCAGATAATTAAACAGTGTTGCACCTAGAAACTGCGGCAAAACCACTGAGTGTGCGTTTTGGCTTTCAACGGTACATATCGTGCACGGAATTTGTTTCATGCGGGTTTTTACCGTAGTTTCTAGGTGCGACACTGTTTAATTATCTGCTGATGATAACAACTTAGTTGTCAAAATATGTATACAGAATACGAAAACTAGTGTGGAAAGGGGTTATATATCAACATTGTGATTCTATATTGGTTGGGTAGAGAATGAATTAGCGATATCCTAGGTTTCGAATACCCATGGAAGCTCGAACTGAACAACACAAAAATCCAAAATTTGATGTTGAAAAATTTGAATTTATAGGTTTCCGTTTCAGTTTAACAATAAAGTTCTTATGGTGGATTTTCAGATTGCTTAGCAGATATTGTTGATGAGAGAAATTTTGTCAAGAAAATTGGTCAGATTTTGTTGAAGAGGGATAGAAATTCTTTTCTTAAATTATTATCGTCTGTGGGACTTCCATAAAGACTGTATAACGATTTAGTTCAGTTCTCAATATTAAAATGTAACTGTTTTGGTACTTAGTAGACACCATAAAATTTTAAAATATTAGACGGCTTTATGAATAATTTTTTTGGACTTTCTTTCTCTAATATTTGCAATATTTTCTAGTAAATATCAATAATTAAAATGGTTATTTATTTTTTTTTTTTATGAAGTACAAAAATGTATTTATGTGCTAAAAATCCAATCTTCGCCATTAAATTTTTCTTCCGTTTACCGACACTTTCAGTGTAAAGGTGGATTTGATTAATGATGTTTCTTTTAAATTCTAATAGAATTTGTTGCAAATAATTTATTTTATAAAGCGAAATTTACTTTCTCCAAAATAAAACATCGACGAATATTGATTCAACAGAAGATTGATTTCGAGTGTAATTTGATACTAAACAGTGTGTAAAATTCAATATCTCTAACCCCTGTTTGCATTTTTGGCGAACTGAGTTTCGGATAATTTACTTACCGATGTTTTCCACTCCAAGCGCGTTTGCCTTCGATTCCTTACTTTTATCATCTCGATTACAAACATCGCCCGTGTTCTTCCACCACTTGTCATAAAGTATCTGAATCACTCCTTTTTCCTGTAGTTCGAGAATAGCGAGAGAAATTTTATCTCGCCAAGGACTGCCTTTAGGTGTGGCAATGCCGTAACCCTTCGAGTCTAATAGACCGCCGATCTGTGTTAGGTTGCAATCACGTTGAACCGCATAGTCCAACATCGTCGATTCCATTAAGAAAGCGTAGTTTCCATCTAGTACTCGTTGAACGCCTTCGTCGTAAGTCGATACAAACACTGGAGGTCGTTTGCTCTCCATAAAACGCCACATCTTTTGGTAAATGCCGATTTTTGAATCCTGAAACATAAAAATTCCAAATTACTTTTAATGTTAGCAAATTTTGAACATGTAACGACACTTAAGACGTAAAAATACTTTTATTCACATTTTCTTTGTCGATGATAATCGTATTTTGGCTCTATGCTAGAAACTTTGTTAAATATATTTAAATCTTAGGCGAAATATTTTTAATATTTAAATAATGGGATACATTTAAATAATAAATTATGAACAAAAAGCTAAACCCAAGCTAATATATAATGTAACTGCCGAAAGTTACGTGGCCGCAAAGAGTGTGAGGCACAATTCCCTTGTATTTAATAATATCTGGAGAAGCGGAGATTTGATCGGACGGACTGTCCTTTGCTACTCATGGGAACAGTACGAAAAAGGTACAGGGTAAATCCAAAAAACAAGAAAAGTAGGAAAAAATATATGGGCGGTGCTAAATTTGCAAAGCAAGAACTTTTCGGGAAAACTAAACAATTTAGATGATGTCGTACATAAGAAAGAAAAAAATTATATGTAACAGTATGGCTCTAGACAAACAAACTGATACAATGTAATATTACTGGGGCCCTCTAGTATTCAAATTCCAAAGGAGAGAAATGTGTAGATATATACTAATAATAATAATAATTCATGCATCTACATTCCCCAACAGTCTATTATTGTGATTTTTCGCATTCCATAAGTTGTTATTAGACTACTGTTCGTGAGTTGATTTAGGATCTTTGTCTGTCAGTATTTGCTTAAACGGCAAAGGAAAACTATGAAAAACTTTCTCATACAGCAGGCCATCGAACTCGAAGCCGAGACCACCGACATGATATGTCAATAACATATCACTGATCTACCAGAGGACATATATTACAGTGTGCTAAAAATATTTAAAAGTTTATGCAAAATCTTCATATAAGATAAAACAGAAAAGTTAATTAATTACGTCTTTAGAATTTAACAAAAGTAATTCATAAAAAAGGTTTAATCTAATCTGATTAGGACTAACTTTAATTCGAAATCATTTATTCTACGTTTATATTCGATACTGATTAATTAAAATCCTTCGGAACTTCTTCGACGATCATGTTTAGTTAAACAGTATTAACTTGAAACAACAAACGAAACGAAGAACAGGTTCCCATGAAATCTTTCTTTCTACGTAGGTTTAATGCCAGTGATTCCGGATTAGGCTGGGTATATACCAACAAAGAAATTAGATTATTAAGTTCCCTAGTCCCCAAGACAGCTAACATAGGATGACCAGGGTATTTTAGAAGAAGATGCTTCAAAAAGTATAAAAAGACAAAGGAATAAGAATAAACAGTATGGTAGAAAAAAAAATCAAAACCTATATACAGGGTTAGTCAACATATGGTCGTGATAATGAAACATAATAAATACATGTAACAATTGCGCCGAATAAAGTGGTAATAGACAAAACGAAACTATCTCAGTTTCATAGATCGTATAAAAGTCCAAATCTTGGAATATTGTTAAGATTGAGGCCTAACCATACATATCATTCGAATCATGAGAATGAATGATTTGGCGGTTACCGGTAACATTTACATCACGCCGATGCTTCTAGAACCTCGCTGACAACTAATAAAATTACGAGCAATGCAAATGTAAATAAAGGGGAATACATACTTTAACTAAAAAAAGTAAATGGGAAAATAAACTATATTAAATGAACATCTTAAATTTAGAACAAACTCTATTAATTAACTAAAAGATTTAAAACATAACTAGTTAAACAGAGAAAATGCAATATAAACAAGATCAAGGTTATCGATAATGAAGTCAGGCTATAATAGCATACAGGACATGCGGAACGAAATTATATTTTAAATAAATAGAAGTGGGTAAATAACTGTAACAGAAAATAAGGATGAACCAAGATTATTTACACAGTTAAAGATGCAGAAAGTTGTGAGACTCAAGCCACTACTATAGTGGAAGTGGATGAGATGTTCGATGGGGAGATCTGATTAGCTGGGTGATCTGGTACTTCTGAGAAGAAAATGTAAGTAGCAGTAAAGCAGGACCAAAAGTATAGAGAGGCCAAAAGTTCTCTCTCTCTCTCTCTCTTCAACAGATTTTCATTCATTATATAATTATTTACAGTAATTCTTGTTTCCTGGAGAATGACATATTTTGCACATAGATATATTTAATTCCAGGTCACTGTTTCTACACCATGTAGATACTGCATTCAACTTACTCTGTAAACTTTGTAAACATTAATAATCGTTTACGTAACGAATCTTTCAAGATTTTTATTTGCATATAATTGGCATTTTGAAGTAAGATATGCAGGCAAATCATATTATAAATATAATAGAATAGTAGACCCAAAATCGAATTCTGGGGTAGTTCGGTATGTGACTAAAAGCTTGAAGATTTTATTCCTTTATATTTCGCAGAGTTCAAGTGATTTACTAAGTAACGTTCATTTTTATATTATATTATATTTTTCAAAAACAGTGGATGGTTAAGTAATTCTTCAGAATTTTTAAAGATATCAAAATTTTCATTTTGGAATATCATTTCAATAAAAATATAAACATATTTTATTTGAGTTAAAGATAGTTTTGATATCCAAAAACATAATTTTATATAGATGACCCGATTTTACAGAGTAACAACTATTTGTTTTATTAACAAATTAAAATTTAAGATACTTTGTATTCCAAAACACAATGAGCAGCACTATACTGACATCTCAAGGAGAAATCAGAGAACTTGCCGAAAGAGAGATGTATGGCGTTCAAGTCTTCGAAAGGACCGTTAGATGCACTGCTGTCAACATGCCTGGTACAAGATACACACTATGTATTGTTTCGTAATTTTTAGTTTTCTACGAATCTGCGTTTCGCTTTGGGGTGTCAAAAAAAGAGTACAAAAGTAAATTTATCACATACTCGATCTTAGATGAGTTTACAATATACAGTAATTCGAAAATCTTTACAAAAATATAATACGAAACTTAAAATGTATGTTTTAACTGTTGTGTTGCCCGCCATAATAGTCGCTAGTGGGTTTTCCAAATAAATAAATTTTGTGAAGATATGTAGAGTCTCTTGCTTTACATATATTTTATCGCATTGAAATGTGTAAGACTAGGAAAAATTATGCATTATAAATTGAGAATATAAGCATTAGGCTAAGATATGAAGAGTCTATACATAATAGTATATTAAAGTTTTAATATCAGTTAACTTTATTGGGAATTATTTTAAATAATACATGTTCTAAACATAAAAATTTAACCTCTAAAACGTAAGTCATCACATTTTTCTTTCTGCATCAAGAGTACTGCTATTACTGCTGATAGAGTGAAGAAAAGTAGCACGTGTATTATTGCTAGTATGATAAGAAATTTCTCACGTCTAGGAATTTTTTTGGATGCATCTTGTATATTTTCGTTAGTCGCCATTACAATTATAATCCATTAATGAAAATCGAGCATCGTTATGACATAAGAAAGTCACCAAGAATTATTAAACTGGCAAGAGTTTAGTCTTGATAAGTGTTTACTAGCTTATTACAGAAGAATTGTTACTAATTTTGACAGTGTTTCGGTTTTATGATAGCTTTGACGTTTGCTTGTGACATTCCGACACACAAACTGATTCATTTTGTATTAAAAATATGCTATTTAAAAGCCATTAATAAATTTTGTATTAATAAATGTGAAAAAATGATATAAAAGGTATTTGTCTTAAAAAAATTAATATACGACAAAACATTTTTGTTCAGAAATTTGGGCGTTATCTTAGAGTCAAAGATAACTCTAAGATAGAGTTTATTTCAGACTGTTTTGGGATTGTTTGCGATTTTGCTACAGATATTGTAATGGATGACTTTATAACGCTTTTGTCATTAGCAAATTTAAATGTGCTAGATTAGTTTGGTATGTCGTATATCCATAGTATTGTTGATTGTTAAATCACATCCATTGTTAAATCATATCGCCCATTGTTAAATCACATCAGTGTGCGTTTTGGCTTTCAACGGTACAGATTGTGTGCGGAATTTGTTTTCGTATGAGTATTTTTGCCGTAGTTTTCCAGGTGCGACATTGTTTAATTATCTGCTGATGATGACAACTTGGTTGTCGAAATACGTATACAGAACACGAAAATTAATGTGGAAAGGGGTTATATATCCACCTTTAATGATTAAGTTAATCAACCACAGGCTCCATCGAAATTACCTTCAAATCACATCCAATGTAATTTCTGGGACATTTTAGGATTGATGGAATATAACCGAAGATTCGAATAATAATTGAACTTCTAACTTATGATGACTTAACAACATTTATTGAAAAAGGATTTATGCAGTACGAGACTTTAATCTGACTTATTACTCAGTAAAGTATTTTCTATGAAAAATTACATTCCATACACTAAATCTATCAACACATTCTATAGGCACTTTCAATGATGAAATTTTCGGAACCCATTTCTTCAGAATGGATCAATTTTAATTATATGCCATGCTACTGATCGTTTATCGAGCATGTTTTCTCTTAATTTTTGTTATGTTCTTCTTTTTTGACATTTTGGTTTGTTATTCATTCGATACTTATTTTGCTGCGTCGTCTTTATAATTTTAATTGAGAATGGTTACGCCACTGAGTAAATATGTGCAGTTATTTAAAGAAATATCTTAACTTCACACGACTGATCATATTTTGGTCGCCCAAACCGAAAATAACAATATGTTACATACTATGAAAGCGATCGAAAAGAGAAGAGAATGGAATTCATGATTATTAATACAAATGTTGGGTAACCCTTCTGGATAGCGAGAAATATTGTGTGTTGTAAAGTGAATGATAATTAATTAGTATTTAATTCAGGTGACGTTAGTCTTCAAAGTAATCTCAATTTAAAAATTTCACAGAAAGTGTATTGAGGAAGTATGCTCCGTCTTACATGGTCGTAATGGAAACAATTTAAACAAGGTCTCAATAAATTGCGCCAATTCAAAAAATAGAAGACCATGAGCTTCGGTCCATTGCGCAGATGACTAACAAGATAGATAATAGAATAGCAAAATCGATATTCGATGTGAACGAATAGAAAAGGAAACAAGAGAGAAACTTATGACAATGCAAAGACGAAGCACGGCTAGCAATAAAAATAAGAAGAATTAAGAGACAAAAAGTAAATCCACTAACGGAAGATAGAGAGAATGTATGGAAAGATATATAACGTGTGGATGGGTTTAATGCAATCAATCTACTTAAGTCATTTATAATATCAAATCAATAGCTTTTTATTCTAGGGAGATTGCTGAATAAAAGCAATCAAAGTAACTTAAACGCAAAAAAATTAATTTATTTAAATGATTACAATTTCTTCAAAAGAGCTATGGTTGATATCACAAAGTGTTCTACGTTTTAACTAGTTTATATATCCTTGAGGTGGGGGAATTATAATTAATGTTAGTCTTAGACCGTGGATTATAAAAATCTAGTTTTGTCCCGAACCAAAGTGTGGTATTATACAATGCAGGTGGGGCAATCCATCTTATCATAAATTAAGTTAAAAGAAATTTTAGATTTGCATATGAATGCTGCCAAGCTTGATGAGAATCTTTTTCAAGCTTATAGTGTGAGAGACGATAGTCGACTCTCCTCGGAGGATAAACCCTCTCATCTCGAAAATAAAGAAATTTTTGAAATTACCTTGTAACGTTCACAATGCTTAAGTTGTGTAATTGAGTATGCAAGTTTGATCTGGAATTCTGACCAGATCAAACTTGCATATTCAAGCCTAGGACATACATAAGTACAATACAAACATTTTATAGTTGAAATTTGAAAGGATGTTGTGTTTTTGATGATAAATTCCAATGACTTGGTATTGGTAGAGATAGCGTAGTTTCTATATTCCATGAAGGCAAGATTACAGTCAAAAATGTGGGTAACGAATTAGCTGAACATATCAAGGTTGAAGTGGTAGGACGTGTCTCCAAAAAACTATACTGGAAAAAAGATTTTCGACAGCTAATATTAGGTATAGCAATATAGAAGAATTGATTTCAAACTAAAATCTTAACCAGTATTTGCAAAATATTTATTAAGATACTAATTTTTGTAATCAATAATATCTTTTACCTTTTACTCGAATTTCGTATGTCGTTGATCTCTTTATAAATTTGACCAGGAGCCCATATTAACTAATATTAATATCTACAATATCGTGACTCTTGGACTAAACCGAATAAACCTTGTAGAGTAAATTTCGCCAAATCATTAACATTTATTACTTTGGATATAATGATTTCTTCCTAGCATTTTAATATAAAGCAAAAATAATTTAATTTGCCGCTTTGTTTATCTATTTATTCTATCTTTAAGAATTAACTATTATGCTAAGAGCTCTATTAATGTAATTATTTTCCCCGCAATTCTATTTATTTATGTATGTACTAACCCTAAAGAAAGTCATCGTACTGCCTCCTTCCAAGGTCCCATAGGATATCTCCGTTTGCTCGGCTAAATCCTGGGCGTTTTCGATCGGCGTGATCATTCGCTCGACTGTAAGAAAAGCAGCCAGGTTCGCCGTATACGACGATATTATGATTAGGGTGAAAAACCACCATATACCGCCGACTATTCTCGTCGACGTAGCCTGTAATTGAATTAAAATTAGCAAGAGATATAACCTCGTTGGCGTGCACAACGTGTAAAATGCCCTGTGACTACAAATTAAACTACAAGCAATTAAAGCAGTATAAAATGAATAATAGCGATAACTGAATGAATATATAGTAATGTAATTGGAAATTTGAGTAATTATGTCTAGTGTTATTACACGTTTTGAAATATTGAATGAGTGTAATGTAATTGGACAACATAATTTTTGTAAATGATGGCTTTATTATTTTCGAAGGAGAATATAAAAATCGTTAGAATTGTATCAATTATTTATGAGTAATTTTGCATTCAAAAGTGAAATTGATGTATGTAACATTTTAATGATTTTCTTAATTTTGCAATTCGTACCGTTAATTTATTTAATAATAATAATAATTGTAATAACCTAAAAAGATCTTTACAATAATAACAAATAAGATATCAGGGAAATTACAGGAACCACAATCTATCTAAAAAACAAGTAAAGAAATACAAAGGATAAGGACATACAATTCATAGAGTAGTAAGACAAAATAAATTAATTTATACAATATGAGGGATGATCTCTTTGGTTCGCTTCTGACCCATTTATAACCCAACACGATTATATATCTTCATGTCGTATTGTAACCCGTTATATAATGATCAACGCTACAAATTTGTAAGTCTGAACCTGTTAAAGTGTGCCTACAGTAAACGCCCGAGTTCGAGAGAGTCACATATCACTATCAAAATGGATCGTGTTGAGCAACGAGCGATTTAAAAAAGAAGACCCAACTCAAGTTCATCAAAATATGGTGGATATATTCGGGGAATCTGCAGTATCATATGACATAGTTAAAAGGCGATGTCGGGGTATAAATGTGGACAGTTGTGTACAGATGAAGACGCAGGCCCATAACCATCACTACCCAAGAAAAAGAAGAGAAAGAAAAGTCCATTATCTCGTGCTGCAAGATCGACGCGTGACTATTGGACAACTAATTGAAAATACTGGTCTATCATATTATGGCATATAATATAATTATTACCGAATTAAACATAAAGAAATTTTCTGCAAGATGGGTACCACTAATGTTAACAGATGCACAAAACAAAACTCGAAAAGACATTTACAGTCATCTTTTAACGCGGTATAGACACGGCAAAGAAAATTTTATTGCCAGATTTGGGCAATGGATGAGTCCTGAATTCATCGTTATGATATAGAGATTAAAATACAGAGTAAGGAGTTGACACATCAAGGTTCACCACCGCCAAGAAAATTCAAGATGTAACTTCAGCAGGAAAGGTCCATGCTATCCGTATTTTGGGATGTTGAAAACGAAATTTTAGTAGATTTGCTGCAGAAAGGGACCACAATTACAGGTGCTTGTTATGGAAATTTAATTCCTAAGTTACGTTACGTGATAAAAAAAACATAGGAGGAAGTTGCGCAAAGGTGTTCTCTTGCATCAAGATAACGTATCCAGACTCAAGCAGGCTTTGAATCTTTGAATTAGTTGAATATCCGCCATATTCGCCAGATTTGACCCCAGCGATTACCAAGTGCTTCCAAAAAAAGTATGCATGCCTGGGAAACGATTTCCGTGAAATAATGATGTGATATGCGCAGTAAATCACTGAATTTTTTTTCGGGGAACATTAGAAATGTTATAACATCGATGAGAAAAGTATGTTAATTCTAATGGAGACTATGTAGAAAAATAAAAGTCAAATATTTGCAAATTTTTTATTGCGAGCGGGTCAGGAATGGAGCAAAAAGATCCACACTCGTACATTCAAATATTCATCTGTAGAATAAAAAACATTCTGTATTAGGTACTGCTTCAATTTTTCCCGAAACATATTCAAGCTGATTGCAGTTGTTACGTACTCCGGTGTAGTATTATAAAGTTTTAATGTCCATATAATAGGGATATCTTTCGCATGTAGCTAAATTATGTGACGGTATAGAAAAGAAATTGTTACTATAAGTGCTGTAGTCATGATAATATTTACTCAGTTTAAAAGAAATAATGTTTTCTTTTACGTGCATTAAAGTTTCATAAATGTAAGTGTAAGTAATCGTTAAATGTTTCAACTTCTTGAAATAGGGATGACACGAAACTCTCTTTGAAATGCTAACCATGTTTCGTACAGCAGTCTTCTGCTGCAAAAAACCTGTTTGCAGAAATCCGACGCACTCCAAAAAACAACATCATATGTTATTCTGGACTGAATGTAAACATAATAATATGTCAAAGCAATTTTCTTATTAGCTACCTAAGATACAAAAGAAAGTGTCTTACAAAGTTGATTAATATGTTTCGAACTATTCACTACTACGGCCGAAAAATCCAGGAATCAATAGAAATCTCAAAATACCCTATTAACTTAATCCCTGGTGACGGTTATCACTACACAATGCCTGGTAATTCTTTATCTCCAAATAATTCTATCGTAACTGTAATACTTCATTAACATATAGAATAAGTTTAAAATATACACTTGATTAATTTTCGTTTTCCATTTTGGGTACTACAAGTCAATCACAAAACAGAAATTTTAAACACTAAATCTCGATTTTTATTTTTGTCATTATCTGTCATTTGAGTAGCTATCTATCCAACAATCATTGCAATTTGTGACCCACAAAAAGTATAAGATGAATACGTTAGTAAAATATATATTGGAATACGAAAAACATGCGAGGCATTGTAATCGACAAAAAGGTTTCTGTTATTTAAGGGTCGACTTACTGCTTCAATAGTACTCTATATAAGTTCTCAGGTGTCTTCTACATATGCTATACATATTATTTGCGGTACCAAAACAGCTATAGTAAATAATAATAATGATGACGCGAAACCAAATATTTTCAAAAGAATTCAAATATCTCTAAAATAATAGAATTTAGGGAAAACTTAAAAAAGCCTTCCTAGAATAACTTGTAGAATACAAATATGTAATAAAAATTACATACAATTACCTCTTGTTATACTAGTTAGTTATTTATAAATAATTTGCCTAGCCAACACAGTAGGAGGTAATAATTTTAGCGCTCTACGTCTGGTGCGGATTCACTACCTCTTTCTTGGGTGATGGTAATTTATTAATGTTTAAATGATAATATATGTATGTAGTGACAGCAAATTTATTACGAACACTACCGTTTTAAATGGGTCCCTGGCTAGCTCTAGCGTCGCAATAAATGCAAATAAACAAAGGAATAGGTAATAATTAACAATAGTTTGATTTAATAATAGATTATTATAATAAGATCATTAGCGAAAATAAAACAAAAGGATTTCCTGTAAAATTTTATTTCATAATTTAAATAAAACGAAATCTTAAAGCTTTTATATATTAAATAACAATAATTAAAAAGCAAGAGTAATAGATAAAAGCAAATTATAAGTAATTTTAAATGCTGTAATAAAAATAAATTGAGCAATAAAGCTGTGGAATAAAATATACAAGGATTAGAATAAAAATAGGTGTCGAACGTTTGGCACCTATATATCTTTTATTTGTGTGTTTTGGTCAGGATGTTATATATAACGGGTTTTCCAATAAGGACTTGACAACTTTTTTTCAAAATAAAATGCAGACCATTTGAGATACTTCAAAAACTTTATTATCGGGTTGAAGTACAATCAAAACATTTATGAATGGCACTCGACTTCATTCATATGGCCACCGCGGGCACGTTTGCAGCGGTGGATTCGTTGGACCCAATTTTTGATGACTCGGCCACACAATTCGGCCGGAACGGCTGCTATTTCGCGTTCAATGTTGGCTCTGAGCTCTTCCAACGTTGTCGGCTTGTTGGCATAGACCAATGACTTGACGTAGCCCCAAAGAAAAAAGTCTAGAGGCGTTAAATCGCACGAACGAGGCGGCCAATCGACTGGTCCATTTCTTGAGATAACATGCTCATCAAACTTACTCTTCAATAAATCGATTGTAACGTGTGTTGTGTGGCTTGTGGCACCGTCCTGCTAAAACCACATGTTGTCCAAGTCCATATCTTCCAATTCGGACCAAAAATAATCGGTAATCATGGTGCGATAACGATTACCATTCACAGTAACGTGACGGTCATTATCGTCGACAAAAAATATGGCCCTATGACGCCGCCGGCATGCAAACCGCACCAAACAGTTATTTTTTGTGGATGAAGTGGTGTTTCATGAAGCACATGTGGAATTTCACCCGACCAATAACGCATATTTTGCTTATTGACGAACCCATTGAGCCAAAAATGAGCTTCGTCACTGAAAATGATTTTGCGATGAAATTGATCATCTTGACGCATCTTTTCCAGAGCCCAATCGGAGAACGTACGTCGCTTCAAATGGTCCATCGGTTTCAATTCTTGAGTCAGCTTGAATTTGTATGGGTGTAAACCAAGATCCTTACGCAAAATTCGCTATAAAGTGGTCTGGGCGATGCCCAACTCTTGAGAACGCCGTGGAATTGACTGATTTGCATAATTTGCTATGGACGTTTCAACGGCGGCGATATTTTCGACACTTCGACCAACCCGTTGTCTCACTGGCACGGCAACATCACACAACGAATATGTAGACTCAAATTTTTGCACTAAACTTGTTACTGCCTGTCTACTAGGGCGAGAACTACGACCGAAAATCGGAGTTAACGCTCTTAAAGTAGCGGTCACCGACTCCGAACTTCTGTAGTAAATTTTTATAATTTGCAGACGTTGTTCGTTCGTGTACTTTACCATGATGAAAATGTTAAGTTTACTGCATAAATTGACAGTGACAGTTCGATGATCAGTGAAAGGGTGCGTTCACAAATTGAATTAAAAGTTGTCAAGTCCCTATTCGAAAACCCTTTACTTAGCGATCGTGAAATAAATACGTGAAATACTATATGGACAAGCTATAGTAAAACTTCACTCGCGAATGTGCACGTGTTTTACCGTTGAAAGATCTATATATTCTAAGAAGACAGTATTGTCTTTAAAAGGTTGGATCTTTTAAAAGAAACGGTGGACGAAGGGTGTGAATGTTTGAATGTTCAGTTATATTTAGAAATTAGGTGAAATAGAAATAATATTGAATATAATATTAAAATTAAGAAACGGACTCATATGTCGAAATACGTTCGTTCTTGGAAGATAATACCTTAGATTTGTAACACTGATGTTATGAAACAAAGAGATTTATTCATGAAATACTTATAACACATAATAATAATTGTTATGTTTAGGGTCGAATCATACTTGAATTAAAATAAATAATTTACAAACATGGTAAAAAATTTATTATATATGCGAAGTGTAATAATACTTCCATTTAAAATAAATATTAGTAGTAACTTCTGGTTTAACAAAAACTGCAGTCATTACGAAAATATTTTCTTTGATTAGAACATGAGCTATTACGCTCACCCTAAAATATTTAGAAAAAAAAATTGGCCAGTACTCCCAACGCGTCCAACGAATGGTTTCAATAAATCACTTTGTATGTATCGTATGTTTTTTAAAGTATACTTCCTAATATGTTTTCTTTGTAGAAAATCTTGAAGAAGCATCCGAATCAGCTATTCCGTCAACTAAATATTCAATACAAGAAAAGGTAAACAGATGGCATTTTCAACCGTAGAATATAAATAATATTTAAAATTACACTTTTAGAATAACGAATACAGTTTAATATATTTCCCATTAAATGTAAATTTATGTGGCTTTTTTGTTTCATTGTATGTTTACAGTAAATAAAAACCAACCAGAGTACTGTCTTCGTTTGAAATTTAATATTTTATTTCCAAGTAGCGCATCATTATAACAATAACATTTCTAAGTTATGTTAATAATAGAACATTTTCATACGAGTTATAATTTCAATTTCTTAAAATGTAACTTGATTATAAGGTATATAAGAATGACGAATACAATTTAATATATTTTCTTCTTAATTATTTTTTTTATTAAATGCAAATGTATGTAGATCTTGTTTCATTACATGTTTATTCCTAATAAAGGCGAACCAGAATATTATCTCCGTTTCAAATTTAATATTTTATTTTCAAGTAGCGCATGATTATAATAATAATATTTCTAGGTTATGTTAATAATAGCACTTTTTCATGAGTTTCAATGGCGTTTCGGTTTCCAATTTCTTAAAATATAACTCGACTATGAGATGCCTATTCGATTCAAATATATAACGTATACCTAAATATGTTTTAAATGTTTTAACTTATCTTGAGTAGAGTTGCTAACAGAAAAATTTTTAATTACGTTACTTACATATTATTCGTACACATAAACATGGAAATTTTTTACCTTTTATCAACATAGGTCATCCTCGGACAATTTTATAATTTTATGAACTGAATAATTGCGTGTTTAGTTTATGTATATCTAACGTAAAATTTTATTTTAATTTCTAATGTTTACATAGTGATTAATTTATTCATCCTGATTGTTTCACGGTCACCATATGAATTGTTGGCTTTTCGAGTATCGTAGCGTGTGTTTTGCCGGTCCTCAGAATGACTGTTGTGGCGACCTTCAGTAAGATCTCACTCATCTTTTCGTGAATTGTTTTAAGCAAAACGAGAGCCAGGAAAAGAAGAGAAGGGTGGCATTTCATTGCCAAAACAGCCTTTCTGAGGACTAACAAGACACACAGTACGATACACCAAAAACCAACAATTCGACAGGAAGTGGGACCCGAACTCAAAAGTGAAACAAGTGAGTTAGATCATTAAGATTTTGCACTATTTTTCAACATATTTCCTTCAACTTCAACAGAACGAACGATGCTAGAGTACCGCTATGCTATTTTTGCAAAGATCTTGCTAAAGATTTTGAAAATAACAAGATTTTTTCCAACACGTATTTGTATTATTTGCATAATTATTTCCTAGCCACAGTTACTGAGATTAAAAATTCGAGAATTATTTTTGATAATAAAGTTATATTTAACAAACAAATTGGTTGTGTATTCGGTGAGTGCTATAAGATGTTGGGATTTATTATTACCATACATCTACTAAATTGTTTAGTAATATGCAAATACTTATGTTCTTATATTTTGCGCACATTTATAGTATTTTCAACTGTGCAAGTGTCATTTGGCATCCTTAATACAATATTTATATTAATAGAATCTGTTCAAGAAAGATTTGTAAATACGTGTAAACTATAATACGTAAAGGCATGAAAATTGCGCTATAAATCCTTAGCGTAGATATGGAAAACTCAACAAACGTTCTCGATTCTCAGTTATGACTTGCTCGCCGACTGAAATGAACGTGTCCGAAATGGATGTGTAGACATTTGTATCGACTATTGTACGTTGAATGTAATAGTGTCGGGCTTACGTTTTTAAACTTATTCACAGCGTCTAACAATACGCAGTGAATAAGTTTAAAAACAATTTAACTTACGATAGTTCAAAAATCAAGTATGTAGGTATATCTTTAATGCGCTGGATGAAAAGTGACTCTAAACGACGCATTAATAGTGACAAATTATAAAAAAGACGGGTGTACGATCGTACCTACCATTTACTTTATTAAACACTAAATCATTTGTCTCATTCTGAAATAAGTACGCGAAGTATATGTTACGTAGTCGAAAAACACTACAAAATTTTATACAATTTTCTCGTGAACGAATTGAAAACAAAAGTAAATCAGAATTAAAGTATAAGAAACTGTGGTTAAGTGCGAACAAAACAATAGATTGCAAAAAAATCTGTTGTTGATGATATGGTACGTACAATAGAAATACATCAACCGTCATCTTCAATGCTACTATATGTACTTACCACAACAGTATAACAATGTAATGCCGAAGCAATATCAGGGGTGGTATTAAATACATTGGAAAAATTCTAGTTTTCAAGAAACCAACTCTTAATATTTATGACTGATGCTGTCGCGTTTCATAGTCCCCTCTCTTAAAGAAGACTGTGGTAACTCTTTATATGTTACGTGTAAAATCCACGCTTTACATCTTATGCCCAACAAACGCATTCGAGAATTTCACAGACTGTATCCGCATATCACTCACCGTACACATTGAGGGACATGGTAATAAGTAGCAGCGTTTTACTGTTATAAATATTTTATAGATATCAATAAGGTGGTTTTAAATTCGATCTGAAAGAAGCTAGAGTTATCAGGAAAAGTTAGATAAAATTTTAAGCTAGTCAAAACCGATTTACAAACTGCACACGAAATGTTCTTAGCACACAGAAATGTCGGCTTTATTATTTGAAAATTGGTTTGAAAATAGTTTAATACCAAACTTAAGTACAAATAGTGTAATTGTTCTTGACAATTCTCTTTACCATTCTAGTTTACATAGAAAACAGCTAATAGCAGCGGTATTAAGGAAATTATACAACAATTTTTATATGACAATAATATTTTCTTCGACGATTCTTGCACAAAAAAGCAATGACTTGAATGCATGAAGTCACATGAGAGAATATACAGTATATACTATCGCAAGAAAAGAAAATATGATGAGTTGCGTTTGCCACCGTATCACTGCATATTTAACTCTATTGAATTGATTTGGGCACAATCGAAAAAAACATACGAAGATAAAATAAATCGCCGAAATTCAGTGAGGGTGTTATATGTGTAGAACTAATAAAAGAAGAACCAAAAATATATCTGCAAACGTATGTCGCAGTATAATCGATTATGTTACGAAAAATGAAACAAAAACTATGCATCCGGAGCTTACAATTAATCTAAATGGTGTTGAAGATTCGAAGGAGTTAAAAGTTTTAGGACGATACTGACATTTTTGTATAATAAATTCTAGATGTTTTGATAGGTTTTTGTTTACACGTTTGCTTAATCTTTAAGTTAACTCTCATACAATTTATTTAGTAAATTAGTGTACAAAATGTATTTTTGTACTTCACATAGAGTAGGCCACATTTCCTATGAATGTACATTCATATTGTAATATACCTATTATTTATAATAATAATATTGCTAAGACGGGTCTGTGGCATACTTATCTTATCGGTTATTGTTGTTGCATATCATCCGCTGTGTTCAATCCACTGTGGAAGTTTGCCATTCGCACTATATCTTGAAACACTATTCATACATGTGTAGATAGATACATATGGTAATACATCCAAACATGATGGGCTGCATGTTCGGTTGCATTGTGGTGAATATCATATGTAACTGTTATTTTGTTCTTTAGATAAAGTTTTTAATGTTTTTGTTCATGTGTTGAGGGTGGTCAGGTTTATGTTCTTAAATTTATGACAAAATTAGAGCTTTATATTTTTTTAACGTTGCGAAAATAAACTTTTTTAGTCGGAAATCGGAAATCAGAAGACACCAGCGCATAAACGTATTTTAAGCTTAAAAAGAGATAGGACGAGGATAGGACGGGGATAGGAGTTGAATAGAAACATTAAAGATCATCATGAAAATATTCACCTATTTATCGCCAAATTCAAATAATATTCTTGTTTTGTATGTGTAGTGTAAGGGTGCCTTTGCTTCATATTTTGTCTTTTCGGTCTTTTCTTTTATTATATTTCGTCTTTATTTATATTATAAATCAGCTTTCTTTAACACTAGTTAAGATATGTAGGTACCGACTTATGGCCAATGTAGCAGGACTAACAGAGAGTAAACGCCGGCCCCTGATGAACATCATTCAATCCATACCACTGTATGAGTGAGAGATTTGGGCCTATGCCTTGCGCCAGGAGAAGTATAGGAAGTGGATGGTTTCAGTACAAAGGCAGGGGGCTCTCTGGAATGCAAACTTATATCGCTGAGTTTCTGAACCAGTGGTGCTGGTGATTGCGGGAGTAATCCCTATCTATCTACTAGCTCACGAAAGGCAGAGGGTTTACGAGATCTGAGAAGAAGTTGGAGAAAAACAAGCGAAGGCAGAAGCTGAAGCGTTTACTCAAGTGGTAAGAACGTTGACAAAATGAAACGAGACGACGGTGGACGAGGAGATTGATCCATAACGTCAGGGACTGGATAGACCGCGACTGCGGTGAGGTAAACTACTATCTTGCACAGTTCCTCAGCGGACACGGGTTCTTCAATACATACTTGGCTAGAATGGGTAAAGTGGAGAAGGCAGCTTGCCAATATCAGGAGTGTGAGAAGTGGACCGAGTACTGAGACGCGCTACAAGAAGAAGTAGGACCTTTGACGCCGGAAATAGTGTTATCTGAAATGATCGCTGGCAGGAGATCGCCAGGTTCGTGGAGAGACTGTTGAAAACGTAGAAAAGTGAGACCGAAGCAACGGCGGTAGTCAATTAAGGCTAATTAAAAAGTGCCATCCTGAAGTAATGCAAATAGCAGTTTCGGGTTGGAGTTTTCGCCTTGCCAAAGTGAGGTTTTTAGTGGATGTAAGCCCCACACAACAAAGAATTTGGTCTGTTCCCTTAGTGCGTTATGCGTTTTCCTCACTAATAAAGTAGATATGTATGTAGGCAAAATATTTTATGGACACGTAAGGTTATATTTACAATTGAGTACTTCAGGTATAAAATGTACCGGGACATTTACAAATTTTACCGTGGAGAAACGGCATGTACGTATATTTTATTCCGATTTCGACAAATCATTTGGAATGTAGATACATAATTATATCAAGAACAATTTGACAAATATTTTTTACTGTACGTGCAAAAGTATGTGTAGCTTGAATCTAATTCTTATGTTATAGTATAAAAATTTAAATTTTTGCTAACTTTTTAATTTCTCACTTGAGATTTAAGAAAATTCTATTTTCAAACATCCATAACGTCTTTATTTTTTATCCGATCGCTACGAACTTTTCAATAAAAATATTCCTCCAGACGATTAAAATGAGCACATGTGCATTTCAACAGCACGAACGCTACGACAACTTGAATGTTTGCAAAATTTCGTTCTTTTTCCGGGGAAATTCCGGGTTTTCGGTCATGTCTTCGAAACTGGATGTCGCAGCGAGTTGTGCTTTGGACGAGTCGATTCCGGGCGTCAATCTGCACTCGGTTATGTAGGGAAGGTGACGGGGAGTCCTTAATTCACGGAATACAAGTCAAAATAGAAAATCAAAAATAAAAGAAGCTTAAAATGAAATGAAATATGATTCCATAGTTGAAACTTTAAATAAAAACATAACCTGAAATTTTAAATATGATCTATAATTATTCAATTTTACTTGAATACAATATTACTTGATACAAAATGTGTATAAATATGTATAATCACAAAATATTTGCTATATAGAAATGTGCTTCATTTGTAGACATGAATGCGCTACGAATTGAATACTTTCAGGCAGTGTCCTATTTTACATATGTCGTCATATTTTTCGGCCAATTTGGTGTTTTCCAGTTTTGCGTGGACTGAATTGTTGTTACGTTATATAAATTCTGTTGTCCCCCCTTCCCCCAACTATTTAACGCGATCCACCATACTTTGAGAATTGCTGATTTAGTTATCTGTTTACGAATCTACTCTTTGAAAGTAAATTTTGTTGGAGACTGTGATTAATTGAATTAATAAAAATAGGCAAACCCTTACCACATCAATGTTCGTACCCTGTATACGTATTTCGACGACTAAGTTGTCATCATAAGCAGATTATTATTCACAATGTCGCAGCTACGTCCGCGATAAAGCTTGCACAGAAAAAAATTCGTGCACTCATCTCGCCAAAACGAAATACACATTGGTAATGTGTGTTTGGTTTTGTGATTAATAGTCGTCTGAAGATAACAACTTGACTGTCAAAATACGTATACAGAGTACGAACATGAATGTGATAAATGGTTTTTTGCCATTTTTTTCCTGTTTCGATTAATCTACACTGAATTAAAATTATGAAATTTTATATTTTAATATAAAATGAGAAATAATTCAAATTTAAGTATGAGTAGGTGCTAATTAATTAAAAGTGGAAGTAACTGCATATTTCAAAGCTTTTGAACGTTTTTCAAATTTAATGAATTCGAATGCTAAGAGATTTTACATCTGAATATACGAAACAAAGTTGTATTTCAAATGCAATTAGTGGAAAGTTGGGACCGTGAAAATTATTGGACTCAACTGGAACCGTTTGCGTGAGTGGTGAGGAGAGAGGCTGATATGTAATTATTTGTTTTCAAAATTCATCAAGCGAATTTCTCGAATTTCCCAGTACGTGAATATGTTTATGCATGTAGCAATCTCTAGTACGTTGCAGTTCTACTTTAAATTGTTCCTATAACTGTAAAATAATAAGCGAAATATGTGGCATAAATACGTTGCTTTCAATTTAGCGTATGCAAGTAGTTACAGCTTGTCGCTTATGAAATGTAAGTGAATGAATAATCATATAAGTGGTATACAATTACGTATTTAGTGGGACTTAAATTAATTAAATTTTTCGTAATGATGAACTCATGGCTGCTCTTAAATAATTTATTCATTTATACGTGTTTTTAAAATATTTTGATTTTTCGTTTCTTATTCTCATTTATTCACTTGAGAAAGTGACATTTATTACATATTAGCGTTTGTTTAGATTCTGCTATTACTGCTATGATACAGAAGGGCGCTTATTAATATTTTAAATTCTCCAATATTCTCTAGTGAGTTCTGTAATACCAATATTACAGTTTATGATTATTATTTTGATGCTGTCAAAATTAAATTTGGATTAAATTATACTTCACATTGTTGATTGTTTAGGTCGTCACTTTGTGAAATTCCATTATTCTAAGGAATAAATAAAACTAAGGTATAAATAAAACATTTTGTCTAAGTTTCACATTATATTACAAAGGGTACTAGGAAAGTTTTGCAATATGACGCAACAATGAATCGTAGGAAGCTGTTTGTTGCTACATGTTGAGACATGTTCATATGTACATTAGTAACCGCCGCGCCATGTCGATGGGCTCAGTTCTTCATTAGTAATGAGAGTGTAAAGTGTTTACGACGGCATCGTGGTTTCGAAATGAGATAAGGGCAGTTTTGCGTTATAATTTCGTGCGTCTTTTAAACATAGACCGGTGCTTCGAAGAAATGTCTCTTGCACTAGGTGATGTTTGTCCAATTTGCACAACGATATTCAGGTCAGTTACGGAGGAAAACGTTACTATTGTGAGGAAAATGCTTGGCGAGGACAGGCGAGCGACCTACCAACAGATAGAGGGTACTTCAGGCCTAAATGCACCAGCAATTCGTTCGATTCTGCATGAGCATTTGCGCGTGAAAAAACTTTGTTCTCTCTGGGTGCCGCATCGACTGACTGAAGAGCAGATGACACGACGTGTGACTTGGTGCCGGGAGATGCAAAAAAAGTTTAATAAGGGACAATCTCGGTATGTGAACAATATCATGATAGGTGACGAGACTTGGCTGTACTATTACGATGTGCCGACCAAAGCTCAAAACAAAGTTTGGGTCTTTGATGATAAGGACACACCCGTAGTTGTCAGAAAATCCCGATCTGTAAAAAAGAAAATGATGTATTTTTCAAATCGAGTGGAATTGTGGACGCGTTGTTTTAGACACACAGAAGACAGTCACAGCTAAGTGGTATACTGAACAGTGCCTGCCTAAAGTCATTGGATCTATGAAGAACCTGCGGCCAAAGTCAAGAATGGACACCTCGTTCCTCCATAACGATAATGTTCCAGCTCGCCGCGCCAAAGGCTGCACCGAATATTTGACCAGGACAGGATTGAAACTTCTCGAGCACCCTCCCTGCAGTCCAGATTTTGCTCTCTGCAATTTTGCACTGTTCCCGCATGTGAAAATGAAGCTAAAAGGGAGTCGATTTTCCAGTGATGAGGATCTTGGCCTTGGCACAACGAGTATGCTTTACTCCCTAGTGAAACTTGTCAGAACTGATTTAAAAATTGATTTCGGAGGATGGAGAGGTGTATTGAGTGTAGAGGAAATTACTTTGAAAAAATTAAATAATCAAAGCTGTATTGTAAAACTTTCCTAGTACCTGCTTCTGAGCTTCCGGGCCGGAACCGCGTCACTTGTATATCTGCCGACGTTTCGTACCCATTTGTATGGGACATCTTCAGGGCTTAACTACTGCGCTGGAATTTCAGTGCAGTAGTTAAGCATAAAATTCACGTAATTTTTTAAAAACTCTTTTCACAGAACGCTGATTTTCATAAAATAGTTCAACAATTTGAACGCGTTGTTGTACCGTGTACGAAGCCATTTTTATAAATGTCATACATCACACTTTTTAAATGCGCACATACCCATATAAATTTAGTGCACCATCTATATTTTAATTATTCTTAAAAAAACCGCGCAATTTGAAACACACTTTATATATGGTTACATTGGGTATATTTATTGACAGCAAAAAAACGGAAACACTAGAACATGTGACTTGAATTTAGCACACATCTTCAAATAATCGATGATTATGTAATTTAACTCCACTTGTCAGATAGTCCAGAATTGGATGCAACCCTGAATCTCTTAATTTCGTCGAGTGTATGACTTTCTGTAAATATAGTAGAAGAGACACTTTTAGCACTAAAGAAATGAAAAAATGGTCTTTTGAGTATTACCGTTTATCGTAGTTTTATTTTACGCGTGCCACTATATTTGTCAATGTTTTGTATCAATCTAAGTACATACTTATTCCGATCGATGGAGTGTCACGCATAACTGTTTCGACGAAAGGTGGTCCTTAAATGTCTCAAATTAAGGATCGGCTTTTGCTGAATCAATTTTCTCTACAATTAAAATAATATTTTATCTTTGTTGTGTACCTGCCTGCACAACATGCCTTTATTAATAACGATAATAATAATTAATCACTACAAGTTATTTAAGTCAATACATTATTGAGTAATTGGCGTTAAACTGCTAGGAGAAGTGAAGGCATGGACTATTATTATTATTATTAAAGTAAATTATGTTTCTAACGCACTCCACACAATTATCTTTCAACAACACATTCATATTGGTTTTGAACAGTTATTCGAATTTGATAGAAATTAGTTTAAAATGATGAAATGTGTTGCGTACCAAGCAATTATTTCGGTCATTAATTAATGTATAAGGAAAAAAAATAATAAATTGATTGCTTCCAAATTCGTAGTAATCACGATTTCTTTTATTGAAATTAATTGCCAATGGTATGAGGCTAATTAATCGAGTCATTTATCAATTGAGAAGACCGGGTAATGAACAAAATCTCTTAATTAACAATTCTATCCGAAACATTCTCTTCTAACAAGATATTCGAGAAAATAACTAGATGGTATGCTGTAATTGGAACTTCTCTATTATATAGTTTTTTCTTTGTAGATATATCGCACAGAAATAGTGTTTTCAATTTATTGTTACGAGACTGGTATTACACATGTACATGTATATCAGTTTCTCAGTATGAAATTATTATTGTATTTGACGCGATCGCAGGTACCGTAGCTACCGAAAGTACGTTTATTTCGTTGTTCTTTGAATATATTAGAGAGTTATTTATTATTTTTAGTCATCAAAAATCTTCATAGTTTTCTATATTTCTAAACAAGGAATAAATGTTTTTGTTTGAATATCTTGCTTTTCTCTTTGTTTTGTCTAGATATTCATTTTCAACATTATTTCTAAGTTCACGTTCTTATTTTGTTCCCTATCATATATATATATATATTATTTCAAATATCACGATATTTGCATCATTAGAAGCAGTGAAATTGCGCATAAAGTAACAGTGTGTATTTGGCATTGGTTGAAAAATTAATTTTGCACAAAGAGTAAATATTAAGTTCTGTTTTAAACTCGGTAAATCGTTAAATTTCATGAAAAAAATGTATGGTGATGTGCGTTTATCAAGTACGAGTGTATATGAGTGGTATAGATGATTTAAAGACGGTCGTACGGACATAATCGACAACGAATATCCTGGTCCAAAAAATCTTTGGTTACGGAAGATAACATCGAACTTGTCCGTGAATTTATCAGAAATGAGCCGAAATCCTCATTGTGATACGTGGAAATGGGATAAAATATCGCATTTTGACACAGCATTTGGGACTGAGAAAGATTTGTGCAAGGTTTGTACCATACAAGCTAACGGAATTCAACATTATACAGACTTGATTAAAGACTCAAAAAAGTATAAAAACTTCCGGTATTGTAACTGGCGATGAGAAGTAGTGTTTTCAATATGATCTAGAGACCAAGCGTCAAAGCTCTGAATGGAAGCATCTAATCGAAGAAAGACTGAAAAAAGCCGTTTGGAGAAGTCAAAAGTGGAGACAATGTTGATTTGTTTCATGATTCGAAAGGCATAGTGCACGTAGAGTCAACTAGTCAAACAGTTAATGTTATATATTATTTTGGTGTTATGAAGCGTCGTTTGGCGCGTATTCGTCACGCGCCCCTCGATATCGTGGAAATGATAGCTGGCGTTTGTTACATGATAATGCACCATCGCTCGATGCCTATCACTAATTTTCTAACTGCAATTATCATTTCAACCAACTATTCACCCTATTCACCGGAAAAACTACATTTGCCGATGAAAGGGGAGCGTTATGCCAACGTTGAAGCCATTAAAAAGGCGTCGACAGCGATCTTGAAAGACATTTCTAAAGATGAACCTAAAAATTAGTAAGCTTTGTTTTCATTTTAAAAAAGTTCGATTTTCTCTGCGACAGACTGTGCGGCAGACTGTGTATGCTAGTAGTATGTTATAGTCCTTACAAAACTGAACACCGAAGTACCGCTTACTAAGGAGTAAAAAAGATGAAAAAGGAGAAAGCTTTTTCGTGGTTAAAACTTTATTGCAAAAATTTTGTAATTTTTTTTATAATTGTGTTGCAACTACATTTTGTTCTATGGTTAATAACATTAGTTTATTTAAATTTCTTCTAATATAATTTTGTAACTTGAGTTTGTGTTATGGCTTATAGATAAGTAAATTATTACTATTGCTATGTTTATTTTCATGTATTTCGTTTCACGTTATTTCATGTAGCTTTAAACTAATTAGATCGTTATATAAATTTTATATACATAGGATGGATCAAATGTAAAAAAAATTCATCTTTATAGAATCAAATTAAATTATTGCAAATGATACAAGAAATAATATAATATTACTAATTTAATCGCCTTTTTTAAATATTATCTTATTCCTTTTCCTAGCTCGGTCTTCGCAGTTCTCAGTTCTATTTCGATTTATCTCTAAATTAATTATATTTGTTATGGTAATGTAACGAACTTTAAATAATCTCCTATCTAAGCTTTTATATTTAAAATTGTAAATATCATTGCGTTAAAAGGGATTGTGTTACAATTTACATAGAGTTACTTTAGCTTCTATTTGAATGTAGGATACTATGAACACACTTATAACATTAAATATTTGCAAAATCAAAGATTAATACTCCCTAGCTCCGTCTAAATTACACAACTTTGCAATTACCGAGGGGAATTACAAATATCAACCATACCTTGGGATTAAGATCCGACCCTTGTTGCATCAAAGAACCAATGGCAAACCAGAAACTATTAGAAGCCGTAAAGTTGTTCTCCAATACATCTAATGTAGCTATTTCGTCGTCGTGTTCGTGTGACGAACAGGGATCCGGTACAAATTCAATTTCATCGTCGTTAATCAGAAAGTTTTTATGTTCGCATAAACACTCATCGACACTTCGCGACGGAGATTCATCGTTACTCGTTCCCGGCTCGTCACTGGTGCGTAAATGAATGCATTCTCCATAGAGTACTTCGTATTTTTTAGCGAGACATTCTTCGCATAGTTTAGGTTCTTTCCATTCGTTCGGGGAGAAGCGCGCCACAATCCATATTGTTATAGAGACCAAAGCGTAAGCTATTAATGCTAATATCCAAATTTCCAATGCCAAAGGGTTTAAGAATGAAAATATTTTGCCCGGCATTCGCCTTGGTTCCTTAAATACGAAATTCAAATAAAGATGTTATATTTAATGCAATTAAATTAGCTTAGTATTTAGTTCGTGACTTCAAATCAAAGAACTTTTATCGTTTACGGCTAATTTATTTATCATATACACCGTGACAAATTTGAAGTGTCTGTCGTTGGCAGCATAAAAACCCCAGATTGAAACATTTTCATTTTTTGAATTGGTTACACTTTTCTGTGTTTGTTTATAGCTGTCATTTGCCAATGTGGCGATCGCTCACTTGTTGTTTTTGTTGTTATATGTACTCTAGTGTTTGCTTGTCTTTATAAATTTTTGTAGTTTTGTTAGAAGTACAGTACCTGGAAATTGAATTAGAACTACCTGATTTTGGCGTTCTTTCAAATTGATCAGAAATGAAACAAAAATAGACACACATTATTACCACAAAATGTTTAATTATACTTCACAGAAGATATTACATTAATATTTTATTAATCATACTTTGGCTTTAATGACTGTACTAATTCTGTCTGGCATATAATCAACAATATTAATAACTTTTGTATTAAGATCGAGTTAAATTAAAATAAATAGTTTATAGGCATGATAAAAAAATATTATATATGCAAAGTGTAACACAATTAATACGTGAAAATGTGAACGTCATGAATTATTACGATTTTCGTTTTAGTTTAACTTAAAATTCATGGAACGTTTAATTTCGGCATTTGGTGATGAAGACCTATCAAACATAATAGTACATCGCTTGCTAGAAATGGAATTTTATTGTATTTCGCTTTAAGAAGAACCAAGGGGTTGATCCTACAATATCTTGCGAGAAATATTGACGCTGTATGTACATCGAATGATTCAAAGGGATGATTATGTAATATATGAGGAGATTCAGACATTTTAATATATTTCTTAGATCTTGATACTTATATTTTACATACGCAGTTAGTCGTGTGAAAGTTTTGGTCTCGTTAGATACAGTCCTAAAAAATGGATACATGATTTGCAGTGCAATTTGGTCATATTGTTACAATTGCTTTAGAGGATTTTTATGGAGTAAGTGCAAAATGATATGCAACAATTTATTTGGCCAAAGTCATTGATGATTAATGAAAAAGCAACACTAAATGTATAGCCATTCTTCTTTATGATAATATACATCATACCGCTCACATAACAATCGATTATTTGCGATGTAAAAGCACCGAATTAATCATCTAGCAAATAGTTTTCATTTGACTCGGGGCGACTTTCCCTACAGTAAAAACCAAGATGTGTGTCTGTCTGAAAAAGCAGTTTCTGCAGTCAAGTTAAGTTAATTGAAAATAATTCATAAATTGATGTGAAAAGAGAAATGATATTTTATCTAGTATAAACGTAAGAAAAATTAACAAATTAAAAGTAAGGTTTTTCTAATTTGGATTATATATATATATATATATATACACAAGATGAAGTTTCGGTCACAAAAAATTTTACATTTTGACAATTTATTAAATTGGATTTACTCAATAGATATTTTATGAAGAATAAACAAAAAACTAGAAAATTTCTGTGCATGAAAACAAAAAAAGTATTTTTTGTGTGTAAATCAATTAGAGAACAAAAAAAATATCATAAACTTGGTAGTTATTAAATCGACAAAAAAACTTTGCTGACACTTTGATGGACACTTCGATTCCAGTTATGACTCCCAAGATTTAATTTTACGAATTGGGCAACGGATGAACTTCATGAGAAGTATTAAAATCCGTACTTAAGATTGTATTTAAAGCATGTGCTTTAAGCGGCTGCCAAAATTAATTCGTATTCAAAATTCTCTCTTAATTCGTTTTTAAAATCATACTTCAAGCTTTAAAACAACGACAAGGAAAGAAATTACCAAAATTGTAAAACATGTTCAAGATGGAGAGGAATAAAAACATCATCAATTTGAAGAGCTTTGGAAAGGACTTCCAGATAGTCCTTATATCTAGCAAATGCTGTAATTCGTACATTCAAAGCCCAATTCAAATATTTAATAAACAATACTGAAAATTACTACTTAGTAATGGCTGTTCATATAGATGTTACTAATTCAGAACTATTACCAAAAAACACATCAAAGAATGTACCTTATGCTCAGAAGCTTGACGGAGTGTGACTGACTTAGCAAATCTCTCCGAAACCAAATATTAAACAAAAACACACAATAACGGTAACAAACTCATGAAGAATGTAATTAAATAAAACAGATTTAAAAACTAATCTAAAAACAGCGTGAAATCGAAACTAGAGTTAGAGAATACTTCACGAAGGTAATCTAATAAATGCATATGAAACAACATAACGTTAACATGTGAGTGGAAAAGAAAATTATTACGCTTAACAACAAGAAATGAGTAAATCCAATTAAAACATAAGTTCTTGGATAAATCAACATAACTCTAGCAATACCAGCATGAAAGACAAGCTATAATATATGTAAACAACACAAACATTTTTGGAAAAACTATAGACGAAAATGTATTTACGGGGGTAAGTAGACGTAAGATACAATGAGATTTAAAGAAGCGTTTTTACTATATGAGGGTAGCCGTTTATATTCCGGGAACTGGCAATACTGTTAGTGTTGCCTCCGATCTGATATTGCATTGTGAAGTTTTTCATTTTTGACAATATATTTACTTTGACAGTTTTATTAACCAGTCGCTATTTCTATTGTTGACAGTAACTTGAAAATTTTGTCAGCGAAAAAATGGAATTAACTCTCGAACATTTTCGTGCACATATTTTTCATAACTTTCGGCGTGGATTATCTCAACAAGAATGCATCGACGAACTGAATTCTTTATATGACGATGAAGCATCATCGAAAACTACAGTATATCGTTGGTATAGCGAATTCAAACTTGGACGGCGTTCTATGACGATGAATTTAGTGAAGATCGTCCCACAAATGTTGTGACACATGGTGAGATCGAGATATCTCTAGGTATTAGTAACACAAGTGTGCATAAGATCCTGCATGAACATTTAGCTGTTAAGAAGCTGTGTTCACGTTGGGTACCACATAATTTGACAACCGCTCAAAAAAGGACTCGCGTCGATTGGTGCCTAGAAATGCACAAAAAATACAATGGCGATGCTTCAAGGAACATTTATAAAGTCGTCACAGGTGATAAATCCTGAATCTATACGTATGAGCCCGATAGTAAACAGCAGTAGACTGTGTGGGTATTCCAAGATGAGTCAAAACCAACAACAGTTGTTCGCACTCGAAGCACATTAAAACAAATGGTCACCCGTTTTTTCGGAAAAACTGGTCACGTTGTAACCGTGCCTTTAGAGAGTTGTAGAAGGGTCAATTCCGAATGGTACACAACTATTTGTTTGTCAAAAGTTATTGAAGAAATAAGGAAAACAAATCGAAAACGACAGATCATTTTCCACCATGACAATGTAAGCTCTCACAAGTCGGTTCAAACAATTAAATATTCGACCGGGCAAAACATTGAATTGATAGGCCATCCGCCGTACAGCCCTGATCTAGCACTCTGTGATTTCTTTTTGTTCCCATACGTGAAGAATGAACTTCGTGGTCAACGGTTTTCTACGCCGGAAGAGGCAATTGAGGCATTCAAAACTCATGTTTTGGTGATGCCGCCTTCATAGTGGCAGCAATGCTTTTGGGATTGGTTTAAACGAATGCAAAAGTGCATTGATTTTCAAGGAGAATATTTTGAAAACCAATAAAACTATTTTCGATAATAAAATTTTTTTTTGTTTGCTGTTCCAGAAATGTAAACGGCTACCCTCGTATCAGTTACCATCGAATGATTATTAAATTCTCGAAACTAAATAGTTAATTCTAGGTTGCATAATACAATTTGATGATATATTCAGAAAAGTGAAAGAAAATATAATTAATAGAGATAACGATACTCGGATGTAAGGATAACACAATAATAAAGATATTACACAAATACGATTAAGTGAAAAACGTTGAATAGAACTATGATTAACAAAAAGAACAAATTGTTAAATACAGAGGGATTTATTTTACACCAGGTAATTAATATTATACACTCTCTACGAGTAATGTTATTATATTATAATGTATCTACACACAAGACAACACATTTTGTATTTATTATTGCAAAGATAAGTAAATTAATTTCTTTATTTGTTACTGCATATTTTAAAACTGTCTGCAACAGAAACATACATACTAAATAGTGCCTAGTGATGTTAAACGTATTACCTAGACCACTGTATTACTTTATATTATGCGATCATTTTATTCTAGTGTAAGTACAAACTTATCTATATTACTTATTTTGATCTAAATAAGAAACACAACTTTTTAGTGCAGAATTTTAATAAATGGTAAGCAAATGATTGTACAATTGAAGATAGAAAGCATTAGAATTCGTACAGAATGATGTATGATTGTACACTTAAACCCCTCATTGATATATGGGATAACTTAATCTAAACATTCTCCAGAAGATGTCAGCGAACTCCTCGACTTGTCAAGTACTTCTATTCTATCGCGAACTAAGTTCATGAGCGAAGTAATACAGAATGCACAAATACAATACAGATTGTATGTAGTATATGTAGTACGCCACTTTGGGAAATTTCTCTATACTTGTGATCTATCTATTGTAGGTAATAATACATAACATTTCCTAAATAAATACATGATCTACATAATAATGTTTGCTTTAAACAATTAAATAATTAAAAGCAAAGTTCTGAAATTATCTATTTCAGCTGCATTTTAGTGAATTTCTTTTAAAAACGATTATGTCGTTTTAAAGCATTCACTGTTTATTCTCTTCCTCAGTCTAATGCGGAAACTTTTCACTCAACCCACAAACCTATGGATTTGAGTTACCTCAGATTGTACGCGGCTGACATCACGTTGTTATTAAATTATGAGGATATGCAAATGATCTGAATTCAACTTGTCGTCACGCCTTTACTCTGTGTACTCTATTATTATCTAAAAACAACAACCACGTAAAGACATGCGAAGTAGGGCTCTAGTAAGCATCCTCTGCAATGATATTTTAAATGATGGAGATCAGCTTGCATTTGCCGCCACAGTTTTTAGTCTAATTTTCATTTTGAAAATGGCTAGCGTGGCTAAATATTTAATTTTTAATATGAAACATCAGTGCAAACTTGTTAATATTTGGTCCCAGAATAATATATGTAAAGCCTATTAAAATTATTGAAGGTGAACTTCGAGTTTATCTGGTAATTCCGTACACATTTCCAGTGGTATTTTAAATGACTATTTATTACCAAAACATAGTAAATATTGGGTTGGCAACTAAGTACTTTCGGTTTTGTAGTATAAAATAAAACACTTTTTTTTTAAACAAAGAATAGTTTTTAATCAATTATATATTTTCCATTTTGCTCAATGACCTTTTGCCATCTTTCTTTCAGCTGCATGATACTGCGCTCATAAAATTTCTGGTCCTTATCAGCAAAAAACTGAACCAGGTGCGAGTGAAGGTCATCGTCATTTGTGAAAGTTTTACCATTCAAAGAATTCTGCAAACTTCGAAATAAATGGTAATCAGATGGTGCTAGATCAGGGATGTATTGGGGATGTGGCATCACTTCAAAGCCAAGCTCCAATAGTTTCCCACGAGTTGCCAAAGATGTGTGAGGCCTTGCATTATCTTGGTGGGAAACCACACCTTTCCGATTTGACAATTCAGGCCATTTTTCTTTGATTGCTTCATCCACTTTTATTAATTGTTGACAGTAAACATCAGAATTGATCGTTTGGTTCCTTGGAAGCAGTTCAAAAAACACAACACCTTTGTAATTTCACCAAACTGACAGCATGATCTTTTTTGGATGCAATTCAGCTTTCGATGTAGTTTGAGCTGATTTATCGTGTTTGCTCCATGATCGTTTTCGAACTATGTTACTGTACAGGACCCATTTTTCATCACCAGTGATGATTCTTTTTAAGAAAGGGTCGGTTTCATTTCGTCTAAGGTGCATATCGCAAAAGTTGATTCTTTGTGTCAAATGAATTTCTTTCAATTCTTGAGGTACCCAAATATCAAGCTTCTTAACTAGCCCAAGACATTTTAAATGTTTTTCGATTTTTGTGTGCGATACATGTAGCCTCTCCGCAACCTCTCGAACAGTTATATGACGATCCTCTTCAATTATGACTTTGATTTGGTCATCATCAACTTCAGTAGGCCGACTAGAACGTTGCTCATCTTTGAGGGAAAAATTTCCAGAACGGAATTTTTTATACCAATTCTGACACGTGCGTTTTGTTAAGCAATTAGCACCATAAACTTCACATATCTTTTTGAGAGCCGCAGCAGCTTTCTTTCCTTTACGGAAATAAAATAGTAAAATAGTCGAAAATGTTCGTTTCTGCATTCCATTTAAAATTAACCCGCAACTAATAGCTTTAATAAAAATCACGCAGTACTTGCTTCTGAAGTTACGTCAATGTGACTAGTATCGCGCGACAAACGGTAAAGTACAGCACTAACATACGTTATACAAAAAATAAAGCAACGCTCTCTATCAGTAAAAACCGAAAATACTTAGTTGCCAACCCAATATTTGCATATAACCTTCATGTCAAACGTCAAAGTTTCATAATACAAAGAAAAATAATACTCATTAAAGTTTTCTTTTATTTCAAGAACATACACTATTATAATTTACAATACAAACAGAAATTCATTTTTCTTTTGTGAAGTTCTTCTGGTGTAATTGCGTCAATCTCGTGGTCAATAGATTTAAAATCGTCAAATCGTCAAGATTATAAAGTCGATTATTATAAATATTATTTTTTATTCAACCAAATAAATAATAATGCGAAGGTGTTAAGTTTGACGATCAGGGAAGTTACAGACTTTGACTTATTATGCGATAATCACAAAATTTCTCTAAATATTCTAACCAAATCTGAGTAATATGCATTCCCTTGTTGAAAATATCCCAAATCTAGTCGTGGACTATTTGTGCCCGAAATAAAGCTACGATATCTTCGTGTAGTAATTGCTTCCTGAAAAAATACAGGATATTTAATCCTCGGTCGTGATATTGCCATCCACACATTAATTTCAGTTGGATGTAACTCAACAATAAAGTGAGAGTTTTCAGTTGACCAATTTTTATAGTTTTATCTATCAACATACTCTGATAGATTAACCTCAATTTATCGGTGAAAAATGTTAAGTTTAACATTTCCTTATCATTTAAATGATTATTGAAACCTTATTATACGCTGTTCTTGATCTGGCATCATGAAAATTTAGTTTTAATGACAGAATGGACGGGTACATGCGAAGTTACTTTTTAAGTGCCCTTGAACAGCTCGGAACAGACATTCCTATAAATAATGAAATTTAAGTAGGTACGTTTCGTCATCACTTGTATGGGACATGTTCAAGGCTTAACTCTGCTACAGCTTTCGTTGTCGCGCTGAGACTCTATAAGTCTCTGATGTATGGGTTTGTATGGGATATTGGTCACGGGTTGATGCTTTGTTTCGCCAATATATACACTGCCGCACAAGCAAGGAATCCTGTATGCACCAGGTGATTCTAGTGAAACACGATCTTTTACTGAAAATGAGTCTGAAAGTTTGGAATAGGCTTTTAACCCAATCCAAACTTTCAAATTGGTTTTAATGTTGTTCATAAGGAGTATTCTTCTGATGTGGACGGTGTTGCCTTGTATAGTATATAGGGTAGCTGGGCTTTAGAGAGGGGGTGATGTATGCTGAGTATTGGTTTGTGGAACTCTAGGGTTAAGTTGGTTTATGGTCTGTTGAATATCATTTCTTTTTGAAGAAATTGCTGTTCATAGGGGTAGTGGTAATGTGTTTTAATCCCTTAGGGAGAGACTACAGGTGAAATATGTAGAAGGCTTTTTGGATTAAGGAGTTTTTGGGCGGGGCGATGATGGCAAAAGGCGTTTAGATACCGGTTAGTGTGAGTTGGTTTTCGGTAAACTGAATGTTCTAGTAAACCACCTAGACGGCGATTCACCAAGACGTCTACAAAGGGAAGGGAGCCTTCCGATTCAACCTCCACGGTAAAAACTTGTGGAATTGTGTCGGAAATATAGGAGAGCAAGAAAATTTAAGGAATTTCATCGCCAAATAAAGAAGTTGTCATCTACGTATCTGAACCAACATTTTAAGTTGCAAGAGTATAGGATTTTTTAAATAACATAACTTAAATAACTGTTTGTTGACACTCGTGTTTCAGAGCAGTATCCCTATATAAACCCATCCATTATAGCCTTTTAGTAGTCTCAATCCGACAACGAAAGCAGTAGCAGCGTTAAGACCTGGAAAAGTACTATACAAGTGGTAATGAAACGTTGGTACCAGAATTGTCAAAGACGTAGTTCCGGCCCGAAAGCCAAGATGAAGAAAGTACAGAGTTATAAAGTTTTGTTAAAATTAATTGTTTGTGTTTCGGTAAAGATTTTGTTGAGCTTCGTTCAACACGGACTTGAACATCATCAACAATAGCTATTGTTAAGTGCGCCAAGTTATTGATTTTGCTTTATCTATACAGGCTTCGTTTCAATGTACATTTATTATTATTATTATTAAATTTTTCGCACTTCATCAGACTTCCACCCTCGCACGCATGTATATACTTTGACTTGTGAAGTACATACACTAACATCTGCCAGTGCAAACAAAGCACCGCTCCCACTGCATCGATAGTAGCGAGCGCCCTACAAGACCGCCCTCTTCTCGCTACAGTGTGACTGATATGAAACTCGAGCTGTTTGCTGGTAAAGTTATTGTACACCAAATTATGTCTTGCATCTCCATACGTTTGAAATGTACAGTGTGTGTTCCTGAACAAATTCCAACAGTATATCTAGATTATTATTATTACTGAAAATGCGTTCTACATGTTTGTTGTACTTCCCGCGATTGTAGTTACAATGATGGCTAAAAACCCACATTTATTAGTACTATTTATTATATTAATTGTTTTAAGGGTCTTGAATAACTTATATGTATATTTAGTTTCAGTAAGATCTTCCATTTCTTTCAGATGTCGTAAGCTTCGTAAATTTTATTAAATCTCTGAATACAAAATTATTATTAAACTAAAATATTCAAGTAAAGTACCATAAAGATTCTTTACCTAATTTAAGTAGTCACAAGTTTCAAAATGGAAAAGTACTATTTACATACTAACAACTTTATAAATTTAATTAAGAAATTCAACTTTAAACAAATAATTTTATTACAAGCGAACCGAGAGAAATATATAAAATGGGTTCAGATAGGTGAAATAAGGTATACACAATACAAATGTAAGTTGTGGGAAGTTTATTGTTTGTGTTTAACGAACTTCGCTTTTAGTAGTCAACGAAATATAGTATAAATGTTAGATGAGGGAAAGCAAGGAATTTATAACGCTTTCGTTAAATATAGAAAACTGAGAACAAACAATAAAGTTTAAATTTCCATATTCTATGAAATAATATTTATATAGCGGTTTTATACTGTCGAACAGAATTTAACTTTGTTTCGAGATATAAACATTTTCTCACTAGCTGCTGACGAACTCTTTAGATCGTAATATTTGAAACGAGTGTAATTCTATATGTGCATATTTCTGTATATAACTCTATTAACTAAATTGGAAAATAGTTCAATTAGAAAATAGAATATCATTAGCAAAACGTCGTTAGTTGTTGAAGACATTGTTATGGCCTAGTAACAGCATGACACTCCTGAGCATGACATATAAAGACAATGAAGAATCGGTGTAAAATATACAACAGATTTTCAATCTAGAAAGTACAATAGAGACCAACCGCTGAAAGTTATGCATTGGAAGGTTACGAAATTGGAACTGTCGCAAGCTATTTCTTGTTAGAAGTTTTGGTAGTTATTTGTATTATCAATATACTTTCGTTGAATAGTAATGTAAACACAAATAGGAAAGGTATATGTATATTTATTAAAAAGTAATAAATTAGAATGAGGTCATAAAGTAATCTGAAATTATTATTAATTTTTAATATAAGCAGATGTCTCAATTAAAACTCTACCCGATATTTTTATTCCGTTTATGTGTGTGCTTTATTTTTCCTTTTTTGCTCTTTCTGACTTACTTTTATTACATAGATTACTTTAGTAATATTTTTTTCTATTTAAATCTATCTGGTCGTCTTATACTAAATATTAAAATTAAAATTTTTGACAAATTGTCATCATCAGCACAGATAATCACAGTGCCACATTTAAATTCGCGAAAAAACTCGCACAGAAGTAAGCTCGTATCAGATTTTAACCGTAAAAAGCCAAACACATACTGCGTGTTTGGCTTTTGACGGTTTAAGTCTGGTATGGACTTGTTTCTGTGTAAATATAATGGAGACTGGTTCATTAAATTAATCAAAAAAGGTAAATAGAACCTCCTACCACATCAATGTTCGTATTCTGTATACGAACTAAATTGTCATCATCAGCAGATGAGTAATCACAGTATCGCACCTGGATCCGCGGTAAAACTCGCACAGAACAAATCCGGACTAAAATTTTAACCGTTGCAAGCCAAACACACACAAATTACAAGAACATAAGATTGTTAGTTTTAAAATATATAGAAAACGGAATGCTACATAATAAAATGAAGAAGGAATATATTTAGATATATACTTACAAAATGTATCGGATATTCATTCGATTAAATTTCGTAAATATTTAGTAAACATTATATTATGATTGATGATCGTAATTATACATGAATTTATTATGTAATATTTGTATATAATTTCCTTCTTTTATATTTAAGTATCTGTTTGCTTCCTTATTTTTGTTTAGATAATATATTTTGTTCTTCATCTAGTTTCTGTACTTGCATTATATCTGTTTCCTACTGCTTTAGTAGGCTTACTTTTCCAATATTTCGTTTACTTAATTTTATTATTAGCACCCATTATTTCGTATACACTTTACAATAGGCTTTCCTAGACTTAGATCTTTATAGCTTTTCTACTTACTTAAGATAGTTCCTAAGTAAATCTTTTTGTAGTTTTCATATCAAAATAAAATCACATCTGTAACACCCCAAGTTTTATAAGTAGAGATTGAGGAAGTCTCTTTGCATACCCTTCAGCATTTATATATACAATATATAAGCTAGTTTTAACTAACTATTTTATGTGCTATTTCTTCTACTATATAGAAGACATCCAAGGTCTGTCCAATATTTAAATCTCGATTGTATAGGACGTTGCGAATTATAGGCCAATAACTAAGCAATTTTGCGAAGGTGTTCAAAATTGTACTGTATACGTTTTTCGACAAGTAAGTTGTCATCATCAGCAGATAATTAAACAGTGTCGTACCTGGAAAACTACGGCAAAAACCCACATTAAACAGAATTCCGTACACGATCTGTACCGTCGAAAACGAAATGCACACTGCGCGCACAGTACAGACTGTATACGGAATTTTGTTTCGTGTGGGTTTTTGCCGTAGTTTTCCAGGTGCGACACTGTTGTCGATAGACGTATACAGAATACGAAAATTAATGTGGAAAGGGGTTACATATCTCAACCTTAAGTGATTAAGTTAATCAACCACAGGCTCCATCAAAATTACCTAGATTTCACCACATTAACACGGTTTCATGGAAAAGAGACCAACAGTTACGAATCTAATATGTTTTACTCAGTTTATTTCAGCATCTAATTGAAATAGTTTTTCGTGTCTTACGTATTAGGGAGAAAGCAGTACACCTATTACAATGCATATAAGTCAAAATTGTACAAAGTAACATCTGGAATACCATCAGGAAAAACTTAGGACTTATTCTGTTTATTCGGTTTATTAATGACCTGCTTGATTATAATAATTACTGCAACTGCATATTTGCAGATGATTTGAGAATATTTAGAGAATTGAACACAGTGGCAGATTGCATAAATCTTCAGAAACGGATACAGAATACGAAAATTTAACAACTTAGTTGTCGAAATGCCGTACACAGAATATGAAAATTAATGTGGAAAGGAGTTATATATCAATCTTAAGTGATTAAAAATATTGAAAAGGTAACAAACTTCTTGATCAGCTTCTCTCCTATCACTCAATTCAATCAACATTAATATTTGTATGCTTTCTCTTGCATTTAATTCAAGCATTATTGTCAAACAACAATCATTTAGTGATACTTTTGTAAATGTCAGAAACTTCTAGAACTTGTAATAAAATGTAAACGTTTCAATATTCACATTAAATTTTTGTATGAAGAAGAAATTCGATTTAAACAATCATACTAAAGTATCGATCAGTAATAATAATGTAATAACTTTGGCAATACGGAGAGATAAAAATTTTTAAAATTAGGATTTTCATTTGCATGTAAATCTCAAGCTAAATAACTTAGATCCCAAGTGTTTTAGTTTGATGAAAGTATGTTTTCGAGAAGAATCTCAAAATGTAAAAGAGGTACAGGTGTTCTATTTAAGAAAGCATAACTTAAGCGGACAAAATTTTTGGAATTTCTTGTATATTTAAAAGTTACGGAATAAATACCTCTTATCATCAATTTTCATGTTCAAAATTTTGTTTCAATATCTTTATCAACTTGACAAATATTTCCATGGTTCCACACTTTTGCCCATCGCTGTATATCTTATTTATTGAAACAACTTTCAATCAAAAATGTGTACACATCGGGCTTTTTATTTTTATTTTCGACGAAACATATTTATGATTTCCATAAATGTAGTTTATTGTTTCAATATTTTCGAAACTCATCAAACAATTTTGATAAACGCATTTATCTAAATTAAATATGTACGCTTTCCCGATTTCATTACGACGATCAATTTTAAATAAATTTATTATTCTGGTGTTTATTTATTTTTTATTTCATTGATTTATATCGAATATTTACGTAAATTTATTTTTAGTAAATATTTACACGTGTTTGAGCATGCATAATGGATTGATGAATCGAAATATGTATCGTTGTATTAGCGGAATCTTCCACTGCATTTAATGTATTCAAAAGCTGATAAAACTGTCGTTAGTTGTCGTGCAACCAAGATACGTGAGTGCATTAATTTTCCTCAGCTTTAGCTTATCTAAACAGACGGAAAGTGAGATCCGGTGTAAGCATTAAGGTTATGAAACAATTGCTAGTGCACATGCAAGAAGGCTATCCATGCACATGCCAAGCCATTTATATAGTGAATGTATTACACACGCTAATCGAACCTTGGGATTCAGACCGGATCCTTGGCGCAGAAATGTGCCAGTAATAAACCAGAAACTGTTCGATACAGAGAATTGATTTTCAACAATATCGGAATCCTGGTGACATGGATGCGGATTGTTCCATTCGTATGGAGAAAATCGGGCCATAACGAATAGAGTAAATGAGACCAACATGTAGGCTGCCAATACGTAGATCCATATTTCCACCGCTAATGGATTCATGAAACTGAACAATCTAGTAGGTTGACTCGTCGGCACCTATAAACATAATTCACCATTTCTTTAATATCCTTTTTGCGATATATATCTTGATTACATTGGAAAGTATTTGTTTTTATCGAAATTTATGAACGTGGAAACATTATTTTATAATTTCAATGAATTTTCAGTATATTTATATAATCTAAAAGGTTAATTCCGATTTGAGGTAAAGTTGAGGATAAGTATTCAGTTCTACAAGTATATATATATTATTAAACATTATTTCACCACGATGAATTGCGCTAAAATATTATAGTTAAATAATATTTTTATTAATACCTTATGTTTGCTTGCCAAAATATTATAATTAAATATTGCCCCATAAATCAAATATATAAATGACTTAAAAAAATTGTTATATTTACTTATCTTTATATATAATTCTTTCTATTATAATTTTTCTATTTCGGTGTGTCACGAGTTCTTTTTGAAAAGTGTTAAATTTGTTTTGAAACGATAATCTCTCTATACTATATTTAAAGAAAACCGAATTTATTTAATTATGTTATTAATATATGTATGTTCGTTATTCAAATGTATAATTGTATAATTCTATTACTTAACTTTTTTTTAATTGTAACTATTATATAATTATATTTGATCAATTATATATAACCCCTTTCCATTAACTATTTGTAAATTCTGTACTATTTTTTATATACTTTTGAATGCGGATCGCGTACGGAGTGTATTTTTCATTTCTTCGCCGTGTTTTACCAGGTGCGACACTAATTACTATATACCACAATTTACAAATAGTTAATTGTGGAAAGGGGTTATATATCTACTAACCACAGGCTCCATCAAATTCAACTATTATAATTATACTATTTTTTATATACTTTTGAATCATATGTAATTACTATATACCACAATAACTACTAATAACCCCTTTATCTATTCAAATACATCAATAACGCAAACTCCTTTCTATCATTAATATTAATTAAATAATTAATGTTCGATCTATCCTATAAATAACCTTCATTCTGTTTCGGAAGCAGTTAATATTGCATCCTTATCCCTTTCGTCGATAGATGTCCTCAATATTATTTTCAAAACTGCTTTACAATGTAGATTTTATTCCTTTGCGCTCCCATGCGCTTTAGGAATTTAATCGTTATGCATATCGACAACACATATAATTAGTTTATATTGCTGACCATCAATGTTTTTAATAGTTTATATTCATTTCTATTTAAATTGATATATTATAATTTATTTAAATTGATATATTATAATTTATTTAAATTTACTATTCGCTAATAATAAATACGTTGATTGTTATCTTATACTGCATAAAGTCGTAAGTATTGATATACATATGTACATATGTATGTATCTACAATTGCAATAATTTTCTATGATCTCCAAATTATCGAAATTTTTTTAAAATTTTTATTTTCCTTCCATACAGGGAACAAGTATGAACATGTTGTTTTAATTAAATAATTAACACTGATCATCTGTATTGGTCTTCAAACTATATATGAAGGGGTTGTTCGTGTTACTATTTCTCATTGTACACACATATATTTTTTTCTCTCTTGCCAGTATTTGTGGGTGAGGTATAGGGAACAGTTCCTTCTTGTTCTTTTAAGTTTTGTATATTTTTTCTAGTTTTTTGTTAATAATTAAATTGACATTGTTTATATTTAGTATTTAAGTAAATTATATATTGCATTCAGAAGTTTAAATGTAATTTATGTGCTTTTTCATGTTGGATATTCCTTTTATTAATCTTTTGTCAAAATTATTCTATTAAATGTAATGTGTTTATGATGTGTTAGATTGTGGCATTTATACTGTTGTTTTTTTTGTGTTGCTGTTGGTTTGTTTATCCTATGTATATTGATTAACAGTTTTTGCATATGATTTTATGTACTTCATTTCGCGTTTCAATTCTTTTTTGTTTGTGGTGAAAAATTGTGTCTATTGCTGTTTTTTGGTTTCAACGTAGCTAGTTTTATGATGTATGGTTCTTTTCTCACACCGATTTTGTCTTTTGCCCACTGCAGTCGTTTTTGGATACGCGGCTATTTTAAAAAAGGTTTGAGTTTCGTGCTTCACCATCAATAACCCGACATAATCAATCGCTGTCTAAGTAGTATTTTTTGTGCTCGACGCAGGATTGGTGACAAAATAGTTTCGACCGTCCCTTCTGAGGAGGAGCGTTTTAATCCTCTTCCAGGTAAGTCGTAAACTATTCTCATCTCTTTATAACGCTTCACCCACTTATGATTTGTTTAAATATTACCATAGCAACGACTGCAAGTGATAGTTTTGAACTTCGAAGGTGTGTACATAAAAATGCTGCCTCAAAATGATTTGCATAGGCATGCTAACGATAATTAGCTCTCTTTTTGAATCCATTGAAGTTTTTACTAGTACAGTTCGCTTGACATAAAAGTGCACCTACGTCATATTTAAGATTAAAAAAATCTCGTACACGTCCTTGGGATACTGAGTGTATATGATAAAGAATTGATAAGTTTTTGACAATGTATGTATTTTATGAGGATGGATGTTGTTCTCAGCTTGTAATCTTCAAAACTGTAGCTACATATATAGTAGTCAGATAGAATCTATTTTCTGAAGCTGCACTGGATTACTATATGATCTACTGGCTGACATTCATTAATGCCCATTCAACAAGTTTGCATTTCAGTTTCAAATAAACAACTTTTCTTCATTTATTGAAATAAAGAATATTCAAAAGATTTAACACCAGCAGTTTCATTTTACGTGAGCAATTACATATGAAAAGTCTCCTAACCAGATAGGTGTCACGATTGCTAAGACTCCACCAAAAACATCGAGGACGAATGATCCGTCTGAATTTTTGCGCGAATTCAAGAAGTTGAAAATGTTAGGATGTGTGATAAGGCAGAAAATTCATTCCTTGAACAGTCACCTTGATCTTTTCTCGCACAATTTAGGAGATGCCATTGAGGTGTAAAGTGAGCATTTCCATTAGGATATAAAAGTAATGGATGTACTAATATGATGGCAAACTACTGTTGGGCACTTCATCCAGAAGTTCAGCACGATTTACAGGAGAAAAAGCTGTATCAGAAACTGTGAAGAAAAGAGGGAAAAGAAATATAAAGCAATGGACATATGAAGCCTATATAATAAAAATGTATTTTTATCATTTTGTTTGATTGCGTAGTGACACATACTTAGGACGATAACATTTCAACTTCCTAAGTGCGAGAGATCTTAAAAATTTTTTAAAAATATTTCGTGCATTACGTTACTGTAGAATACATAAATTTCTTTTGTAAGTAATAGAATATTTTAGGCAATTTTACTATCTCTTTGAAAAAAGAAGTATAGTGATACGTATTTATATATTAGTATCTGCATTTTCTACTTTGCAAAACGTTATATTGTGGTATGAAGTTTTCGATGCACCTGGTGTGACAAAACCACATTACGTTACAATGGTGCATACAACATAACCATAACTTTAAATGAAATAAAATTGGAGAGGCATGTGAACAATAGGAGGTTAAACATATTAACGCCTGACTGCGTGTGACATTAATGTATAATCATTTCATTAAACGTATTGCACGGAGAGTTATAAATAAAGTGTTAACCATTTGTAAATATTCACAATCAATTTGACAATATTTATGGCAATACATACAATACACATTTGGTTCGATTTTTATATTGATTACAGTAAACTGTGTTTCAGTAGTATTTATATATTAGAATAGTTGCTTTAATTTAAATTGCTAAATTGCATTAAAATAAGTAAATATTTGAAAAGCATTTAAATAAAATTATCTTTTTGCAATTACTTTAGTTTGTTATTTTTTGTTTGCTGTCGCAACGCTATTTCATTGTCCTTTAGAACTGCATTCAATGCAGTTGTTCTAATTGTAAAGGTACATGCGCCTGTTCACAAACTACATCGCATATGAAAAACTTATATTGAAAGTGTTTTGTTCCTCTATGATTTATTTAGCAAGCATTAAGAGTAACAATGACATATAAACTGAAATATTATTTATAAAAGGATCATAATTTCTATAAGGCTATGTATTGTTCATTTGATTAACATAAATGCAATAACTAACTTATAATTATTTAAAATAAATGCATTCTTGCTAACTAAATGACACAAATTTTAAAATTACACATCGATAGTCTGTTTAAAGATATCTTATTTGGGTTGTCTGAAAAGTTATGACGATTTTTTCTGTTTCTCGTAGGTCATTTATTAAAATAAAGAAGATCAATCAATTACATATTGTCCGTTTTTCGTTAATCCCCCGCCATCTTTTGGTGAGCCTTATAATTCCTCATTTATAAAAGTATCCACTTTCATTGGTGAAAAATTTTACATGGTATTGATTCAGAGTTTCATTTGAATCGAAGCTCACATCGTACAAGCAGTTTTGAAGAGAATAAAACAAGAGGAAGCCTGAAGGCATTGGATCTAGCGAGTATGATGGTTGTGGCAGCATCTCCCATTCATCAATAATTTTTGATGGGCGACCAAATTTGCTGATGGGCGACCAAATTTGCGTATGGTCTCAAGTTGTAGCTAAATACCTCTCCTTTACGATTAACGAGCTCTGGACGTTTCTGGACGATGTATTTATTACAACTACCCAATTTACAACAGTGCACACTTGAATTAAATTGTTTTTTGGTAGAGGTCCCAAAAATATGATATTTTTAAAATCACACTACACAGAGCATAAATTTCATCTGATAAATGCTTGCTTGAGGCGAATTATCAGGTCGGGATCAACACCACATTATTGAAAACAATACACTTCTCATTACTAGTATTGCAAATAGCTGTAAAGGTCAATAGCTGAGGTCGAAGGAGTTCGGGCTAGTTACATATCGCGTTGCAGTAGCAATAAAAAATTAATAATGAATTTATGATGAGCAACGAAAGTCCAGGACATAAGAAAGATAAAAGAAAAAATATTAGTTGAAAGGAAACAACGAGGTTGTCCTCAAAATTTTATTTAAACGAATTAAATAAAAAGAAATCTTAAAGCTTAAAATAATAGGTAATATATTGGTAGGAACGAGATATACAAGGATTAGTCAAAAGAGATTGGTATCGAACGATGCGTAGATATACTTGCGTGAATATATGCATTTCTGGAAAGGGAGTTATACATATATCGTGAACTGAATACGCAATATGTCGTGCACTGCTTTCTGGGTTCTGGAGCTGTAAGGAGTGGAAAAAGAAATTTTCGAATAGAAAGAGCTCTCACAGACATCAGTGGGCAGAAGGTGGGCGCTGCAGTGGATAGAAATTCATCAATTACGATAGAAAGAAGGAGCAATATGATAAAATGGATTGCGATAATATTAGAAATATTATCATTAAAAACTTAGTTGTGAAAAGTAGTTTAAAATGATGTTACACGTAATAGTTATAGCAATAATATTAGAAAACAGACAATATGAATCATTGGTAAATAATTACCTGTCAGGTAAATATTATTCTGTGTTCCAGAAATTTGAGACATGATTGTAATTAGAATTAAATTACATGTAATATTAAAAGATTATTCTAGAAAATAGGACTACGTGCACAAGTATGTTCGTTCTAGGTAATATTCTCTAGGAACAAGAAGCCTAATTCTATGAGACATTGCAATCGGCCATTAATCGCACGATATTCTCGATCTTACACTGATTTCTAATGTCAGAGCTTCGTCTTTGATTTATTATACGTGTCAAGTGATTGCTTTTAAACCTGCCATTTCTGTAGTTAGTAAAAGAAGTTTAGTTGTTATGCCTACTCTTGTCCTTGCTGTGTATATAATCATAGACCTTATGAACGTTTTCTACATTCTGGTTTTACATCCTATTGTCTGATTTTTATTTATTGTATTGTATTTTTCAAATATCTCAATATTCTGGATGTCTTGTTGCTAAGTAATCTAATACCTTCACTTGATTTAAAGGTTTGTTAGCTACAGAAAGTTCTAGCGAATGGTATCCCTAGCTATTGTCATACATCTGATTTTATTGGTGGGGAAGATCGTGTTACGTCTTCTAATTCGGAGATGAAGATTGATTTTTTATTCTTCAGACGATATCCTCCTTCCTCTCACTAATTCTCTTCTATTATCTTCTATTTATATTATAAATAGGTTGGTAAGGTAATATTTAACACGTTAACAATCGTAATAGAAGATATATAGCTTCTTCTAGCATTGATAAATTCATTTTTTTCAATAAATGTATTTTGGATTCAGGTGTAGGAAAAAGGTTGTTCCTATTTCTCGCAGTCCTTTATTTTGCTTTTTAAACGATCTGATAAATAAACCTTCCTTACTCTAGCTATTATAACTCGCAGTGTTTATGAATCAAAAATTGATACGCTTATTATAGTTTATTCTCCTATACGTGGTAATTATTAATGAATTTGTCTCAACAACTTTTATTCCCTTTAAAGTGAATAGTTTTCATGTGTAGCCAATTTTTACACTATTTTTTGGTCAAAGTTTGAAAATTTCATAAATAGAATTCGTAGACTGCAAACGTCATTTGGGAAACTTAAGTTGTTTAGAAACTGTTTATTGCTTAATCGATGAACTTGATACTGAAAATTGGCCAGTTAGCTAGAGGCACATGAACCAAATAACATCTTGTCGTATTTTGCAAATTTTTTTTAAAACGAATTTATATTGTATTTGTGATACTAATAATGGCCGATTGTTTTATTTAATATTCCATATTACCAACTTTAGTGCAAAAGAAACGTATAATTTCTTAAAAGAAGACAAACAAGTTATTTATTTAAATTAATTACATTAGATAAATATAAAACACTGGAAGCAGTGTGTAAAGAGTGGAAGGGATAATTTAAAGACAACAGTAACGAATAATAATGTTATATGCAAGTTAGGTGATCTTCTTGACATAGTTAAAGCAAACACAGAATTCGTTTCATTATATATGAGATTCTGTGATATTAGTTCCTGGTTGTGAACTTAGTCCTGGATGGAACTCATTTCCATACTTGAATTTTAATGTTTTGCGTTCGGACCATTAGCTATTTAAATGCAGAGGAATGACTAATGAATTAAGTAGCATAAAGTACGAAATATGGTAAAAATAGTTGTGATATTAATAAGAATATAATAACAAGAAAAATATTAAAATAAATTAATTTAATATCTAATATGTTTGTAATGATACGGTATAATCATTGCTTGATAAAAATGTATCGAGCCGAAATTCCGTTATTTATTATCGGATTTTACGAAATTAGAAGAGAGAAGAAATGGTTTTCCAAACACTACAAAATGGGGTTAACATGATTTTTTTTAACGCCATCTTAAATATATAACGATAGTCAACTATTTTTTAATGGACACCTCTAGTTTTCTCCTTTGTTCTGGTAGATAATGTTTTTAGAATTTGATGATGTTTATATATTTATCATTTGATATATAATTAAAAAAATGTACGTGTACAGGCTTCTCATAAAATCTTTAATTATGTCGTAAAAACAATAAGAAAACAAAGAAGTTTGCATCTGTTATTTTAAACGTTTTTATTTCTTACACAATAACACCGCCAAGGAAGTCATCGGATCATTTACTCGAATGCAATTAAAAACGAAATTACTACTCAAAAGCAAGAATTTGTGAGATATGTTGGCAAATATAATACCAAACCAATAAAAATAATCAAAATTAAAAATAAATTAGAAATAATTAACAAACAACAAAACTATTATTGGACAAAACTGTTATAAGCATTTACATTTATTTACATGGTACTGTTCAAACTGACCGCCACAGTGTTCTACACACGACTGACTCCTCTTAATCCCTTCAAAAGCCGCATTCCGTGTTACATTATGTAATACTTCTCGACGAATATTAGTGATCCTCTAGCTCAAGATTAATTTGTTTTCAAAGCGCGTTATGTAAAAAAGATCTCGAATATAGATCCAAAGCCAAAGGCTAAGTGGTGTAAGATTTAGAGAACGTGAAAGCCATTGAATTGGTCCATTCGTCTCCATCAATCTTGCACTAAATTTGTTATTTAATCTAATGATATTCCTCCTGGCGTTATGCAGAGCAGCTCTATTTTGTTGAAAAAACATTGTATTAGTTCTGTGACAGGTAGACCATCTAAAAATTGTTAATGCCTTCAGAAAGTAGCTGATAATATTTTTCTTGAATATGGGCACCATTTATAAAATATGGGCCAATTAATTGATTACTTAAAATGCCGCACCATACATTGACATCGAAGTCTTCTTTGGAATCTCTCAACGATAATTTTAGTATTTTCCTAGCAGCAATACCGATGTATGTTTCCGTTAAAAATGCTACTATTAGTAAAGATACATCCATCATCTAAATAATTTTGATAATACATCCATTATCTAAATAATTTTTCTATAGAAAATTTGATGGCATTGTAAGATATTTAAGTAGAGGTTACAAAATCTTTATCTCCGATCGCTATCATTTTTGTCTACTGTTTACACTTCTTGAGAAATGTATAACTTAAATTTACGCCCTTTTGACCTTCATGTTCAGTCTGATCTGAGGTGCTGATGTTACTGGCAATCTCTCGAATTGAGTCGGGGGCATGATTTTGATTTATATTACATTAGACGAACACTTCACATATCAGTTAGATAATGATGGCTATTCATGATTGCAGTGGTGTTATTATTTTACAATAAATGTTATGTCGGATAAATGATTGCAGATAATTCCATTTTTTTAATTAATTTTCAAACAAATGATAATCAAATGAAAACCTTTAGATGTAGATGTTATCGCTACACATTCAAGACGACGTTGAAAAAATTGGAATCTGACCAACTTTCTAGAAGTGAGTAAATAAATAAATAAAGGAGTTACGGGATAAGGCGTTTCTTATCGAACAGTCTCTATACATACATACGTTTAGCATTTATCAAACATTTTAATTTTGATAATAAAATTTAAGCGATATTTGACCAGAAAAGCTATCATAAGTTAGGATAATATTAAGATATTAATAAAAAGTTACTTTTTCTTATTTTGTGCATTAGTATCATAACTTAGTTATATATGAGTATTGAAGTGAAGGTGAAGGTGTGATAAGTAGAGTTGGTACTGCGAGCTTTTGGTCCATAGGTTTAGCAGGTAATAAATGTAAATAAACTCTTACTCTTTTGAGCAGCGTTTTCAATATGTAGATGCACAAATTGAAGAAGATTGGTTAAATAATTTTCACATTATATTACTATCAGTTCTTTATTAGTATCCGGTTAATTATATACAATATTTTTAAGAAATCCAGAAGAGAATAGTGTGTAAATCACTGAATAAGATTGATCACATATGAACAAATAAAATAGAAAGTTTTCAATAAATTTATTATTATTATTATCTCCCCTTTCAAATATATAACATTTTTTGAAGTAAGACTTTAGTACTTATACAATTCCAAAATATTATTTTGTAAATATTTTCTCAGGGTTTCTTCAAGTAGTCAAATCACAATATTACCATTGTGAATTGACTACTTGCAGAAACCAGCTCATAATTTTATTATGTTTGTAACGAAATTGTGAACTACATATTACTATTGTGAATTGGCTACTGGTAACATAGAAATAATAATCAGTGATTTACATATTACACTCTTCTGGACTTCCTAAAATGTATTGTGTATATGGAAATTGACCGGATATTAATACGAAGCTAATAGTCATACGATATAACAAATATTTAACAGATCTTATCTATTTTGTGTATTTGCATATTGAAAATGGTGTTTAAAAGTTAAAAGTATATATTTATATTTATTACCTGCTGAACCTCTTGCATTCCTTCAGTGTTCTACTGAGTTTAATGATAAGAAGTTCCAAATTATTCTATTTTTATTATCGACATTATTTACAATTTTTTGTATATTTAAGTAACAATAATGTATGTATTCTTTTCTTCCTTAGCATGTTAGTCATTTTATTCTAACTATAAATTTTGTTCTCTTGTGTTTGGGATTTTCGACCAGTATGGGGAAATAAAGCATTCAATTTATATTAATGACATTTCGGGAGGCTTTCCCCTCTTTTCGAAATTATTTATTTTTTTTTAACCTGCACTACATCAATTTTATATATATATACATAAGTATTTTTATTTTATGGTTTTTCTATAATAGTTATTAAAAATACATTAAAAACTTTTACAAACAGAATTTATAGTGAAGTAAGAGTCTTTTTGCTTGCTCTAGAGCTTTGTATTGAAAATGAAATTGTGAGTCAGTTTCTAATGAACTCAATTATGTATTATGAAAAGCCTGTGCGATCTGACTTTTTATAAGAATTTAAAAATACTTCGCGAACGCTATTGAGCACGGAAGAAATAAGTATTGCAAATAGGAATCATTGTGAAGATAATGTCACTGAGACTAAAAAATGTTCGATTTCTGGGTTTTATATATAATAAATTTTATCAGTAAAAGTAACAACATTATACATTCTGGGGTTTTTCGAAGATTTCAAGATATCAATCTATACGGTCGTTTTAAATAATATCATCAAAGGTGCTCGTAAAATGTGAATTACTGACCTGAAACACGAAACAGCAAGTTGATAGGTAAGTAAAGTAAAGCAAATTCGTAAGTGAATGTATTATTGAAATTAAAATGATTAAATTTTCCAAAACTGAGAGTAAAGCGATAATGAAATTTTCAATTAAAAAAGGAAAAACACTTTCTCAAAGATTTGTTTACTTTTCTTTACTAAAGTGAAAATTTGCTGAAACGATTTCGTACGATGCAAAACTCAGTTCCTCCAGTAAAAATATTGACGTGCAGAGAATATTGTCACTGTCGAAAATTTGAGATTATCAGGTTTTCGAATAATCAAACCAATTCTCTACTGCCATTTGTGAATGAACAAAGTCAACGTAGGGCAGGGTGTTTTTTCGGCCATTCAACGTCAGTACTGTACCTATTGTGTACGTCTATTCTTGAAAATTTGTGAAGAAAAAAAGAAGAAATTTTGAAGCTGATCGTTACTGGTGGTTTGTCAAAAGCAGTATTCATGATGAACATTGGCAAAGATATATACACAGTTTTTTGAAATCTTGAGAGAATTTTATATAAATTCAGAAAACTAACCAAGATCATCCGACTTCATGACGCTGTATTTCCCAAACTCTGAGAGTTGTGCAAGCTGCTACTGAGATAGTGGCTTAACTTAGATCGACCATCCATCACGTAGTTCGAATATGACTTTTACTTTTCCAAATTCGAAAAACATTACAGCGATGCAGGTAATGAAATTAAAAAAGCTGTGATAGAGTACTTTGACCATCATTTGGAAGAATACTAGGTATCGAAATGCTTTTCGAAAAGTAGTTTAGTAACTAGTTTTTGCGTTTCTTTCTTATACTATTGTTATTGGAAATTTATTGTAAAACTATGTATCTATTTTTGGGTAAAATATAAATATATGTTTCACTGAGTGGGGCTAATAGCGGTGACAAAGTAAATTTTTTAGAGCAAACTTTATCGATCGTCAAACATGTTATTATTTTGGCCGACTGGTCAATATAATTTAGTAAAAAAATAATATATTAAAACACTTTTATTTCCAAGAGTATATTTGATATCCTTAAATGCGATGTTATTAAGAACAGAAAGTTTGAATTTGGTTAAAGCTAGACTCGATCACGGGAATAGATTTTAAATACATGCAAGTAATCATTGAATTTTTACCAGGCAGAATTTATAATAATAGAATCAATAGTTGCACCTGAACATTTAGTTCTCTGTATCAAAACGTTGAAATAGAAATTACCTTGAAGAGTATTCCAATACCTAGATTCATAAATGGTTTTGTGAAGTCAATGACGCTCTCTCTTGCGTAGTTGATTGTCATTGAAGCAACAGCTAAATCAGCTCGCTGTGAACAAAAATAACAAAAGAGTTAAAATTAAGTAAATAATTAGTTTACTGTATTTATTTTATTAATTTTTACAAAGAAATATTTGTTAGAATTTTCTATAGATATTCATCATACATCAGAGAACTTTGTTAAATTTTAAAAAATATTTTTATCCAATTGACTGAATTTTAATTATAGAAATTTCAAATGAGCATAATGTCTTTCTAAAGATGTCCCAAAATTAACGCAAGATTTGAATTAAATAGAAAACACAGTTTTTAGTCTTTTGATTGTTATTTTTTTATTGAATTATAAAGTATATAGGATAGAATTATTTATGGAATAAATCATCGGGCAAATGGCCTCCACGGCTTTGCATGCACATACGCACTCGTTTGTCGAAATTTTCCATGACCATTATGCATAAATGTGGCTAAATTTCGTTGATGCAGCGTCGAATCTCCTCCTTTAATGCACGGGTGGTTGTGGGCTTATTGACACAGACCTGTGATTTCAAATAAACCCCGAAAAATAAATCTAATGGTGTTAAATCACACGATCTAGGGGGCCAATTCTGTTCATCGGAACGAGAGAGTACACGACCTGGAAATGTCTCATGCAGTAATTGAATTGTTTTACGGGCTGTATGGTATGTGGCACCGTCTTGTTGAAACCACCTATTGGCCACATCAATGTTATCCAATTTCGGCAGAAAGAACTGTGTTATCATGTCGCGATATCGAGCACCAGTAACAGTCTCTGTTTGACCAACCTCATTTTCAAAAAAGTATGGTCCAATTATACGTACCTCCAGCCCAAAATCCACACCAAACAGTGACACGTTGTGGATGTATTTGCTTTTCGACAATCACATGTGGGTTCTCAGAACACCAAAAAACGGCAATTTTGACGATTAACAAAGCCATCAAGGTGAAAATGTGCTTCATCGCTTAGGATGATTTTGCTCGAAAAATCAGCATCCATTTGTTGATGTTCAATAATCCATTCAACGAACTCCCTTCGCCGTGCATGGCCATTAGGCTTCAGTTGTTGTGTTAATTGAATTTTGTAAGCATGGAGACAGATCTTTAGTGAGTATACACTGTAGAGAGCTTCTCGAAATTTGCAATTCTTGTCCACGACGCCGAATTGAGTTTCCTGGATTGTCGCCGACACTCTCACGCACTGCTTCGACATTGACATTTGAACGGCTTGTTTTTGGACGACCAATGTGTTTGGCGTCTCCAACGGATCCAGTCTCCTTCAATTTGTTTATTAATCTCTTCACAGTTGACGAAGTTAAAACACTATTCCGACCATATTTTGTATGAAATTTTCGAACTGCGGCCGCCAAGCCTTAATTATTTTTGAAATACTGTTCAATAATGAAGCCACGTTGTTCTATCGTGTAACGCTCCATTTTTACTAACCCTAAACTGTCAGCTGCCAAATTGTTTTTTTTTAGGGTTGCCAACACTTTACTGCACAAATGGTGACAAATTCAAATCTTGCGTTAATTTTGGGGCACCCATTATATTCGAACATCTCCCAATCATACATCTTGTGGTGAACTTTATTTTAGGTAACCCACAGAACACCTCGAGAATATCGCTCTTATCAATTGTGATATTATTTTCTGTACAGAAGTTTTAATATCGCTCGGATTTCTACGATCCTTTAAAATTTTACTCTCTTAATTTCCTTACGTGACTTAATCATTTAATTTTTTATTCCATATTAATCACTTATTTTTAGATGGAAAAAATTTTTACTTTATTATTTTTTTTTAGATTTAAGGTGTAATATTTTTTGAGTGTAATCTCTATATTCATTTATTTTTATTCAAAAATAATGTAAATTATTTGCTGACAATTAAAAAAACAACCATTAAACAATAAAATGATGATAAATAAAATTAAAATGTGTATCCGATTAAAAGTAAACAGTCCAAAACACAAATCAAAATATATTGTCTAACGTAATAAAATTGAGAGGGGAAAATCACTTGCTACGTAGGTTGTTGCATTGTTTAATTTAAATAACATTTGTTAATTTATATTAAAATAAAAATACATTTGTTAAAATATAATTTTAACTATTAACTGTTCATGTATTATTATGTTGTCTTCGTTATAATTTAATAAGGTAATGTATGGATGGAAAGCACCACTTTTGCACTAAAATTACGTAATATTAAGGGGAAATATAAAAGACATGAGGAGCAAACGAGACCATACAGATAATGGAGGATATATATTATTTTTTTCTGTAAAATCAGTGGAGAAAAAGAGGATGCAATTATAAGAAAAAGAAATTACCTATGTAGTACTTCTTGGCTTACACGTGTTGTCTCTAATAGCTTTTGGTGCAAACTGAGAGCTAATAGTCCCTGGAGTAACCCTAGTCACAAATATAACTTTTTTTTTATTACCACACTGGCTTTAGTTCGGTTGCCGTCTAACTTTTTTTCTATTATTTAATCGCAATTCAATAAATTTTATTTTTTTGTTTATTTAACTATTTCTTTCTCCCTTTAACCTACAATACCACAATTTTATATATATATTCACTCGATGAATTTCTTATGGTTACTAAAGTATCCTATATTTATAAAAAAATTTTTTCTTAATTAAATATTGTGAATTTACAAAAACATAAACATTTTTAATTCACAAAATTATACAGTGTGTTTGTACGTTTATAATTATGTGTGGAACTGACGATAATGTTATGTGTATTTGGTAAAAGTCTAATCTACAGGCATGTCTTCTTTCTTCCTTTCCTATTTTCTATCATATTTATGTATGGTATCAAGTGTATCTGTGCTTGTAAATTTACGTTGATATATGTACGAGGATAGTTTGACAAGCAGTGAGAATGACACATAGGTGGCGCTCTAATTGGTAAAACAAATGCACTATAATTTAGGTTGTCTATTTATATGTTTACATTCTGATATATGGATAAATCGGTTGATTGGTTTATTTTTGACAGCTGAAGAAGCAACACGTCGTTTTGTTAAAATGGAAAAAGCAGAGTATCGTGCGGTGATTAAATATTTTTTAATTAAGGGTATGAAAGCTACCGAAATAAAAGATGAGTTACGGGAAACATTAGGTGAATCTGCTCCTTCATCCGCCACAATAAGTAGAGGGGTAAATGAATGTAAACGTGGTAGAACAAGCTGTGTTGATGAAGCGCGCTCTGGAGCACCCAAAATCGTGACTTCTAAGGAAATGATTATAAAAATCCATAATATTATTATGCAAGATAGACCACTCAAAGTGAGAGAGATAGCAGACATGGTAAACATTTCAACAGAATACGTACACCACATTTTAACGAAAGAATTGGGCCTTTGCAAGCTATCGGCAAGATGGGTGCCGCGATTGCTTACGACTGATCAAAAGTTCACTCGTTCGCGCATTTCCAATGAGTATTTGGACCTTTACAAGCGGAATCCGGTTGATTTTTGTAGGCGATTTGTTACTTGCGATGAAACTTGGATACACTACAGTACACCCGAAACTAAACGACAGTCAAAACAATGGTTAGAACGTGACTCTGCACCTCCAAAGAAAGCGAAAACCACTTTAGCGGCAAACAAGGTGATGGCATTAATTTTTTGAGATTCAAAGGGCATTTTGCTCATTGCTTACCTTCAGAAAGGTACCACAATAAACGGACAATATTATGCAGAACTTCTACAAAAATTAAATGTTGAGATTCATGCTAAACGGCTAGGAGTGACAAAGAAAAGGATTCTGTTTCACCAAGACAACGCTCCCTCGCATACCAGCACAGTTGCGATGTCCAAAATCCACGAGTTGCATTTCCAATTAGTACCGCATGCGCCTTATTCGCCGGATCTGGCTCCTTCCGACTTCCACCTTTTCCCAAAATTGAAAACGGCACTAGGTGGAAAGAAATTTTCGTCTAACGATGAGCTTATCATCTTCGTACATGAGTATTTTGCAAGCTTTCCGGAATCGCATTTTAGAGACGGCATAAGGGCATTGGAGTACCGTTGAAATAAATGTATTGCTCTTTTAGGAGAATATATTGAAAAATAAAAATTATTTTGTATTTAAAAAATTCGTTTTTCTTTTCCATTCTCACTACTTGTCAAACTACCCTCGTATGTATGTACAGAGAGCTACGGGCAATTTATATCCTAAATACTAAGTTATCGTAAAGGTCATTGGCTGATAATATTTCTTCTATCTGTACTGGGTTTTGGTTTTTTGCTATATATATCATTTCTTTAATTATGCGTTCGTTGTAATTGTTTTCAATTTCGTGGATTTTGGTATTGTTGAAGTCGAATTAATGTTTTGTTACGCCCCTCTATACACTAGAGCCTAGTGTAGATTATAGCACCACAAGTCCATATTTCTTACTATAATAAAAAAAAACTTAAAGCTTACGATCCCTTGCTACTCTGAAGGAACTAGCTAGTGAATTTGGAGAGCAGGGTAGTTTCTGTACAAAGGTTCTTAAGGGATACCATAGCATTTAATCTCTAGAACAATTTCCGCTAATGCCGAAGCACATGGATCCTCCAATACGTGCCAATGCTAAATAACAAACTTTGAGCAATACAAGAAAAAAACTCTAAAGATGAAATGAGAAGAAATCCCGTAAACAATGGTTAACAGTCAACTAATTTATTAACAAGAATGCCGATCTATTGAACAATTTCTCTCAAGTACCTCGGTATTAAATGGTCAACCCTATTATAGGAGATATCAGAATTACTGATAAAAGTTTCTAATAAATAATCAATATATAAAAAAGAATGATTCTGATAACTAAGATAGGGAAGTTATTTGTATCTCAGATCTAAAAGTTATTTATATAAATAGCAGTTGATTGTTTATAACAAATGAATGATACTGGTATCTCAGATCTAATTACTATCTAATTAGTATCTCAGTTATCGTGGAGGGCTGTAATAGGAATTTTCCACACGAATGTAGTACAAGATGGCGACAATGGCATGTGGTTTTGACAAAGGATTTTTCCACTAATAAACTAATCCAATTTTAATGTATTTGTGTTAATACTTAATTTCTTTTATGTAGATGTTGTTTTGTGTGTTCTACGCATATACCTTTATTGGGATTTTTTTATATATGTATATGTGTTTTTTAGGTCAAAAAGGATTTTTTTGTATATTTCGGTTTCTAGGCTATTTTAATGTTGTACTTTTTAAAATGTTGTTTTGTTTTAGGTGACGTACGGTCGGTAAAGTCATGAATTTTGGTTTGTCGTTTTTCGTGATGGTATTACCGGCATTTTTCGTATTTTTAGTTTCTATTTTGTTTCTCTGCTTTTAGAGTGTTAATAGTCATTTTTGATGTTTTATTAATGCTTTTTCAATATTGCTTTTTTTTCTGAAAATTTATAACGTCTGCCTACTAAGTTATGGATTATTTATATTATATTATATATAGTATTTTTATTGTATTTATTATTTCTGAATAAATGTCTTTGGGTTTTACTCTAGTATCCAGGAAATTAAAGCAATTATTATTTTTGATTTCTCTTGTGAATTGAATTTTGTTTTTTGGAAGGAATTAAAATATTAAATATTATTTATCTACATGTTAGTATTATTAAAATATGGTCATCGACATATTTTTTTAAGAAAATACACACATATACGAACAAACACACACACACGCACACACACACACACACACACACATATATATACACTCCGCGCAACATGAATAGGACCACCCGACTTGTTGCAAGCTTTCGGTGGTTTGAAAAACAATTCATTTACTAAAAATACAATGCAAGTTTGTAATGGTATGATATGGCAAATAATACGCATTATTGCGCAATAGTGCCTAACGTTATGCATTGGGTGACGTAAGTACCACATACATATAAAATGCACCGCGCCGGTTGGATACGACCAGTATTTAATAGTAAGCTACCGGATGAGTGTCGAGTTACAACGTGTATCCGGATAAACAAACATCTGTAATTAAGAGTATTGTGCAACGATGGGACGACAGAAGTGCTTAAGTATGGAAGAAATTGGAAAAATTAAAGCGTTCCATCAAGAAGGGTATTCCTCAAGGGCTACTGCAAAAAAAATAAGTCGATCACACCAGGTTGTGAACAATTTTATTAGCGATCCCGAGAATTATGGAAAACGTTTTAAAGGGCGAACAACATCCGTTACAACTAAGAGAGAACGTCGAGCCATATTACGCGAAGCATCGAATTCGGCATTAACGGCAAGACAAATCGCGAATAACGTTGGAACGAATGCATCGGTAAGAACTGTACAGAAGTTACTGAAGACCTGTCCGCATTTAAAACGTTTGAAAATTAAACGACGGCCTCCTTTAAGGGAATTTCAGCGCACTGCACGTCTTCAGTTTGCTCAAGCAAAAATGGGGTGGACAAGAGAATGGCAAACTGTTATTTTCAGTGACGAGAAGAAGTTTAATTTAGATGGCCCGGATGGGTTTTCTTATTATTTCCACGATTTACGTAAAGATGAAGTGATTCAGTCACGAAGGCGAGCCGATGTTGGTTCAGTCATGGTATGGGGAGCTGTTTCCTATAACGACGCTGGTTTCAAGAACAAGGCATGGATGTTCTCGATTGGCCATCGCTCTCCCCCGACCTGAACATCATAGAAAATGTTTGGGGATGGTTGTCGCGTAAATTGTACTCCAATGCTACCCAATTCAGTTGCGCTGACGAACTAGAGCAGGCGCTGAAACGAAGTTGGGCGGAACTTCCCGTTGACTACTTGAGAACCCTGTATAATTCCATTCCATCCCGACTATTTGAGGTTATAAGAAATAATGGCAAAAGTACTCATTATTGAACAATAAAGTATTTTGTTATTGCAAACGAATCTTTTATTTTGTAGATTGGTCGTATTCAAGTGGCGTTTAATTACTCTACTTATTGTCATTAGTAACGTACATTTGCACTGACTTTTACAAAAATTATATTTGGTACCTACATACATCTTTTTATCAACCCTCTTATTTTCGAAAATAACAATTCCAGCGCGCTACCATGTTTATACCAACTACAAATGTCATATATGCAGTTGGTCCTATTCATGTTGCGCGGAGTGTATATATATATGTATGTGTGTGTGTGTAAGGGAGGATTGTTTAGCATTTCATTTTCTAATTTCTCCATAATGAGATTTGCTATTACGGCAGAGATATGTGACTCTATTTCGAAACAGATATTGTTTTAATTGGAATACGTTGGTTCAACTGTTGTATTATTACCAGTACAAACAACAATGATGTTGAGTAAGTAAATACAATAATAAAAAATGCATCGAATTAAAAGCTAGTAATTATGTATGAATATATTAGATTTATGTATTACTTTTGTCAAAAGATAACTGTCGTATTGATAATCTGCCACAAAAATACAATGTCCGTTTATAGGTGAGCCATTGTACGTACGATATAAAATTAGTTTTTACGGTTTTAAAGCTACGACCATGACGATTGTTTCGGCTAATTCCAGAGATTATCAGATAGTCTAGTGAGAGAGCCAAAATGAATAGATGCTTTCAGTATTATCTGAGAAATTGACATGTAGTTTTCTCTCGTTATTTTATATTACCGTTTCGATAATTTACTGTTTTGTTGGAATTTCAGAAAAGAAACTGCTTGATTTTAGCATTCATTTGTTTATATTAATTGTTTTGGTTTAGATATGGTCGATTTACAAACAATTTCTTAATACACTTAGATATGTTAGAACAAAAAATGGAAAACTTGCTAAATTCCACGCCTACTATTAAAGAAGATACTGAAAGAATGGAAGGATGGAAGAAGATGATTTAGAAGCAGTACTGAACTGTCGATATAGTGATAGTGGTCCGGAAGAAATCAGAGAAGTGACTTTTACAGAAACAAGTCTCTTAGAATGAGGAAAATAAATATAACTTTTCCAAAGCATTGGCAAAAAAAACTTTATCTAAATGAATTAGTATTTCGAAACGAAGAGGAATTTCCACGGAATATGAAAGCGCTCTCTATCAGTACTATCGGTACTTAACGAGTTGTGAGATGCTTCTGAACTTTCCAGAGTAAACAGATTTCCATGCGTTTCTGAAAAATATTGCGATGTGTAGAAAAAAATGTAACCATAGCACTCTGGAGGGAGAGGAGATTTCATACAATATCCTTTTTATGGTTTGTTAGGAAGTAGTTATCAGCGTATGCGCTTTCCGCTTCCGTGATGAAAAAAAAACGCTTGAACAATCAGAAAGAAACACGATAGAAGTTAAAATTTGAAAATAAAGTAAGTAAGGAAGAAAAGGAAGGCTCTTATCTTACGATGATAATTCAGTTTAATTCCCAAAAATTGAGAGAGGACTCAACGCTAATACGGAAAAGTTTTCTAATTGTGAATATACCGAACTGCAATCTTTCACTAATTGTAAGCAGGTTTATAAGCGAGTGACGTACTCAAAATAATACAGATTTACGAAATAAAACTTACAAACGCGGCACGGTCATAGATATGGCTAATTTAGTGAAGGTGTTACTAGCACATAACATTATTTAGATAATATTTATTTTGACAAGACACGGTATGCAAAAATATGTAAGCGTTATGATTATGATATCGTGTATACATGGGAAAAATGTATTTGACGGTATATATACATATATATAACACTATATCAGTTTCGAAACTTGAAGAAATCCTATGACACTTGTATTTTAATGATAATTCAATAGCAGCTGTAAAGGATGTGCTAGGATATGCGTGCAGTTATAAATCATTTAAATAACGGTTTTTTTATCTAGGGCTAATGCTATCTCGATTATGAATGAGCAAATGTATACAATTAAAATGGTAGGAACAGCTCTTCGAAAATATATGAGGGACAACCTCAATAATGTGTGTAATTTAACCTGATATTCCTATGCATTTGAAATACGATAAGATACGAGCATTAATGTCATTTCTAATGAAACTTCCGATTCGGACAGCATCTCAGCGTTGCCGATCGTTTGGTTAAGCACATTCTCAATTTTCGAAATATTTATTTTAACAACTTTTATACTTTTATGAACGTACTGGTATATCTACAGGATGCAGAACCTACTTTTTGGTCATTAGTCGAGTACCAAATTGCAAAAATTGAAAAGATGTTAGTTACACTTAAAGCAAAAAAAAGTTTAAAGCGTTTATGTAAAGAGTTTTTCGAGAATGCACTTAACGAAATATCTTCTGTTCTGCGACACAAATCACACTAAACTCGTTTGATTTTTGTCAATCTATGTGGAGAAAAACTCAAGACGAAGCAAGACAATTCGCAGGGATAAGAAAGTATCGTGAGATTGATCGGTCTCTGAGATCATTATAGAATATAGTTAGCATGTGGAAAGCGTTGACTTGATAGATGGACTGATTGAACTTTACCATATTTGCATGATGACTAGAAAATGGAGTGACATTTTTTACCATCTTGTCGGTATGGCTACAGTTAATGCCTAATTTTGTACTACCAAATTAACAAAAAAATGATAAAAGTAGAATTACCATGCCCCCGAACAGAAGAACCATTTTACATAAATCGTATCGTTTCAACGAAAAGAAACGCTGAACATCCATCTTTATCATCTACCACAATTTCTCAATCACCACTGAAGAAAGCATGTTTCCTAACAGTAAGCGTTTTTTACGACCAAGTAAGTTACTGGTGCGTATTTAGAGACAGAGCATCAAAAAGCAATATAAATTTCCAAAATGCATATCTGTAACAAGTATTTTGCGTGCATGTAATTGTTCTACAAAATAATATTTTCCTTCGACTTTCGTAACAAGAAAACGAAATAAAATAAAGTACAGCCCGTTTATTTTCTTAGTGTATACATGTCTACAGTGGCATTAAATTTTGATTAGCGACAAACATTTTGCTTTTTGAACCACATTTCTAATATTTTATTCATCATAACTGCTCTCTAAATCTATCAATTCGAATAAACATTGTTATATTCTAGGGTTAAAAATTGTTTCTTTTTGATAGAGCACCTTCTCCTTCTTCATAAAAGTGATTTCTAGATTTGAACAAAGTTCTTTGATCTTTCGTCATGTTTCAGTTGATTTCAGTTTTTATAAGACAATTAGGTTTCCTCCTTCATTATGGTTTGCTAAAAGAATATCACTTAAGATTTTAGATAATTAGATAGGACGAGGTAGTTGGTGAAGAGTGTGCTGAGGTCTGTGTGTGCACCTTGCATATTCCAATGAGATTGAAGCAATTACAACATTTTGATTTTCTTCAAGATTTTTGTGCTATTTCTAGAATCTAGTCTTGCAATGAAAAAATATCAAGGTGGCGATGAATAACGCTGTTGCGGACAACCGTGCTTCAGTAGTGAATCTCAGGAATTTGATTTGAAGAACTTGTAGCCCGCTTAGATGAGTTCGGGCAGCATAACTCTGTATCCTATAGGTGTAGATCAATTTCGACCTTCTGTTGCTTTAAATTGTAATGTTTTCAACTTTATTTTGAGACCTCTGTTATGATGAATTAACTGCAACAATTGCGTTAATGCTTGATTTACCCATGGGATGAGTACATGATTATGTTAGTTCCATGTTAACTTGCTATTAAGCGTAAGGACTAGATATGTGGTATAGCATTGGACATCTGATATTTAGGGCTCTTACTGAAAAGAATGGCAGAATCTTTGTCAGAATTGATAATGTTTTTATATGTTGCAAATCAATTCGATAAAATATCTGTAGCTTCTTATAGTTTTTGAAATATTGGCCACCGAGCTAGAGACCTTATGCACAATAAAGTGTTATCTGCATAAAAGACTAGATTAATGTTGTTTTGTGGTTTTGGGATGTCATTTGTAGAAGACCAGCGCGAAACGAATATTGTTTTAAAATACTTTTCTATTATAAAATTTCTGTTTAATAAAATACAATAACTGTCACCTGAATCTATTAATTCCAGTAATAATGAATGTATTACAGAGTTAAAAACTAAGGTCTCTTTTGATAGAGCAACTTACAGTGCGATTTAATGAAGTTTGAAGCATAGATGAAATATTATGTAAATTCTTTTTCATGTGTGTAGTATTATTGTATACATAAGTTGAATTTTCAAATTTCATTGTTTCTTAAGTAAATCTTTACACCATGAGTAAGAAAAGAAAATACCAACGATGTCAGGTCTGAAAGCAATAACTACATAGCAATTTGAAGAAAATGTATGTGTCCCATAAAAAAAGTACTAAAATTACTCTACTAAGGAAATGAACTTGTTAGAATTTATAATTCGGACATTAAAAAGAGTTTTCTTTTAAGTGTTAGCTTGTTTCAAGTGACGCAAACGTATTTCTCCACCTTTTTGTTTACGCGACCCTTTTGTGGGAGCCCCCATTCTGTATACACGCCATACGCTAATTTCATTAGAGCCACCCTTTTAAAGCGGTCCGAGTACTCAGAAAGGGTCACAGATTACTGTTCGAAAAACAGACATCGTGTACACCTACCTAAGCATTAAATTAATCAATTATGTCAACAGAACCTGATTCGAAATAATTGTTTGCTGTTCTTATAACATAGAGCAATAAAAAGAAAAGAAAAAAATATGGGAAATTGCTGTAGTTTTTTTTATATTTTTAGAAAAGGCTTTTCCAAAAAAGTAAACGTAAAATAAAACAAATAGGTGGAGTAGAAATGCAATGATTATTGAGGGTCTACATATTATATTCTCACTAATGAATTTAACATATATACATACATAGTAGTGAATAGGAAACAAGAAGTAGAGGTAAGTAACAACGAAAATAGTAGATTTAGTTCCGATTGTCTTTACTTATAATTAACTGATCCATTGTAACGTTTTGTAGTTACATCTCTGATGAAGCTAATAGGGTTAGGGTTAAAAGGTTAGCAAAATATTGAGCGAATGAAAAAAATTGGGTTTCATTTATCGGAGACCGATAAGCGACAATAGCCTTTAGACTACTTTGTTTTTTTCATTGAGTACTGTCGAAAACTCCTCTCCAATATATATATATATATATATATATATATGTGTGTGTGTGTGTGTGTGTGTATGTATGTATGTATGTATATATATCATTAATAAGAAGTCGTAAAAGAATCAGAAAAATAGTAAATCTCTTACAATAGCACAGATTATCCATTCCCAGCGACTGATAAATAACTAAGTAAATATAAAAAAGCAGCAAGGGCTTCCATCATTTTTCTTGTGTTAATAGGAAGTAATAGAAGGGAGATCTTCAAAGAAAAGATGAAAAGAATTTCGCTCAAATGTTGGGCGAATTTGCCGCTGTTCTGGGTAAGTTAGACAAAATAGGTAGATTAATAGTCTAAGCTATACGCCGTTGCTTTTTCCGTCAGAATGAAAGCAGTAAATTAAGAGTTTTAGAGAACGGACAATAAATGTCAAATTTATTTGCTCAAGATTTATATTTTATCGACATTTATATAAATGAAATAAGCTTGGCGTTCATATTAATGAAGTTATTTTAATTAAACGCTCACTTAAATGATTTACGGAATAAACTACGCCCAAGAAAAATCAAATAAATTATATTTGCGTAAGGATGCGATTACAACGATTTACTACATATTTGCATATAGACGACTTTAAATTTATAATGTACACATTTAAATGAAGTTCAAATAACAATTAATGCATGTGAATCAGTATTGTTCACATTAACTGCATATCAGTAAATCAGACATCTATTATACAATGAAAGTATTAGAAATTCTGCTTGTCGATTATGAATTCTTCCGTTTCTGATGTGGGAATCTACAGGGGATGTTTCAAACGAAAGCAACACAAAATGTTCTGAGGAGCTATAAAATTTCAAGGTTTCATATTCTTTCGATGTTTTGTTTGATGTTACATAACTCTAGATAGATATATAATATATATATATATATATAATAAATATATATATATAATAAATATCCGATATTATGTTATTTATCAACATTTTATTGAAATGACAAGGGGAGATGTTTATGTAATCTACTTAGCCGCGGCCACAATGACGAATGGCAATCAAAAATTATCCAGTAATGATTGCTGTACATGACGAGAATACTCCATTAAAATATCAAGTAAAATTCTCGTCGGAACAGTTTCGTTAGGACCAGGAATATATTAAAGATTATCCATAAATGGTACATACATAGATCACTCAAGAAAGGAGAGAATTTAAGTTTTATTGTTTACAGATCACAGAATTAAAGTTTCAGTTAATGTAAGGCAAGGTTAGATTCAATTTTGCATCAAGATGCAGGGATGAAGAAAGTGTCAGCGAGATGGATTTCCAGACTTCTCACATCAAATCAGAAACTCGTTCATCGAGAAGTTTACAAGGGGAATTTGATTTAATACAGGGTCTACAAAAAAGTGCAAACGCAGGGAAAAACTGATGGCGATTCTTTGGAACTATGAGGGCATTTACTTGGTTGAGTACATAAAGAAAAGTACTAAAATTACAGTTGATAAAAAGTTTAATTTTAACTAATTTTTGCATCGCATATATAATGCAGCTTTTTCCAAAAAATTCCTCCTCTCCAGGAATGCTTATCGGTGATATTTTTAAGGAAGCCTTAAAGCGGCCTCAAATCTTAAAGCCGTCTCAAAAAAAGGAAAAATGCGGTGTTTAATGGGAAAAATTGACGACGACGTTGGTTGAGTACATAAAGAATAACACTGAAATTACCCGTGATGTTTACAAAGAAGCTATTGAAATCATATAAAGACGTTCGAGTGAAAAGACCTTAAAATTTGCAGTGGGTATAATGTTCAAAAAGTTCGTCAAGTTAATACAATTTCTATGAGCTTAGACATCCATCCTATAGTTCCTGATGTTTAAAAAACAATTAGGATACCAGAGATTCTCCTTCAATGAGGATCTAAAAACTTCTTTAAGATTTCTTTATTACAGTTGAAGGAATATGTGTAGAAAAATATATTTTTTCATTGGTCTCTATCTTTCTCTTCACGTCTAGGTAATTATTAGGGTTAGCACTGCCAGCTTGCAGCGGCGGGTACTTCGAGGTATTGCAATGGGTTTAGCAAATAATGTAAATAAACACTTTTTCTTTTAAGCAGCGTTTTTGATATGTAGTTGTACAAAGTGGATGAGATCGGTTAAATATTTTTAACCTCAGATATAAGATAGGCGCCATAAATTCTCGGCCTGGTAGGCTTGTACAGGTTCAAACGTGTTAAAACTCTATTGCGTGAATAGTTGCACATATGTAAGGTCTACACTGTAAATATTACGGCTCGAAGAGTAGTTTTTAGTAGCCAGCACGTGACTAGAGCATGAAAATATCTAAGTTAATAAAAATTGAGTACCGCTCAGTCATTAATTAACAAAAGAAGGGCACACGCGTAATCATATTAAACAACGTTTAAACGGCATTATGGTGATTTGTGGGAAAAGGTTTCCGTTTAGGACAAAAATTCTTGAATAAGATCAGCATTCCGGGCGGCCAGTTAAAGTGATAACGATTCAAATTATTTTAATTGTTGAAGAAATGGTATTTGAAGATCGCTGTTTGAAAATGCAGGAATTAGCAAAGACGTCTAACATTTTCGAAACAAGTGTTCGCCGAATTCTCCTTGACCATTTGAGTATGAATAATCGCCAACGCCAACGTTAAGTCTAATGTGTGCACTGTGTGGAGATTACCTAAAATCGATTTCGGAGTCCATTGTCACAAGAGATGAAACAATTGTTCTATTTTATGATTCTCTATCCAAAAGGGAATCAATAAAATGACGGGGACCCGATGAATCCCGTTGCAGAAAGGCGAAAGTTAATCTAAGGAAATCAATGAAATAGGTAATGGCCCCAATATTGGGTTGTGGGGGTATTTTACTCATTGGCTCTGAATAGAGAAATGTAACTGTTAACATACCTATTATGCGTCTTTTTTGCATAAAATTGGGGGACAATATTCGTGAAAAACATAGAGGAAAATTAACAAAAAGTGTTGGATTACTATACGACAATACACACGTCCAGACTGCGGTCATTTCATAAACTGCCATCCGCGAATGCGGCTTTCGGCGAATGACATTTCGAGACATAAACTTAAGACTATTTTTAGAAGGGTTTAGAACTATTAATTTACCGTTTTAATAAGTGTATTGTGCAGTTAGGGGAGATTATATTGTTTTTCATATAAACGTGTTCGTTGTGATTAAATATTCTTCTATGCAAAGAACTACTGTGCGATACAACGATTGAATACTTGATTGATTTTACTAGATTGAAACAATTTTTTGATAATGGTGGAACTACAGATTCGTTAAGTATTAACAAAGATTACTTTCGTTATGCAAATATTTCATCATTAGATGTCGAACGGTCGTTCTCTGCACATAAGAACATTTATTCCTCATGGCGAACACGGTCATAAACCCCTAGCACGTCTCCTAAGCACGAGCTGCTGTTCCAACGCTCACAATGCCAACTCTAATTATTACGTTAGAAGTATTAGTGATTTTTAAAATTGATAAATATAGGATAATTATATGTTTTACCTATTTTTTCTTATATGCAATTGTAAATAAAATATTACAGTAACTTATCGCAATCAAAATGTTCTAAATCTTCTAGGATGTAAAATTTCTTTCGAAAAAGAATTGGGAAATGCTTGTTTTTGTACTAGAATAATTGAATTTAATTAATTAATAAAATTCCTTTCGATATTTTTCATTTTAAATATTACTACAAAAAGACCAAAATAAGAAATTTATAACTTACGGTTCGTGAAATAAGAAATCTAAATGGGTAATTGAACAATTTAAATGGTATTTTGATGGAGCCTGTGGTTGATTAACTTAATCACTGAAGGTTGATATATAACACCCTTTCTACATTAATTTTTATGTTCTGTATACGAATTTCGACAACTAAATTGTCATCATAAGCTGATAATGAACACAGTACCGTTGATAATTAAAACTATAAAGCCAAAACGCACACTGTGCGTTTTGGCTATCAACGGTAAAGATTGTGTGCGTAATTTGTTTTCGTATGGGTATTCTTGCCGTAGTATTCCAGATGCGACACTCTTTCAATTATCTGCTGATGATGACAACTTAGTTGTCGAAATACGTATACAGAACACGAGAATTAATGTGGAAAGGGGTTATATATTAACCTTCAGTGACCCAATTTTTAAATGTGTATTAAAACACCAATTTCTCTACCTTTTCCTTATTTTTTAGAAATTAATTTGTAAATCTACGGCAATTATTTTAGTAGACTACTAATTTCTGATTCAAAAATATTTTTCCAAAAGTAAGTTGAAAAAGGTAGCTACGGTTGAAATGTTAATAGGCAAAATCTATGGCAAATCAAGCCCTGTATGCCCCGTTAAATAGATTCCAATGTTATTATTTGTAGGTAACCATAACTTATCTTTGACATCACAATTATTAACCTATGACTTGATACTTTATAACGAATATTTATTATACGAAAAAACTCGATATTTAGATGTTGATAGAATGTAATAAATCTATCTATTTTTTAAAATCCTAAACCAGTTCCGAAGTCCTGCCCATAAATAATGAAATATTTATTTACTGTCTTGTTCCTGATGGAGGATGAAATATAGATGAAAACATAATACACGATTACCCTTTCCATTAGTTCTTTGACTATTCCGTTCCATTCCTTGGACTCCGGATCATAAACCCCGTACATGTGATCCGGAACAAGACGTATGGAGTATTGGAATCCGACCTGACCGGCGATCCATTTCAGTAGATCGATGCAGAAGCCTTCGTATCTTGCATTTCCGGTCAGATTTCTGTCTTCTTTGACCATTACGTACGGTCTCTCCTTAAATGAAAAATGCTAGATTGAGTCGTTTGTACGAACCGAAGTGTTCGAATAATACATACGCCGAAATAATATTATTTTTGGCATGTATAAAGTATGTTATTTTGAAATACATGTTTTATAACAATTATTTCATGTTAAAACTTCATGAATACAAATAATACAACAAAATATACTTATACTGTTAATAATAGATTTTTAACACCCTTAAAGTATAAAAACACTGCTCTTTATTTTTCGTTTGTGCAAAATATTGGGTTATTCCAAATGTTTTGGTACGATTGGATGCTGGTTGCAACTTGTTATGAAAATTCGATAAAATGGTTAATATACTAGGACTGACTAAGGAAAAAATTTGTCTTCAGCTGCTCACTAGCTCTAGCGAGGAACCCGAACTAAACTCAGATTATGTTATAAGGTGTGTAAGATATATGTACGGTGATACTAGGTATATCTTCTTGCATTTACCCTTACTTAGCCAAGCAAGGATCTCGTCGAGCGGACTGTTATTCCTTAAGAAATACATAGCAAAGTCAAAAAACAAGAATGAGTAGAAAAGAACATGCGATAGATTCTAAGGCTCCAAGATGAGAACCATACGGGGCACGAAACAGGTCAGGAAGACAAGGATAAATAATGTTCATGTACACAAATGAAGATACATAAAGCTAGAAGGGTTGATACCATAGAAGAAACGGATTTGATGTCCAACTGGGATATTTGATTAGCTGAGTTATCTGGAATTTCTAACGTTAAAGTGCAAAAGATGGTGAAATAAGGTCTAAACAACGTAGAAACCAAAATAACTGTAATCAAGGTCAACAACAACTGTAATCAAGGTTAACAACCAAATGTAAAAAGTCAAGAGATCCTAGAAAAACACGAGAACCAAAATAAATATGAAAAGGTTATAGTGGAATTGACTTTATGGCCACTTTAATTAATCTTTAACCTTTATTTCCAAATTACTTATTTTTCTACATACGGACGTTTTGATTTCTAATTCGAGGATCTCAAAATGGGCATCACAAGAACTATGGTCGACGTAATTCCTAAAGAAATTCATGAAAGTCTTAAAGAACTTGATGTCAAAAACTTCATTGGCTCAGTCATCACAAGATTTCTGAATACACAATAAAGAAATAAAGAAGAACCAAGTTTCATCTGAATTTAAATACAAAGGTATTAATAAAAATTCCTTATTCCTTCTTATAAAGATAAAAGGCATCATAAAGCTTCTATTAATTTGCTGCTTAATGATGTATAATAACACCTTAATATCTACCGCGCACAGCCCGAGCTGAAACCTATAGATATATAAATTGAGTGACAAGTAGCCTGGCCTTAGACTGAGGAAATAAACGAAATCTACTGCATAATAATAAAGTCATAATAATAATAACAGTAACAATAATAACAGTAAACAAATAACTAAGAATATATTGATTTAAATGCATTATATAACCTAATTAATTAAATACAAAGTAAGTCAATGTAATTAAGGAAAAACAAAAAAATATATTAAAAAATAAAAAAGACAAAGTAATCATAAACGTTGTCGATATTTCACTTTCAGTTTCAGGAAAGACGGAAAAATATAGCCTAGGGCATTTTGATAAACAGAATAGCTTTAAGTGTGAAATGGAACATATTTTCAAAGTAGTATGTACATAAATGAAAATAAAATATACGTAAGACAACTAAAATATATACATTTTTCGAAGAATCAGGTTGTGATAAATTGTAATATTTTTGTTCTTATTTAAAATATTCAAACTCTGTGGTGGTTTTAAACTAAGCGTAGCAAATACATAATATTTATGCAAAGTTCAGTTCAAGTCTGTGTATTTTTGTTGTATTAAAGCTTCTAATGGGAAAAGTTTAACGTTCCATAAGCAAAGAGTTGACGCTTTACAACGAACTACCTAACTAGAACTATCAAACCTTGGGCAACGTGGTACTTATGTTTAAGTACGGTACCAAGAAAATTTGGAGAGAAACTAATTGAATTTATTATAGTCCAAATTAAGTATCAAAATATTTGATCATTAATTTACAGGTATTAGAGTAACTTATAATTTTAGAGGTATTAATTTACAATTACCTATATTTGAAATCCTCGGTTAAGTAATATTATAATAATCTCGTATATCCAGAGTTATGATATACGCAATGAGAATCATATCTTTAGTATAAATGATTATATATACTTAAAAGAGAATAGTACTCAAAAGCGGTAAAATGCCGCAATAAATATATAAAAAAGTGTGAAGAAAAGTAATTATCCCTAAGCGAAGATAAATAGTGTTGTTTACAATCCCGATTAACATTCGAGAGCGGTCCAAGATCAATACAAATATGTAGGAGGTACATAAAGTTAGTAAATTAAATTATAATGATTTTGTTATAAAAGCAATAAAATAAAGGTACCGGAGAAAGATAACGAAGGAAAAATTTATATAAAACTAACGAAATAAAAAAATACAGTATGATTCAAAATGATGGCCATAATTTCAATTGGCTATACTATGCACTATATTTCAATTCTGTCAATTATATTTAGGGTATAATTTAAAGTTTCATATATTACCGCTAGAGCACTCCAACGCCGCACAGCAGAGTAAGTAAGATGGCTGCTATGTGACACAAGATTTCTCGCGTCTGTTAGTTCTGTAAAAATGAGCCTGCGACTGCGGTGCTGCGTACATTTGTTCTTGGAATAAGTAACAAAGGTTCGCGAATTTTTCTTTTTTGGTGAAAACACGATTTCTGGAGTAGCGTGTTTTAAAATGTTGAAAAAGTGACATATTCCTTAAATGAATGAAGATTCAGAAGATTACATATTTCAGCAGGAGTTCCTCCTTATTCGCAACTGATCGGTCGAAATTTTTTGAATGAATCTCTACATTAACAATGGATAAGTCACATGGGAAATGAAAGGCTCGTACAGTTGTAGCCATCAAGGTCTTCTAATCTCCCTTGCGATATTTTCCTGTGGAGATGCAGTTTAGGTACTACCTATTCCCACAAATTTGAATCATTTAAGGAACCGTATCACAGCTGTGATGAACTCAGTGATTATATGTTATGCCTTCAGTCACAGAGGGGCGTATTGAACTTACATTCTGACGTATGTATAATTTCATTTACAGAATTCAAATACAATGCATAGTTCAGAAAATATAGTCTATTGGAATTGTGTTCTTCTATGTAAATCACAATAACGGTATTAAAGAACTGTATATTGAAATAATTTTGTGAAAAGAAGAGTAAATTAAAAGTAAGAAACGAAAAATTCTAACAAATGGAATATTTAAATAGAAATTAGGATATGCTATGAAATGCAATCATTTAAAGAAGTACAAGAAATGGAGAATGCAAGGTGTTGCGAACGCTAGGTAGGAAAAGAAAGATATGAATTATCACTGTTATATTCTCATGTTTTGCTGTAAAAATCATGTCTAATAAATGTTTTGATAACCCGTCTGTACTTATATTCACAGCTAAAATTGACTAAAAAAGAAAAATTAAGGAATCTATGAAAAATTCTAATTTTAACCGATCTTTACATCGTATATTAATGCAGAAATCTTTTGAAAAAATTCCTGTTCTTCGCGTGAGAGTCGAACCCGCGATCTTGAGCTAACCAGGCACGTGTCTTTACCTTTATTACAGAAAACGATGAATTCGAGTCTTTGTATTACGGAAGCAGATATTAAATGAAACTCGGTAGGCTTTTAATTTCATATAATTATGCGCTTTTGCTATGTGAAACTGAAAAATTCTAATTTTTACCGCTTTTTACATCGTATATACAATATAATGCGGAATTTTTTTGAAAAAATTTCTGATTTTCTCACGAAACTCGAACAGGCGACTTTATGCTAACCAGGTGTGTGTTTCCACCCTTAGACCATGGCGAACGGTTAATTCGAGTATTATAACGTGCCATAAATTGCATTATGGCAACAGGTATTAAATAAAATTCACTGTAGATTTTAATTGCCCATTTACAATTTTTCCAGATCACATCATAAACGTGTATAATAGGCTATTTGACTAATTTTGGGAAATTGTTTTAAATTATTGTTTATTACATAATAAGGACATATCATTGATATTTCCGACATATCTATTGTATTATCAATAAAAATCAATGTTGAAGTTTAAACGTCCAAGACCGCGCCAAAAACGCTGTTTGTGTAATGGCGCTGGTCATATGGCATGCGTGACGTCACAGGCTAGGACGGGATAAGTAAATCTAGTAAATCAAGAAGTAAACCTGAATAAAACAGCGTCGCTGAAGTTAATTTCATGTTTTCTTCAAATTTATTGGATAGAATGGGGTATAAATGGTGTGTAGTGCCACAATGTACAAATACATCTATAAAGAGTCCACACAAACTGTTTGTTTCTGTTCCAAAGAATTCCCAAAGCATGTTATTTTTTAATCCAGTTGTTGTATAAACATACAAATATAAAAGTAGAACACATTTTGTTATGCTTGAAAAAAGTTAGATTGAATAACACATTTTCTGAATTAGAGGATAATTTTGGAATATCACTATCTTATGCTAGTAAATTGTTTTTGCGAAATATACCTATAATAAGTTGTTTTTTAAAACCCTTTATCATAAACTTAGACAAAAAATTAATTAAATAGAATCTCCCAATTGCATTTAGACATAACTATCACAATGTGAGCTGCATCATTGATTGTTTAGAAATCGATGTACAAATACCATCAAAGGCTCTTCATCAGGCGCTGACATGGACAGAGTACAAAAAGGGGAATACGGTGAAGTATTTAATATCCTGCACTCCGAATGGTTTGGTTAATTATATTTCAGAAGGGTTTGGGGGTAGAACAAGTGATGTTACCATACTAGAAAACTGTAACTTTCTAGATGGGTTAGAACGGGAACTTCATGACAGAGGCTTTAAGAGAACAGGCACTTCATCAAAAAGGCATGCAATTATTAAGGCCACCCAGTGTAAACGCTGGTGTAAAACTATCAAAAACAGAAGAAAACTAAAATAATTGCCATATGCTAAAGCAATGCAAAGCAACATTCAGTTATAAATAATAACATTCTCCGTGTACTTGATCATGTTGTTATTATTGCATGTGCTCTAATAAATTTGCAGGATTCTCTTATTAAATAATGTAAATATCTAAATAATGTAAATATCTAAATAATGTAAAATAAAATAATAAAATACAGAATGGTTTTTTATTTATCACAAACTGGTGCTACTATACAAAATAGGATATATATTTGTTTTCCAGAAAATAGCTAACGTTTCGCCAGTATCGCCGTGTATGCTAGCCTATGACGTGACCAGAGTTGCCACCAATGACATAGTGTTCCCGTTACAGATAAAATTTCAAAAATTACGAGATTGTTTTTTGTGTAATCTGTCAAAGATAAACATAATTTAGTATAAAATAAAGTGAAATATGTTCTTTTACGATATTACCCGATAGGATGACCACATATTGTGGTATATTTTCAATGTAGTCAAATACCCTATTATATAAAATATAGAATTTATTTATTAAAAGGGGAATTTAAATTAGAATTTGAACATTTACTACACGTAATAAGTGGAGTATTTTTTCCTTCACTTTCCAAAATGTTCATATTAATGTTCTTGTACTCTATCTAGTATGTTATTAAAATTATTAGTCGCTCTTAAATTTCCTAAATTATTGGCAACTAAAAAAGTGTTCAAAGCGTTTTGCTTGATATGTAAAATTTTCTTGCAGAATTCTACTTCGTTTTTACAGAATGCTTTACATAATCTTCAGCGACAGTAGAAGATTTCCAAACACTTCTTGTAAGGTATTTCACTCGTTGCTTGAGCTCTAGAATAATCCTGTTCAAAGTAACCAATTGTTAGTTCAACATCACAAAATTGAAGAAAAAGAATCTAAAAGTATTTCTAGTCGACATCTTTTCACAGTCAAATTATCATTAAAAAATTTGACCGATAATACTTGTTCCACTTATACACATATCAAACACCAACTTTCTGAGTATGATGCTTTGAAATAAAAATTATTGGCCTTTGTATTACGTACTTCACATTCTCATGTTTTGTGAATTAACACGAAATCACACTTCGTCTGCAAAAAAAGTTTTGACTAGGAATTTATCATTAAAATTATTTGAACATTCACACAAACTACTAGTCGCACATAATCATTATTGAAGATGTCTTGCAAAACAAGTGACATGATATGGAAGCAATTGTAAATCTTTTTTTAGATGTGACAATCCAGTTTGTTGAGTGAGAGTTGGCACAGAAGCTTTTGGGGCATAGATAAGAATTTGTTTAATACTGTACATTAACAATCGCTTTTTTGGTGGGACTTTTGGTCGCCCACTGCCTCGTGTCATCTCACACTATCGGTTTGTCGACAATCTGGACCGATTCTATTCTATCGAGTATATACAAAAAAGTATAATCCTAAACAAGATTAGGAAATTCATCTTGAAATTCTTATAAACAATCTTGAATGGAGTATTTCCACTGGCCATCAATCTTTTGACTGATCATTTCGAAAATACGACTCAATAATGAATGTTTTTTGATTATTATTAAATACCATTTTAAATTTCTAAAACGTATAATATTGTTTTCGGTATGAAATTATGACAGTTACTGACATACGTTTATTGACGTCAATATTTTTGAATGTATTATTTACTTTGCGTACGAACATTTTCATTTTTTCGATGTGTATAGTTGAGAAATTGTCAATTTTGTCAACTTTGAACAGCGGTAGTAGAAACACTTTTTTGCAATATTTTCAAGAATAATAAATTAAAGAGAAGTTTCATTAAAAAAAAATAACAATTTCCGAATGATCTGAATGAAAACTAAGTAGAACATTATTTATTTGCTGTTCTAAAGCGCAGTAATTCTTTATTACGAAATATGATCGGAGAAATGTTTGACGATAGAAAAAATAATTTATATACCCTTCTTTAAGATGCTCCGTAAAAAATAACATAATAAATCAGTTCGCAGATTCTAATTATTACTGACACCCGTTGGTTCCGGCGTTACGTTGATAAATCGGTAGTATATAGGCTTCTTCGTGTACTAAAATTTTACGTATATTTGATATCGTTTATATTCTATTTTCAGAGATCAAACTCTTTATGTTTCAGATGAAACCTATCACATCTGAACAGAACGAAATACATATGTGGATGCTATTCGACTTTGTTACAATTAAACGAAAACATTTTTGAGTGGTAAAGTAATGAGAAATATTATTTGTTTCTTATAGTCCTCATGATATATATTTGTTTCAGGTCGTTAGCTTTAAGTAACTTGTTAGCAGAAGTGTCATTTAATATATTTAAATACGCGGGATTTTCAATAAAAACTAGAACTAGTACTTCCAAAACATTATTAATCTTGAACAACGATACTTCTAAAACGTTCTACATAATCTTCTTGTATAGCAATAACTTTATTCCAATGGTGTTGTTGTTGAAAGACGAGATGGTAGCCAGAGAACAGCTCCAAAATCTTCTCTAAAATTTTGCCCTCTAAACGTGTTTAAATGTTTAAGATTGTAAAGAAACTTTCAACAATCTTAGATAGTCGTAAAGTAAAGGGTCTTCCGATTAGAGGTTTCATTTTGTTATGTAAAAAAAAACGAATATTTTTAAGCGAAATCATCGCTTATCATCATGTTTATTTAATTGTGAAGAGAATATGTCATTAATAATGGAAAAGAATCAGCCAAATGGCCGCCAGGGCTATGCTTGCGGGATCATACACTTTTCATGAAATTTTCCATCACCAATTCACACATTTGCAGCTGTATGTCCTCGATAACTTCACGAATTCTATCTTTAAGGTCTTGAATCGATTGTGGGCCATTGGTATAGATCTTATCTTTCACGTAACCCCAAAGAAAGAAGTCTAAAGGTGTTAAATCACAAGATCTTGGTGGCCAATTGTGATTGCCGCTTCGAGAAATCACACGGTCAGGATACTTTTCATGCAAAAGAGCGATGTTATCGAAACTCGTGTAGCACGTAGCGCCATCTTGTTGAAAATAAATATCTTCCAATTCCGGCCATACAAAATTATTAATCGTCGTTCGATAGCGCTATCCATTCACCGTAACAGTTGCTCCAGCCTCATTTTCGAAAAAGTAAGGTCCAATAACCCCGCCAGATCAAAAACCGCACCAAACACTCACACGTTGAGGATGGAGAGGCTTTTCAATAATAATTCTTTGGTTCTTCGCACCCCACATGCGACAATTCTGCTTGTTAACGTAACCTCCGAGCTGAAAATAGGCCACATCGCTCGAGATGATTTTTCGATGAAAATCTGGATGAGTTTGACGCATTTCAAGGACCCAATCAGCAAAAACGCGACGTTGTTGATGGTCGGTAGGGGTGAGTTCTTATTTTAACTGAACTTTAAAAGCCTTAAGACCTAAGTCATTATGCAAAATACGGTGTAATGTCGTTTGTGGAATACTCAATTTCAAAGATCGACGAGAAATGGATAAACCTCAACACTATGGGCTACAACAGCAATATTCTCAGTTGTTCTTAAGCGACGTGCACGAGTTCGTTTCTTCACATCACTAACTTTTCCCAACAGCTCAAATTTTTCCACCAGTTTCACAATTGCTGGCCGAGAAGGTGCTTCACGACGACCCAAAAATGCTTTAGTTTTGCGAACTGTGACCGCGAAATTTTCACAGTTTTTGCAGTGAATTTTTATAATTTCAATGCGTTGTTGAAGCATATGTCGTTCTATTTTCTTAACGGCATAGTTGTTTTACTTGTCATCCGTCAAGTAGTTACAGGTTGAGTCATGACAACTGTTAAAATGGCGGGCTATTGATAATGAAATGTCTTATTGGAACACCTTTTATATAATTACTCTAGTATGTAATATTTCCACAGTTAGCATACTAATTGTAGCACATGGACAACTTTGTAACTTGCAGCTTCTTTGACCATTTTTAAATTTTACGCCGTCGGAACTAGTAGATGTAGTCAATTCTCCACACAAAAGTAAAATTGGATCGCTTTCATTGCTCGTTCATTTCATCCGTCATTACTTTCAGAGGAACGATAACAATGCTACAATTTTCGAACTTTGTTCAACTGAAATAAATGATTTGTGACAATTGTAATTTCGAAAAATGAAAGAAGTCCATTTGGGTATTTGCTGATTAAATCTAATCTAGTTTTCGTTGAACGACTTGTATAGTTATCATTAATTTTTTAATAAACTGCGCTGTTATTATTAGTTTGTAAATACACTGTACCAAAACATATTGGGAAAGAAGTTTCATGAAAATTACAGGAAAATGATTTTTCTGGAAATATGGTTGTCCTCTGATTATCAACTAGAAAGCACATTCCATAGTTTCGGAGGAAAGTATTTTGTTGGGCAAGACGTAGATTTAATTAATATTGATTTGTTTTAATCTATTTTCGGAAATTGTACACCCTAGTACATGATAGAGATCCTCGTTTGACATTTTTGTTTCATGCTAGTGTGGTAATGCGCTTATGATACCTCATACAAGTGCAGCAGCAAGCAAAATAAGTTACTGACAATAATTACTGCTATACGAGCGTAACCGTTTATATTTCGGGAACTGGCAACACTATTAGTGTTACCTCCGATCTGATAATTGCATCGTGAAGTTTGTCATTTTTGACAATATACATATTTACCTTGACAGTTTTATTATCCGATCGCTATTTCTATTGTTGACACTAACTTGAAAATTTTATGTCAGCCAAAAATTGGAATTAACTAGCAAACATTTTCGTGCAATTATTTATCATAACTTTCGGCGTGGATTATCTCAACAAGAATGCATCGACGAGCTGAATTCTTTATATGGTGATGAAGCACCATCGAAGACTACACTATATCATTGGTATAGTGAATTCAAACCTGGACGGCATTCTTTGGGGATGAATTTCGTGAAGGTCGTTCCACAAATGTTGTTGTGTCGGAAAACATTAATGCAGTGTCTGAATTGATAATACAAGACCGTCATGTGACATACCGTGAGATCGAGACATCTCTAGGCATTAGTAACACCAGCGTGCATAAGATACTGCATAAACATTTAGCCGTTAAGAAGCTATGTTCACGTTGGGTACCACATAATTTGACAACCGCTCAAAAAGGACTCGCATCGATTGTTGCCAACAAATGCACAAAAAATACAATGGCGGTGTGTAGTGTTGATATTTCCTCAGTTTGCATACTAATTGTAGCACATTGACAACTTAGTAACTAGCAGCTTTTTTGACCATTTTTAGCACTTACAAAGTCGCGCAGTCGACGCAAAGCAAAATATAAATAACTTATCTTACGACACAAAATATTAATTTTTTGAATCGTGAATCGTTACCACGAACCCAGCAAGCGAACCGTGTGCTATACATGATAATTATAGCTATTAAGTTCTAAAGAGTTAGGATATGTTTGTTTTTTCAATTTAAAAATAATTATATTAGTTTTAGTTTAATTTATATTAAGATAGTTACATCGCATCCAGCTCTTTTAATGTACTATGGTTATTTTGGCCAAAGAACTACTTGCTATTACGAACGTGGTAACAATAGCAAAATATTTTACATGCATTTAATTAGAATCTCCTGACTATATATTTGTGAAGTGATTGCGACGTTCAATTTGAGGGTTCTTTATAAGTGGGAAAAGCCATTTTCTAATGAAGCGGGTTTTCGGTAGTCCATTGGATTGTTTGTAATTGCTGACGTTACAGAAACTCAGTAGAAACCAATTGGAATCGCTTTCAGAGTCTAGGAGAAAGCTATTACAATTAATTTTTAATTGAATTGTATGTCTATGTATTGTTTTCTTTCGTATTATACGGTGTCGTTAATATCGTTTCAACGTTTTATAAAAATCCTGAAAACGTACAAATATATAGCAGAGGAATATACATGTTGTTTGTCAATTCGTGCCTCAGTTATTTATTACTGGATTTTAAAAAATGGGAGGAAATGGTTTTACAAACACTGCAAAATATTGCTACTTCTGATTTTTTCAGCGCCATTTTGAATACGTAAGGACAGTCAACTTTTTTTTTTTTTTTTAGTGCACAACTGTATTTTTTTTCCTTTCGTTTGGTAGATTATTTTTCTCTGACTAATGATGATCATTTAGTGTACAATTAATTTTAAAAACGCACGGTGTATCAGGATCTTATAAAATCTTTAAGTATACCTTGAAAAGCAATCAGAACACAAAGGGCGGCAAATATCATCGAAGCTGGACCTGTCCCACCATAGCAGTTATCTGATCATTTATTTGAATGCAATAGAAGTGGAAATCGTGATTTGAAAACAAAAGTCTGTGAGATTTAATAATAAAAATAAAATTAGGTTAACAATAATAAAATTAAAAAAAATTAGAAACAACTAACAAACAATAAATCTACTATCGAATAAAACTGACATAAGCATTCATTTTTATGAAGTGTGTTTTTTAAGTAAGTACCGTTTTTAAATATGGCCGATCCAGTCGTTGGTTTGCGCATGCGCGCTGTGTACCTACATCTGTTGGTTAGTAGATGCCAGTATACAAGCATTTGTTTATGTTTACGTTTGTTTGTGTGTATTGAAAATGCTTCAGACTATTGAAATCCGGCTAATTGTGAAATACGCGCTGTGACGTTTTCTTCGTGCAAATGGCGTGAAGGTGGTCAAAATTTATCGGCAGATTAGTGAAGTGGATAGAAAAAACACTCTGAGAGAAGGAATGGTGTGAAAATCGGTTAGAGCATTTAAAGATGGCCACGCAAATGTTTACAATGAGGAACGGAGCGGATGAGCATTGGTCATTACATTAGTGCGAAAAGTTGATGCAAAAGTTCGAGAAAACGAACGCCTCACGATTTTGTCATTATTTAGTTACCAAGGAGTGTTATTTATGATATTGTGGCAGAACGCTTAAAATTAAGTTATCGGAAGTTGTGCTCAGGGCTGTTTTGAAATAGGCAGTTTGTTTTGCTTATGGGTGTTTTATGTAGGGGTAGCACAAAACATTCCGAAACATATTGTGACACCTTAAGTAAACTGCGTCGTGCAATACAAAGCAAGCGGAGTGTCATCCACAATAAGGGGATTGTCTTACTTTATAACAATGCTTGTCGACATGCATCTAGTCGAACCTCAGATCTCATCGCATTATATATGTAACTGAGACCAATTTGATCACCCTTCGTATAGCTCTGATTTAACGTCCATTGACTACCACTTCTTCCTTCACTTGAAAAAGTATGTAGGCGGTTAACTTCACGACGATAATGATGACGTGAAAACTGCCACAGTGTGTATCAAATCAGGCGACAAATTTCTATAAGGATGGAATTCGGAAGCTGGTTATACGTTATGATAAGTGCCTTAATATTAGTGATAATTATATTGAAAAGTAGATTAAGGTACTGGTTTTCTTATAAAAATAAAATTTTATATCAAAACGGTACTTAAAAAGCACACCTCGTACGTACTGTTCAAACTGAACGCCACTGTGCTCCACACACAGCTGGCACCGCTTAATCACTCCAAGTGACACACTCCATATTAAATTATGAGATATTTATCGACAAATCTTAGTGATCCTCTGCCCTAAAATTAATTCGCTTTCAGGGCGTGTTACGTACATTGCATCTTAAAGATAGGCTTAAAACCGAAAATCATGTACTCGTAGTATAAGATCTTTAGAGGACGCAGGCTATTGAATTGGTCCATCCATTTCTATCGATTTTGCATAACATTTTTTGTTTAACCAAATGATGTTCCTCTTGGTATTATATGTAAGAGCTCAATCTCGTTGGAAAAAAAAACTGCACTTAGTTCCGAAAGTAGTAGAATTGGCAATGTCCTCAGAAATATATAATATTTTTCTTGATAGTTCAAGTAACTGATCAGTTAAAATACCATACATTGACACTGGGAATTTTCCTGGCTCTTAATACAGGTGAATGTTTTTGTTAGAAACGTAATTATTAGGAAAGTTCCAAATAATTTGTCTGTAGAAAATTCTATCGTTTTATAACATGCTTAAATAAAAGTTATAAAATTTCTCTCTCCGACCTCCACTTTTTGCGGGTACAGTTTGATAAGGTAGAATTTTCCTGTACACTGAGAACATCTATTTCAACATTTTCGCTAAATCGTCACTGTGTTCTCTTCGGTCTTTTAAAAGAGCCATTGGCTTCAAATTTTCTTCAAGCTGTATAAATTGATGGGGGTTTGGGACTTTCCTGTTCGGAAAACGGTCACCTTAAAAGCCGGACCGCTTGATTTAGGTTTTTATTAGATACGACGTACACACAAATCGGTGAAATAATTTTTTTTGTTCATGCTTACAGTGGTATAAGTTGTTTTATAAGAAATATTACTTTAAAATCGGAAGCCTCAATAATTTTCGAAGTTACGTTTGAATAACGTATTGGTATATTTGTGTAGATTTTTTTCACGGCACACTTGAAAATTGTTAGGTAAGCGGATAAGCTGTTGCGGGTAATTCCATTTTTTTAAAAATAATTATCTACCCAACCATAACCAAATGAATATTGTTGGATCTAGAAAAAGTTCATTAACACATTAAAGTACAAAAAGTACAGCTGGCCATTCAAAAATTTGACTATTGTTAGATATTCAGTTTCCATACTTTTTCTATTTATTCGGATAATAAATAAAGGGATAAGGCGTTTTTTATCAAACAGTCTGTATAAAAGTAATGCAATAGAAAATTTTTAAATAAAATATAGTAAATAAGTTTATAATTATATATAAATATACGATTAAGCGCTTCATGATGGGAAAATTAATGAAAATTAACATTTCCTACACTTTCATCTCTATTATTAGTTTTCTGTAATCAATAATAAGGATGGAATAGCAAGAAATGTTAATTAACATGAAAACGATTCACATTTTACGAAACATATACTCTGTCAAGAGGTGGCATTATTTTATACCCGCGGAGAAACTTTCATTCTTGTGGGATCAGTTAAGGTAGGCGGCTGATTGAGATTTATATACAACCACCGTTCGATAATTGACTTGATGCCCATTTTTATGACTTTTCCGGGCGATATCTGTCGAGTTAATTCGTCGACCCTTTTATTACATTGGTAGCAGTAATTTTTTGCACCTAAGTTAGTGGTACTTTCTTATGATTGCCAGATATGCTTCAAGCATACAAAATACCTTTAATGTAGTCCATCGAAAAAGATGGAAATTGCGTGTTCGATTGATGAGGGGGAGATAAGTACTTGACCCCACGATATTTTAAAACACAATTCCTTTTATTCCACATAATTTCTTTTTAGATTGCATATTTAGCAGGACGTTTGTCAAGTAACTGTAAGTCTCTTAAAAAAATTCTTTGTTTTGGTCTGTAAGCTACTCTTTATCAGCACATAAAGTTTCGACATTTGTCGAAATCTTTTATTACTCAAGTTTTTCGAGTTTTGGAGATAAGTAATAGTTCCGGATTTCTGTCATATCAGCAGAAATTTCTGTGTTCAATAACAGTTCTGTGAGACGATGATTCGGGAAGTTTAAATCAGGAGATTAGGAAATCAAGGCGGGGAAGATCTAAAAGCGTTCTCTATAATAGTGTTCTGAAGGCAAAAGTTGAAGGTAATCCTACAATAACTGATAGAGAACTTGCTGTTGTTCGAGACATTTTGCCACGCTTAGAAACGTGAAAAACTAACAAATGGGTTCCACGCGAGTTGACAAAAAGGCAGAAATTGGAATGCCTGCGGATTTGCACATCAATAAGTATTCTTCAAAGAAAACATTGGTGATGGTTTGGTGGAAATTGTTATGATCAGAACTAGCGTTGGTGAGCTGAAAAGGCGTTATTCTTCTTCACGATAACACTAGACTTCATGTTTCACAAGTCACACTCCAAATACTAAACGAGCTGAAATACGAGGTCTGGCGTCATTCACAATATTTACTAGAGTTGTCTCTTATATATTGACTGCCATCTCTTTAAATATTTGGAATCGTTTTAAAATAATAAACGGTTTCTCAAACACGAAACTGTCAAAACAGCCTCTACTGAAGTTACTGACATTATCAAAGGTGTTTTTTGAAACTTAAAAACGCTTTGAAACTGATTTCAGAAGTGTTTTGACGTATGGTAGATGGAGTATTTTTTGATTAAATAAATATACTCCATCCCCCTTATACCTATACCCTTATGCTGGAAATGTTATCTAGGACACGTTGTGTAATTTAAGTAAGTATTTTGTGCTTATTTTGTTGTCGTCTCTACAGTTGTAGAATTATACTAAGTAAGTGTACGAGGGTGGTCCGAGAAATACCCGACCTAACAAAAAAAACACAAAAATTTTGGAAAGAAATATGTTTATTTTTCAATATAATCTCCTTTCAGCTCTATACACTTTTCCCGGCGATGTTCAATAAATTCGATATCCTTTTTATAAAAGAACTGTCTTGCTCCTCAAAATAACCATTAACTTACGACATCACTTCTTCATCGTTGGAAAATCTTTGACCACTGAGCCATTTTTTCAAGTTTGGGAACAGAAAATAATCCGAGAGGGCTAGATCTGACGAATAGGGCGCATGAAGTAGCAATTCAAACTTTAATTCATTAGTTTTGACCATTGCAATAACGGATTTGTGAGCTAGTGTATTGTCTTGATAAAACAACACCTTCTTCTTAGCCAAATGTGGCCGTTTTTGCTTGATTTCTTCGCTCAAACGTTGCAATAGGTTCGCATAATACTCGCCGTTGATAGTTTTTCCTTTTTAAAGATTGTCAATGAAAATTATTCCACGCGCATCCCCCCCGATTCCATGACCTTGCCTGCAGATGGAACGGTCTTCGCCTTCTTTGGAGCCGGTTGTCCCTTTTAAGTCCATTGTTTTGATTGTTCTTTTGTCTCGGGTGTGAAGTGGTGGACCAATGTTTTATCGATGGTTATAAAATAGCGCAAAAATTCTGCTTTGTAGCTGTGAAACTTCGCAGAACTCAATTGAAACATCTTCACGACACTGTTTTTGCTCGACTGTGAACAAACATGGCACCCATTTTGCACACAGCTTTCTCATGTCCAAATTTTCAGATAATATGCGATGTACTGTACTTTTTGAAATGCTTACTTTGTCTGCTAGCTCGCGCACTTTCAGTCGACGATCATCCAGTACCGCTTTATGGATTTTCTTCACCATTTCTAGAGTTGTCATCTCATTTAGTCGACCACTGCGATGTTCGTCTTGGCAGCTCGTACGGCCTCGTTTAAACTCTGCTACCCAATATTACACTGTTGTACACGAAGGAGCAGATTCACCCAGAATAAAATTCAGTGCAGCTTTTATATCGGTTGGGCTGAGGCTTTTTAAATAAAAGTTTTGTATCACGTTACGATGACCAATTTTCTCCATTTTTACAAGTTCAATGAAAACGTTTACTATTGATGGCTGCGAAACAAATATTAAACAACGTGGCGTCTTCAAACTTGAAACGTATGCTTTATAGATTGTGTACTTTCTAATACAGTGATATTTTTCAAACAACTACCGCCGTCTCTAGATCAGGCCGGGTACTTATGGGATCACCCTCGTGTAAGTACATGATATAGAAATAAATAAATCATAGTTGCTTAGGTTGATAATCATAATTATAAAACTTGTGCTAAAATAAAGATATCAAAAAAGAAAATTCTTCCATCATTACATGTATTCGTTGCATTGGTTAATATGAAAATCAACATAAATTGTTTATTTATGTTGCCTATTGTGAAGTTAAATAGAATTCATTCTAATTAATAGTCAAGAAAAAATGAGACCATATTCACATTAACCCGTTTATTTTGGAAAAGACGTATTCTCCTAAAAGTACATTATCGATGTTGACGTCCAAATTTTGATGAAATATTGGTGTAGAAGGAATTTGCAAGTTTATAAAAAAGTAAAATTAAAATGCTAAGCATTAAAATAAAAAAATAAATTGCTTTTAAAATTGTGTAGAGGTAAGTATGCGTATTTTACGAGAACATGAAACACATTAAAGGGATTAAGTAGGTACGGTGTTTTAAAAACATGTCTACCAATTTTAAAAGCATGTTAAAAAGTTCGTTGGTCTTTAAGATTTAATATTATTTATAAATTTTCAAAAAATCTCTCTGTTTTTACATGCTTTCCTTTTACTCCCTTTTGTATTTCCGAGAAAAACACAGTTTGTAAAAGAAATAAATTTTGATGTAATTTGTCTTTCTCCTAGGGCCATAAAGCTTTATTAATTCGTGCGAATTATTTAAAATATTTAAATATTGAAGTAAAAGCAGTGAATTCATTTCACTCACAGTAGTCTGGTTTTTTTAGCCTTAAATATTCATAGATGTATAATTTTCATATTATGCATTTCTCTCCTGCTTTTACACATTTCATTTAACATTTCTATTTCGATATTTTCCATTCTAGTTTTTATTTTAATATTATTCATAACTTTTCATTGTGTCTATTTTTTGCTCTCACCAGTTCCTCTATTAGTGTACTTTTAGCTTTATAATTTTTCCTTTTTTCACTTAGATATTTTTCTTAAGTATTTAATTTCAGTTATACTATTATATTTTCATTGTTTTTAATCTTGCTTCTTTTTCTTTATGTTCTCGTTACTTTTCATCGTTACACACCAATCCATTAAGGTAGTTTTTTATTTTCTACAGATACGAAGCCTTCCTATATGACACTGAATATATGTGTATTGCATTAATATTTTTATATATTATTTTCAGTGTTATCACAATAGAAAATGAATTCATAAATAGGTATGAGGCAGAAGATAAATTAGCATATTCTACTTTAGTGTTAAGATCAATTCCGACTTCATGTTACGTAATTTGTAACTTTCATCAGCTGGTTTAGACTCGACTAGATTACTTAAGATAGCTGTAAAACCTCTTCCATTGCTACTTTTCCTGAACATTGTGGTCTCCATGCATTCTTTGAGTACATTTCCTGGTTTTATTCATTTAATTTAACTTAGCGTGCTTCAAGACGGTTTTCTATATGGAATTACATATATACCAATATGCAACTCTATGTATACTTATAGAAAGTTTTCTATAACTATTATCTGCATAGTTTCTTTCAACTCCCAAGTTTACTTTTTATTTCTTTCTCTATAGTATATCTAAATTTTACTGCATTCAAAATTTATCTGTAAAGTAACGTCTTTAGCCTTTTGCTGCTTTTTATTTTCCTCTTTATTTCCTGTTCTTTCGCTCTTTTTTCTTTTAACTTAATCCGTTATTCAAATTTTTCTAACTATCTGCTTAAGGTCGTTTTTTCCTTTTAAATAACTATTTTGTTCTTTTCTCAGTTCGATTGCACTTTTATTTTATTTTCGTACACCATATGTTTTTGCCTTAAGATAATTTAATGTTGTTTCGTTCCAAATGTTCTTTATCTTATGCTCTATTTTTCTAATTTTTTCCTAATCTTTAGTTCTGTTCTCTCGAGTTCTTGGATTTTGGATATTTACATGTTAATTGGTGTATTTAGATCTCAATTTTTTTCATAAAACTTTTGCTTTTTCTATACTTATCTATTTCCAAAGTATATATAATGTTTTTGTTATTTGTATTGTTAGTGTCATCTACTTTTTCAAATAGTACTTTGATTGGAGTTGATCTCAGATTGATTTTCTGTTCTTTACAGTCTGGACAAGATCTTCCTTTTACAGATGTTCTTAGCGATCCAGCATACAAGTTCCAGACCTACGGAGTTTCGGTCTGCTATTACATTGATTTTGATAGTCTCATGTTTTGGCATCCAGATTAGTATCATAGTATCGTCTCGTGCCAGCCTATTGAGTGCTTCTGTACAATATTTAATCAGCTACTATCCTTAATCGTTGATTTGGTAGCGTCGTTTTTGGATTTCGTTAGCACAAGTTGCAACTGATACCAGTTCATTCAAGAGATCAGTGACATTTTCCTTGTAGGGCATAGTCTAAAATACAAGCTCTCGTGTTGTGACCGAATTGTGATTCATCTATAAACCAGATTGCTAAAAACATTTTTTGCATCGTTTCTGAATATGAACAAGTAGCTTTCAATTCTCGAATTGCAATCTTGGTCTCAGTTTTTCATAAATTATTCTAGTAGAAGGTTGGCTATTATGACTTCTATGGAAGTACGCGGTTCCTCTATTGTCCATTGCTTCTGTGATTCCTATCAAAACTCGCTTCTGAAAAGTAGCAAGCAGTTTCAGTGCCAAGCGCACTGTTTTTTTTCCACCAGACTGCTGATTTAAAAACAATCGTAGGTCCAACTGCCATCATGTACAATTAGCGTATCATTTTTAACTTTTGTTTTCAAATCTCAGGCCTCCAAACTCTGTGGCGTCATAATAGCTAGGCTGCCTTGCCCATCGCTTTCTTAAGTATTTATTCCAATTCAATTTCGTATACGAACTTAACTTTTGAATTTTCTTAAATATCAAACTGCTTTTTACTAATCGTATTCGTGTAAGCGCTATATCAATTTTTCTTTGCAATTTATCAATTTCTTTTCTTTTGACTTGTAAGTCTATATTAATTGTTTACGTGAATAAAGTATTGTTGATACAATTATGCAGAAGCTGAGTACATTACTCTTTCTCTCTCGTGAGTGATGTTGATTCTTTAAAAGGATTAGAAAATTTGTCACATGCATTAAGTAATTTTCTTGTTTTAAAGAGTTTTAAAGCCAAACTCTTCGACGAACTGATTTATCTTGTTGGGAATTTCCATCTTCAGGAGCAATTTTTGGGGGAGTTGGTGTTCAAATGTACTTGAATTGCAAACCATTTTTGTGAAGAACGTAGCAGCGTGGATATACTCTTAAATTCGAAAATAAATAACATTTTGGCATATTAGGTAGCTCTTTACCAATTACAAACTAACCAAAAACGGTTTCTTACATGGTTCTTTTAACTGTAAGACTACTTATCTACAAAGTTTCAATTAAACGGTCAAGCGAGTCAGGAGTTTCCCTTATCTGTACTACAATATACGTGTTTTTCGATTTATGGAATAAAGTAACTACGGAATGAAGTAACAAAAAATTTAAGAATGAGTTTTTATAAAACAATATTTACAATTGGATATTATGGAAATCTGTAATTTTAGTGAAAATTATTTTATAAATAAAGAGAACATAAATCGAAGCTCATAATTTGTTTACGATTTTCATACTTTGCTATTTGTATTTTTTTTTGGCTTATACATTATATAATGTGGTGAAATGAATTAGAAGTATTTAGTAATTATAATTCATGTGTTTAAGGTGATACAATTGCTAAATACAAGTTTTCCGGTAGCTGTTGTTCAACTCTCACTGCGAATAGTTAGTAATATATTGCATTGTCGTTCGCATTTTCTTCCGTTGCTCGTATCACGTTGCCGTAGTTTTAGAGTTCGAGTTTGTGTGGTTAATGTAACATTAATATATACACCTACTTCTCTTGTCATAACAACTAAAGTTATGTTTGGGACGAGGTTATCATAGAAAGCCGCCGGATCTGTGATGTTAATGCCACCTAGAGGAGTCCAGTGACCTACTTTTAGTACTTCTTCTTTTTTCAGTTTCAACAAGTCGAGTTTGAAGTTCGATCGTTTTCCTTCGTTAAATTCTATTAGACCGGTCAGTCCTTGTAGTCCCGTCTGGAAAATAAAGAAATTCGATTTTAATTCCGGAACAGTGTCTAACCTAAGTACCAAAGTCAAGATTTTAGAAGTTTAGACGTATACCGAGATGGGATTTTTTTTCGAGCGCCTTAACGAAAATTGCTTAAGGAGGTTTTGTACGTATGTGATATATAATACTTTCGAATGAGAAAAATGCATTATATAACTAAGAATATATAAGGTTTTGCAAGTAATTTACGAAAACGAATTTTTTTTAAATAGCTTGTTTTTAGCATCTTAAAATATATATCATTTAACGGTAATTTATGGATTGCTATACTTCTGCATTTACATGGTTAACTAAAACGTAATTGTGCTTTTTTTCAATATCTGGGCATATAGGTTACAAAATGTAACCAGCTTAACTGCTGCGTTCGAGTTTAATGCGTAATTTGATAAATAATTAGCTGTTGAGATCTTCGTTATACTAAAAAGCACACGAATTGGATAAAATTCATTTGTGAAGTATTAAAATTAGAAAATTCGAAAAAATATTTTCGTAATATTCTTTTTCATTTTAGAGAAGTAAAATACAGACCATCAAAAATTTTTCATGTATATGATAAAAACTAACTATAAAATATAATATAATATATAATATAATAAATTTTAATAAACTTCAGCAGCCTCAGAATTGGTGCTTATGCACAATGTTTGTGGTGATCAGTTGAAGTCGATGGCGATAAAATAAAGACCTTAATTTAATTTAATCAGTATTTAGCAACAGAAAATATTGCTGAAATATTCAACATATCGTAGTCAAGTCCTGAAAACTATATAAAGCAGTTAGAGTAACTTTTTTAACTGGATACTTGAGTGTTACATGCGTTCAAGGAAATTCATTTAAGAACATTTTTAAAGAGTATGACAACAGGTGATGAAATGAATTGCGTGCAATAAATGAATAAAAGTGATGCTAGAAAGCAGAAGCATCCAGAATTGATGAATAGTAAAAGAGCTTTCTTCCACCATGACAACTTAAGCCGCATACAAGTTTGGTCACCCGCTATAAATTGTTGGTGGTTAAATGGAATGAGCTACCATATCATCATCTCGATTCGTTCTGGTACCGTAAGGTTTCCATTCCTGTTTGCAGAACGTTAAGTGGTAAGATATTTACTACCAATGAAGACATAGAAACTGTCTTAAAAAAAGGATTCTGTAGGAATTATTGTTACAGAACTAGGATGGGCGTTGCCTTACCTTGAACTTCATGTCAATTGAAGCAAGACAAAATGCTAGATGAAGATCTTGCTCCAATCATAATATTTTAAGGGCATTAAACTCGGGGCAACTAGAATGCGTTTTCAAAGCGAAATATAGTTTTGAAATGTTATCGGGCATTTTCGAAACGTTGGTCAAGTCGTAATGGAGTGAAACAGGTCAAGCAAATAGTTATATCTAAGGTAATTGCTACAGAAGTACCGCGCGAGTGCCACAGTGGCGTGACTGGAGGTCAATATGATATGGGAAAAACCCTAGAAAAATCAGGGAACGTTTATATTAGTTGAAATGCTGCGACGATGTAGGAGAATTTCTGCCAAGTTATATATATTGTGTAGCAAACAAGGGACTGAAGACGAGGACAAATAACATGATGTTTGGGAGATATTTAGTGTGGGAGAAATATAATCGATATTGTTGGGCCATTCCCGAAGACTTACTATCCACCTATGGGTGAAGCAAGTCCGAGTGACAAAAAGCCTAGAAGAGACCTTTTACTGACATCACTTGTATGCTCGGTGAATGCTGAATTATAGTCTGGTCGGGACGGTCAGTCTTAAGGAGGTAGTATTGTTTAGAAACTTATCGAGCAATGCACACTACCTGAAACCGTGATGCTTGAGAAAAAAACGAGAAACGTTTGATGGAGTGCCTTAAGGATGAGAGTATTTATGATATGCTAGGCGTTTAAAATTTAATTTTAAATTTTTATTAATTTATAAAATAGACACGAGAATAATTACTCTCAACCTGTCTACTTTATAAATTATGGATAGTGTCCGCTGAATGACTGCAACGGATGTGCTGGATTACCCTGTTTCTTTTGATTAAGCTTTAGAAGATTTTGTGCAAGACAAAATTCACTGCGTTGAGTTTCTGTTTTCAATTCAGGAATTGTTTGTTGTTTGTTAGTATAGACCGGATTTTACAAAACTCTAGAAGAAAGAATCGCATGAGGTTAGTCGCAAGATCTGGGTGGACAATTATCGTCAGCATTTCTGAAAACCACATGTCTCGAAAAATGTTGTCAAATTGATGGCTTCTGTTTTCTGTGTTGCATGTAGCACCATTTAGTTGAAACCACATTTCTTCGAGATTCATTTTATTCAGATCATCTCACAAAAAGTGCGATATCATGTCACGTTATCGTGATCCAGCTAAAGTCATTGTCAAAAATGAACGGTTAAATTATTCCCCCAACTTCGCACCAAGTAGTGGCTCTTTGTGAATGCATCGGTTTTTCATGAATAGCACGAGGATTTTGATTTGCACAAATTCGACATTAATATATTAAAACCATCCAAATAAAAATGATCCTCATTATCCGATTAGCAAACTGTCGCCGTTGCAAATGGTCTCATGGCATGAGCTCCTAAGATATTCGAACATTGTAATAGTGGAGGTGAAAGTCTTTAATGAGAATTCGTTGCAAACTGATTCTGCTAATGTTGAATTATTGGGAACGATGACGTGTTCACCTTCCTGGATTCTCATCTATGTTCTCACTATTTATTAATTTTTTTAAATTAGTTTTCGAACGGTGAATTCATTAATTGAATTATGGTTACAAACTTTCGTCAAATTTGTAACGTGTTTCAACAATAATAATACATAGCTCTTTTGTATAACGAATCATTTTAAATAATCTCAACAACTGCAGATGATAGATGACAAACATTGGGGTTGCCAGCTTAAATATAAAAAATTTAAATCCCACACCCGATGGGCCACCCGTTATATGCGTAAGTTAGTGCAGAATACTTTGGAAGAGTAAGAATATTGTTTATGAATAAATTAAAAACGGTCGTCCTAAGTGAGGGCCCTGATATACCCGTGACGTAGAATGGTAGATTACTAATCAATATCCATTGTGAAAAACCCTCTATCCACTAGGTACGAGATTAAAAACCTAACCATAGAACTATTCATGTGCGAATGTGCTTAATTTTATAGGTAAAATGATCTGGTTAATACTATCGCAAGCGCGGGTGAAATTGGTTTAAATAACATCTAGCTGTCTTCTCTCTTCCAGCATATTACACAGTTCCTGATATGGAATCGAAAATTTCGCCACTGTTGGTCTTCTACTAATAAAACTATGTTGAATTGGTGATAAATAAGGGGTAAATATGCTCATAGAGAATTGTTTCAAAAACTGTAGCAAAATTTAATAAAATCGCTATTGGGCGATAGTTGGTAGTATCCACAAAATCACTTTTATTACGAGTAAGCCAAAGTCTAGAAATTTTCATGTAGTAGTGATATCTAAAGGGAGTGGTTAAGGATCTTAGATAAAGGCTCTGCTAATGGAATGCTGTCATGACCCGATGTAAACTTATTTTTATTCCCTTCAAGACAAGGACATCTTTCCCAGTAAGCGCAAATGATAGGTAGATTAAAAGAAGTGTCTGGAATATTGTAGTTCACGTCTTTGTTCAGGAACATGTTAGTGAAGGTGGAAGCAAATGCCTCAATTATACTCATCGCATTAGCAAGCTCAGTTTCGGAATTAAAAATGTTTCGGATATTCTAGAGGAGTCATTCTTAGAATGAATAAGCTATTGGAAGAAACGGGGATCATCTACCAGTTTATATTGAATAGAGGTAATATAATTCTGATGGCGTAATTCAATTTCTAATTTAACCAATCGATATAATCGCGAAATTCGTGTTCATTTTTGTAATAATAATATTTTAATTCGAGGCGATAGCTAGAGACAATTATATATCAATTTATCGGATAGAAATATAAGCACTCTTATCACTTTAAGAGCAGAGAACATAGTATCTGTTGGCCATTCAAAAAGCTACGTTGTGCATATTAAATGACTATTGTCTATTGCAGTGTAATTAAGAACGGTCGACAAAGCCTACATGACGAATTCTGGAATTGAGCGAAACGATCGTAGTATTCATTGCTTTGCTTTCGGTAGAGAATTATTTCATTAATGATAAATGTTTTTATTTATTTAATTAATTCCGCTTTTTACATTCGTAATGTTTGTCAAAGACAATATATTCACTATTATTTTCATTTCTTTTTCTATGTTTGTTTCAAAGAGTACCTAATAACATCTGTTCTCTGTTCTTTCCCCATTGCAAGCTTTGCTCTATATTAGCAGTAACAGTGTAACAGATATAACCTAATAAAATTGCATTTACTCGTTAGATACATTTGTTACATATAATATTGAGTTTCATGAATGCTATTCTTTTTGGTTTAGTTTGTTTAGATTTTCTTTGCTTATTTTATTATTTTTTATATATATATATATCTTACTACGAATTCTGCAGGAAAAACAATAGGAAACATAATATACACATAATTTCGAAAGTATGGATTTGATTATCCAAAGTTGTCCACTCAGCGCTCAACTTGACAGCCTGCGTAGTCGAAAACGATTATGTCGATTCTTAAATAAATAAGTGCGACACCTTGTTAAACACCCTGTATATTGTTACGTCAGGTTGATGGACTAAGAATCTTGTACCTAGTTTTAGGTATCAAGTGTCTCAAAAGTATAAGCAATACAACGACAAAAGATAAAAAGACATACAAATATCATAACGTAATTTCGCTTTAATTAAAAAACAAGGTAATTTGGAAGTAATGTATAAATGACATGTGGGCAACAGGTCCGCGGGCCGTATTCGGCCCGCTGCAGGATTTGACCCGGCCCGCGAGACATTGTCGTATTATTTCATCACTGATATCTATCGCTAAAAATTATGAACAATGCTTTAAAACACTACTTTAAAATGCACTACTTTTAAACGCGGCCCGCGAACGTATTTGCACATTAAAGTTTGGCCCACCACATGTCAAAGGTTGCCCATACCTGGTATAAATTTAAGTTATTAAATAAAATAATAAAATAGTAATTTAATCAAATAAGAAAGTTTAACAAATCAAAGTCACTGGTTTGAAGATCTAGTTCGTTTTATAACCCAATTCTAGACACTAAAAGCAAATTAAGCAGTTTTGTCGAAACTGGGCCAAGCTTCGTTTACAAAAGAGAAAAAACAGAATCCATAATTAAGTTTAAGTTTCTTAATACATATTTTGCAAATTTAAATAACAAAGAAAATGAAAATTACACTTGTTAGAGATAGTACAAAAATTGGACGAAAAAAGAATTTCTAGAATATGCAGTAAGAATAATTAACAACTACAAGAAAAATTGCACTAAATGCGCCTAACCACATGGTAACACTTTTAATTTGTAAATTTTATACTTAAATAAATGCTTAATCTTTATACCTAATTAGAATTTCATATTTAATTGGTACTTATATTGGTACTTGAGTAATACCAGCCTACCCTAAAATAACGATAACAAGAGAAGAAATTTGAAAAATCGTACAACGTATTCAGGATGGAGATGGACAAGAAAATATGCCCACTACTCGAAAAGTCCACAAAGTCTATACAAAACGCCTTGAATCCGCTGTTAATATTACGTTAAAGCCAAATTAGATAATTAATTCACAAAATAAAAGTACTACTGAAGATCTTACAAATCTAGAATTACTCTTATATGTACATACCAAAGTGCGTCTTTTATGTTCGTAAGCTTATTTTAAAATGCCTATAACTCGGCAAGTCTCCACAATTTAAACCAAGACATTTTCTTATTTACAAATTAGGTAGAACATACGTTACGACACCAAATAAAGGTATAGACACAAATACTCCAAAATAATTGAAGCAAATCTGCGACGAATAATGACGAAAGAGATAATTAAATAAACAATATTTAAAATTAATTTATGAACAACTCAAAAACGGAACAATAGCTAGAAAAACACTTTCGAAATGTTTCCTAATACAACAGGACTTAAACGACAAGAGGAACCACACAAGCTTGATATCGACACCTAACCTCAAAACAACAACAACGATACCGACGGTAACACGAAAATTGAAAAGTAAAATTATTATGTTTAAGAGCAACCAGAAAGAAGAAAACTCAAATAAAATATGAGTTCTAGATCGATTAATTAACATAACTGGATAGATACACGAGAAGAGATGACATAGTTATAACTTATAAAAACAACACAAATATTTATGGAAAAGCTATAAATAAAATTGCATTTACGAGATAAAGTACACGAAAGAAAGAATGGTATTTAAAAGAAATTCTTCATAGTAAATTAATAGAGATACCAATACTGGGACCAATAACTGTAAGAACATAGCAATAAAGGTATTATAGATACACGATTAAGTGGAAAACGTTGAATAGAACAAAGATTGTCAAAAAGAACACATTATTAAATACAAAGGATCAAATTTTACACTAGGTAATTAATATTATACTGTCTCTTAATTACAAAAATATTAACACGAGTTGTAATTTATTTGTTAACAAGATCGTAACATTTTTTTTAGAGTACTCTGTATGTTTAAGCGACTTCAAACGATGGCTACTAATTTACATGTTCAAAATTTCATTTTAACATTTTTACAATTATTACACTTATATTTATTAACTTGACATATATGTACAGGGTTCCACACTTTTGTAGATCTCTGTACTTATATTCGAATTAAGATCATGAACTTAAATTGGATTTTTGTCATCATGTATTATTAGTTGTTTTTTTCTCGTAGCGCAATGTCTATATATTCAATGAATATATAGTTTTAATTTCAGACTAACGTAAGCGAAATTACCCACATAAAGGCAGAAAAGTATAGCGGTGGCAAAAAACAATATGATGCGGGTGGGCACACTCTGATTTCAGTGGTTTAATAACAAAAACACGAGCAATGAACGATCTCAGCAATCAGCGGAAACGTGGCTTTACTTTTGCAGCTTGAGGCACGTTTTTATGCATATTTTAAAATAAAAAAATCGTCGGGCAGTTTGACTTCGCCGGTGCGTAATATTCATTTCAAGTTTGTAATTTTCATTTCAATTATGTATAAAAAATATTCTGAAATAACATTACAACCTTAAATTCATGATAATACTTTATTTTATTTAATTCTTTGTATGAAAAGAGTTTCTTGTCAATAAAATACGATATAAACAAGTTCGTTTATAGGGAATATTCTGTGCGACTAAGATATTGATCTATTTTGCATTTGGACCATGGTTTTATGTTTGTTAAAGTTCAGATATTAATAATGTTATGTAATAGTCTGCCAGTATATATACATATATACAGCGGGTGAGCTTTTCCGATGCTTTGTATGAGGATCTCGGAAACCAGCAAACGATAATTGAGGAAAGAATTGTAGTTTTGTGAGATCAATTTATAGTTAAATGTGTTAATGAATATTTAAAATTATCCATAACTTCCTTGTAAAATATATAAATGAATAGATACTTACTTTGTTCTTATTTTTAGCTTATTTATTAATTTTTTTAGTCTCTGTTTCAAGATTATGGGAGTCTGCACGCATTGATGAGATATGGTAAAGACAAACATATAAAAAATATCAAAATATCTTCCGGCTATAGAATCAAAACATATACAGAATAATTCAAAATTAATTTTATATATGTTCAATTCTATCTGAAAACTTTGTATGAGGCTTTCTATTATACTGAAAATTCATTAATTCTCTTCAATATTATCTGTGCAACAATTAATGATATTTAATAAAAAAATACCAAGCTAATATTCAAAAGAAAATTTATTTGATACTTATATCTCTCTAAGTCTGTACAGTTTTCTTTCCGAAATCTTCTTATACTCTTGATTCCTAGATGTCGCCCTTTTCAGCGACAAATTTTGTATCTTTTGGGTTTGATTTCTATTCGAAGTCATGCATATATTTCAAACTTTAGCCAATTGCCTGCCGGTAATTAATAGGCATTCAGAAACTACTGCTTGTTTCAAAGAATTAATATCTCGGTGGCGTTTTTTGTAAATTTTGCTCTTAAGACGTCCCCATAGGAAGAAGGTGCATGATGACAAATCGGGTGATATTACTGGGCAATTTATAGTACCACCTCTACCAATCAAATGATTTGGAAATGAATCATTTAAAAATTTTTAAACATCTAAACTAATTTGCGTAGGATAGCCGTCATGTCAAAACCAGATCTCTTTATGTTCTCTTACGAGTTATTAAAAGTTCTAAATATGTCTCTATACTTAAGTTTCTTCCAATTTCAAATAGTTCAATAACATTATTATTAGAAATTCCAAACCAGGTATTAATTTTTCGAGGATACAGAGTCCTTGTCGACATATTAACTTTAGGATTTTCTTGATCACAATATCGTGAATTTTGATCATTTGGTTCATTATTTAAGGAGAAAGTACACTTGCCAGGGAAGCATATCAATGACAGAGAGCGACGATGATTGTTATCCCTCTCTTGCATTTCTTAATAAAATGCACCCCTACGTTCTTCATCAATCACAAAAATTTCTTGATGACATATTGATATATATGTGGGCGATATTTGTATTTGTTAAATATTTTTCATACCCGCGACTTAGTGAGAAATTCGTCTCAAATTGTTTGTTGAGTTCGCATTTACCATAGCCAAAATACCCTCTTTTGTGCCATCAGTTAATTGTTTAGTTTCTGTGATGTGATTCTCTTTTCTACATTTCATTCTTTTAGTAAAGACAGTTGTTATTCCTTGCCATCACTACGTTCCGACTCTACAGAAAAGCTTGCGCCTCTTCCATAATTTTCCATCATCTTCATTATATTTAAAAACTACCAAATTTTAAATTAGTATTTTAAAATAAAAATTGTACTTTTAGTTTTGTTGTTAGTGTCACTTGATTCACAATAATTTTCGTTTTCTATTGATGCTATTACCACTCTTGTCAGTAATATTGGCGAGCAACAATCACCAAGAACGTCCGTATCGTATTATATATATATATATATATATATATATATATATATATATATAAATACATACAATGGTGTATCCAAAAATAATCAGGATGGCAGCGCTGTAGGTGGTGGTCTTGTTTCGCGTTCGGTGCAATTGATCCTTTTACCGAATAAGGTCGTGTCTTGTACAGTGCATTTTCTTGTGAAAGCACTTTCATTTGCTAATCGTTTTTTGTAATGTCAAACTTAAGTGAACAGGATACCATAGTAGTTTTTCCACTATGGCAATGCACTTGTTCACACAGCCTTATCAATCCTTTGCACCGCGTCCTCTGCTCACTTGATGTTTCTCCGTGCGACTTTTTCTTGTTTCCACGAATGAAGAGGGATATGAGAGGACATCTTTTTAATGACGTGGAAGAGGTGTAGAAAAAACGACACAGCAGCTTGCAGATAAGTGTATAAAGTTAAATGGAGAGTATATTGAAGGTGTTAAGGTTTTTATGTAAAAAAAATGGAATACTGGTATCTGCTTCTGGGTTTCCGGGATGGAACCGCGTCACTATTATATCTGTCGACGTTTCGTACCCATTTGTATGGGACATCTTCAAGGCTGAACTACTGCATTGAAACTGAAAAACTGAAACGTCGGCAGATATAATAGTGACGCGGTTCCATCCCGGAAACCCAGAAGCAGATAGCATGGACCACGACCGCGGAAGTCTACGTGCCAAATGGTATACTGGTTTTTTTCGAGAAATTCTGGTTATTTTTGGGTATCCCCTCGTATGTGAATATATATATATATATATATATATATATATATATAAACTGAAAAATTCTATGCGCAAAACTGTAAAAATATTTAATATAGATAATTCTTATCGCCTGTTTCGTTAACTTGTTTGTAAGTATATCGTATTACTGAAAAGAACTCTTGCCAGAAATCGAATTAATATATCAAACTGCTGGAAACTCTATCTAGACAACTTAATAGCATTTAGGCCAGCGAGAGTTTGTAGTTTGTATGATGTTTACACGTCTCTTCTTCTCTTGCTATCGATCCGGCGAGTTTTTAAACCCCATAGTATCCTGTGTCGCTCGGAAGACCCACTTCTTCTGCTACAGGTTTTGCATCGATAAGTTTGTTCGAAACTTTTAATAATGACGCTTTTCGTTATCAAACTTCAATCAATGCCGCCCAGAAAGTAACGTATCCCATAAATTATGGAAGGGCATACGAAAATATTACTTGTTTTCTGCTCTTTTGGCAATGATTAATTTCTCTTCATAAGTTATTGTTTTCAAAGTGTGATTCTGGTCCTATCTTAACAAAAATTTGGAAGTTAACAAAGCAGTATATTCAAATCTCTAAAGTAGTATGAATTAGAGATAAATGAAATAACGTTGTAAATGCGTCTCATAGTAGGTAAATTTCGCATTATCTTAAATATTTTGTATTTTCGAAAACACATTTGTAATTATTATAAATATGACATGGTAGAAATCTATATATATTAATTCAAATTAGGGAGAATAAATACTTAAAAAAAAAATCAAAATGTTCAAAGGGTAAACGCACTATTTCTAAGTTCGAATAATTGTGCTTCAAAAAACAAAAGGTTCGCATTTTGCTAATTCAGAGCTATTATCTTAGATACTATGAAGACTAAATTCAAAACTTTATATTGACGAAAATATTAATTTTCTTCATTTAATGCTTCGTGCTGAAGTTCCTGAAGGTTCTAAAAAGAATTTTAACATCAAAATTCATCTAGTTACTTTGTGGCATAATCCAGAGAGTAAAATATTCGAAAATCATGTCAAAATTTGATTTTTTGAAGGAGTAAATGGATTATCTCTTCAAAGTTTGAACGACTTCTATAGACAATAGGAAGTTCGTATTCAGTTAGTTCACAGCTATTGCTTTATGTATTGTGAGAGCTAATTTCGAAACTTTTTATTTTGGTGAAACATGCTGCTTCACACATGCACTGCTTCAAAAGTCTTAAAAACTATATTTCGAAAATTGATGATGTTATATATACTATTTCCCAAAGTACTTGTAGGTGTAGAAAGTGAAGGAATCCTTGTGGGAGAAACTGGATAGATGAATCATAAGAGAATGGATACAGACCGGATTTGGTCTGCTTTGCAAAGAGAATGGAACAATATTTCTCATGTGTAAATTAATTAAAAGAATGTCAAGGATAGTGCGAGTTATGATTAATGAAAAAGGGGAATTTTTTGACAACCAGAAATAACCATTTATAACTTTCGTTATCTACATCTTTTGTAGCTGTAGAGTTTTTATTTTGTTCTGTAAAATGTATCTTAATTTGTTTAACGTAGATGAAATTGACAGAAAAAGGTGAAATTTATAGCGACATAAGATAATGTTTGTACCTAGTACCTAGTAAGATAATATTCTATCAACATTAAAAGAAGTAATTTCATCCGCGCCTCTAATTATATAACACTCTAAGAGTCGATACTTTTTTCAGTATTTTCTTCTTTTGATACAAATTCGATTTTACAATTTCCGAAGCTGAGTGCACAACTTGTAAATGCAAGTTTCGTGAACTGTATTTAAATGTTTTAAACATGGATAATTGTCAATCCATACCAATAGCGATAAGTTAATTCCAACTCGGCCCATCATGTTGCGTTCTATGAATTCATGCTACACTTACGGTATATTTTGAAACAAATGTTATAGCAAACGTCCGCATAAATCTTTAAAGGTCGAGCGAAACAAAATTTATCGTTCACAGTGAAAAGGTTTGTGAACATTCTTTGAAAACTATTTTAGTTTATAATGTGTCTTTCAAAAACATTGTACGCATTGCGTTATTTCATTACTTTACAAGCATCTTACTTGTTTGCACATACTTCTATTATCAGTAAAGGAACAGGAAATTTTATATATTGTACATTAAAATTTTTTAAACACGTTTTATCGATCGGTATGTAATGCCTGCTTTTCAGAAAACAATAATGTGACAGAACTCTTCAAAATATTTTTTTTCCTTTTTATATTTAATTCCTTTTGAAGAGGGATTCGAATTAGACAGCTGTATTGTAAATAATTTTTTCATACGTTTGTGGACCAACAAGACCCGAACATATTTATTAACAGGTTTATTTCTTTTCATCTATTTATTTTTTTTGGAGTTAAATTAATATAGCAGAACCTCTGATCGTATAACATGGTGATAATGGGAAGAAACGACAAAGAATTATAGAAAAGCATACATATAATTAACAAAAATGTAAGAAAATAAACATACATATAAATCTAGACAACGAAAAAACAATGATAGGAGCAAATAAGGAACAGTACATAAAATTAAAATATTGTAGAGGGAGAGGATACTTGGAAACAATAGTAAAACAAAATGGAAAACTGTATGGAGACATAAATGAAAAAGTGGAGAGAGCGGGCAAAAAGCCCCCAAAAAAGAAATTTTTTGGGGGAAAATATGTTCAAAAAGTGCAAAAGTGGCAGTGGGTACGAAATTGCTAGTATACGTCTGTAAAGCATAAACTACCACACAAACAGATTGAAGCAAATTGCAAGAAACAGATGAGATTCTAAAGGAAGATACACGGAAAACCAAGACAGGACAAGATCAAAAATGAGACACGTTGGAACCAGTTATGAATAAAAATTCTAAAAGATGTCATTGAGAAAAGACAATAACGGTCTTTTCTCAATGATATCTTAGTCTTAATGCCAGGCGAGAAACTTACACGAATGGTGCTGGATGCCCGACCAGAAGGCATAAAATAAGAAGACCTAGTTATAAAGGGAATAAATTCAACTCTGTGGTCCGACATCTGACGGTCGAAGTAAGTTAAATTTCTTCCTGAAACTTCCTAGAAATTTGGAGAATCGTTTTTATTTCATCGAAATTATTATCAGTTACGACATGAAATGATTAACGATGGGGGCTATTTTCATTGGAAATTTCTAAATGTAAATAGCCCCAAAAACGACTCAAAATATTTATCAGCTGTAGTGGAGAAAAATTTGAAAACATCTATAATTTCTAAATTGGAATATTAAGATTGAAACGCTTTTGTTGTAAATCATGAGTCAGTTTATTTTGGATTTAAATGTTTTGAGTAAATTTAATCTACGAACAGTTGAATGTAGTTATTATAAAATAGTAAAAGAAGCTAGCATATCAGAAAGACTTTATAATGATGAAAGCCAATTTACTGATCCACTTGAAATTGTCAATGTTTTGTTAACACATTTGCTAATGTATATACTGGGAATGGCCGAGATGTGTATCCTGAATGCATTACTTACTGTCTTTTCTTTACAACTCCGCTTGTAATTAATACAAATTATGTGTGACATGTAATAAACGAATTGCTAAGTTTCTTGCTTCGAAACTGGCCGTAAACTACGTACAACCATTAATCTTTTCCCTAAAGAAAAGTATTTTTCTTGAAGTATGGAAACGAGTAAGAATTTGTCCTGTTATAAAGTGTTTTTACCTAACTACGGTTCTATATCTATTCTTTGCAGTTTTATAAAGTTTTTGAGCAGGTGGTATAACATTTACTTTACTTAAAACGTTTAAATCCAAAATAAACTGACTCACGATTTACAACAAAAGCGCTCTAATCTTAAAATTCCAATTTAGAAATTATAGATGTTTTCAAATTTTCCTCCACTACAGCTATTTTGGGTCGTTTCTGGGGCTATTTCTATTTAGAAATTTCCAATGTCGGACCACTGTTATAGTTGAATTTCTTCCCTTTATAACTAGGTCTTCTTATTTTATGCCTTTTGGTCGGGCATCGAGCACCATTCGTGTAAGTTTCTCGCCTGGCATGTAAGACTAAGATGTCATTGAGAAAAGACAATTATTCAAACGTTTGATCATTCGTGGCAGATTAGCATTAACTACTTTTTGCACAATTTCACAATATATATATATATATATATATATATATATATATATACGAGGGAGCGTTTTTATATTCACGGAATGAGCGGGTTGTAGAGGGGTGAGTAGGCGCATTTGGGGCGTGGCCTGTGCAGCGACTCATGATTAGTATAAATACGAAGTTTCATTGTTATTAGACAGTTAGTCTTTGAGCTATCGTTAACCAAGTAACATAATCAGGAGTGAAAAGTGAAATATGGGAAAAATCGAATATCGTGCCGTTATAAAGTTCCTTGCCGGGCAAGGAAAATCAGTCGCGACCATAATGAATGAGATGTCATTGGTTTACGGCGACTCTTGTCCAGGAAAAACCATGGTGTACAAGTGGCATAGTTTATTTAAACAAGGAAGGGAATCCCTTGAAGACGACCCGAGGCCGGGCAGGAGCATTGAGGTGACCACGCCAGCACTTATCCAAAAAGTTGAACAAATTGTACTCGAAGATGCTCGACTAAAGAAGAAACAACTCGCAGAAATGGTTGGAGTATCCGATACAACAATTTTTAAAATCCTACACGATCATCTCGGCATGTCTAAGGTCAGCGCAAGATGGGTGCCGGGAATGCTCACGCGGCCGCAAAAACAACAGCGCGTAGAGTGTTCGCGTGCATTTTTGGACCTCTGTAATGAAGACAAGGATGGTGTATTAAGTGGAATTGTTACTGGAGACGAAACTTGGGTTCATCATTATGAACCTGAGTCCAAACAAGACTCCATGCAGTGGAATAAAAAGAGCACAGCACCTCCCAAGAAATTGTCACAATCAGCTGGGAAACTCATGGCAACGGTATTTTGGGACTCGGAAGGAATATTGTTGATTGATTATAAAGATAAAGGTGTTTCTATAACCGGAGAATATTACGCTTCAATATTAGAGCGACTAAAAGAAGCCATTAAAGAGAAAAGACGGGGAAAATTGACAAAAGCTGTTCTGCTTTTGCACGACAACGCGCCCGTCCACAAGAGCCGCGTTGCGTTGACTGCCCTGCATAAGGTGGGCTTCGAAATTGTGAATCACCCACCCTACAGCCCAGACCTGGCCCCGAGTGATTATTACCTGTTTCCGAAAATAAAAAAAGAGCTGCGGGGTAAAAAATTTACTGCCGATGATGAAGTCAAGGAGGCAGTTTCGGCGTATTTTGCAGATAAAGAGAAATCATTTTTTTATGATATAAATAAATTAATTGAAAGATGTGAAAAATGTATCCACCCCTTGTCCCTCATTCCGCGAATATAAAAACGCTCCCTCGTATATATATATATATATATATGAGACCTTGGAAAAACGCGGACAAGTTGATATCTTACATCTACATATATGGATTTCTCGCGTACATTTGGTGTAATATGCCATTAAGCTCTTGTGTTCAATTTTAGTACTTTTAGTTGTGCTTCTTCTGCAGTTGCACTTATAAAGACATATTTCGATAATCGCTTCTCTTACATGCATTACAAGGATTACTGCTCTAACAAGTTTGTTACCATGTCTGGTGACCTACAGGGTTCCCATCTGAGCCCACCTTTATTTTGTTTTTTATTAATGACCTTTTACCAAAAATGGATTGTTTGAATGTAGCTTTTGTCGACGATATAAAAATCTTGTCCGAAATTTATATTGTTGATGCTCGAAGTTTAAAGAAATTAAGTAAAACATGGTGTGACGTATTTCAATTAAAATTAAGTGTCCATAAATGCTGTGTTGTTACTTATATAAAGAAGATTATACCGTTTTCATTAGACTATGAGATTAGTGACAAGATTTTGCCTAGACACTCGTTTATTAAAGATTCGGGAGTTATTTTCGATCCATAATTTACGTTTAAATCACACATTGAGTATATATTTGCTTCCACGAGCAAGTTCCTTGGTTTTATTATGCGTATTTCAAGATATTATAGACATTCTAACTTTCTGAAGTCTTTCTATTTTTAATACGACATGGCAAGATTTAATACGCTGATGGTACCTCATTTATGCTTCTTACTGTGTATTGTTGGCTAGAATTTACGGGGAGGGTTTTGAGATACTTATCTATAGATGGAGTATTTCCATCTATCACAACTTGTCAAGCGCAATTACTATTGCGGCACAACATATCTTTTTTGGATAGAAGAAATGAGAACCATGCCAAGTTTCTGTGGACTCTGCTACACAACAAAATTAAAAGTGAATTTTTATTGTCCAGGGTGACTTTCTATATGCCAAGATTTTCTGATAGGCTTGGACGCACTTTCCATTTACTAATGGCTAGGATTAGTGTACTACAATATACACCCATAACAATTATATGTAAAAATACAAATAAACTCATTTTTGATGTGTTTTTCTGAGTATTTTGTTTATTTTTCTTTTATGATTTAGCAGCTGCACAAATTGCACATTATTCGTGATATCTATTATTACTTTTTAAGTTTTTAAGTTTTTAAGTAATTTATGTAAAGAATGTATGTTAATTTCATAAACTAGAATTAGTTTTTGGATTTTTGCATTACACATACACGTATGCGAATGTAGACTTTAATATGATCTTCCTCTACATTTTTGTATTTTATTGCATCCATATTCCTCCTTAATACAGTCATTAATCTTAATGCAACCGATTATCAAGAGGTATTAGATCGTACCATCACGTTGTCTATGCAATGGTTACATAAGTTCCTATTAGTTGTGCTGTTAAGTGGTTATTCAAGTACTCTATAATTATTCTGTCATTGTGTTCTGTTTCAATGTAATGTACTTGCAACTGCTTGTATCATGTAACTGGTTTGATTAAAATTGCATTTAATAGTAGTTTGTGGTATTTATTTAATTAGTTAATGAAAATTTATTATGCTTAAAGGTAATTTTAAATTGGTGTATTTAATAAATATTAAATTACAGTTACTGTAGCAATTAGAAAAATACTTTTCTTTATATACTCAATGACATTAGAATTGTTACACCTAGAAGGAACAATTTCCTGGAATTGTGCTTTTGACAACAGAATGACTATATTGACAGCTTGTTATGATAACAATTGTATCGTTTTATGTTTGACAGTTTTTGCAAAAAAAAGTTTGTTCTTTTATTGAGTTGTTAAGAAAACGGTTTATCAGAGCTGATAAGTACAAGTTTTTTTTTTCAGTTATTGTGTCTTCGCCTACTTCTGTTAAGCGTAACAAAATGCCTCCAATTCGAAGGCGTCAACAATATCACCATCTTAGTGATTTTGACAGGGGTAGAATTGTTGCTTTCAGAGAAGTCGGTTTGGCCTACCGCGAAATTGCCCGCCGTGTTGGTTCCACTGCAATGACGGTAATGCGTGTGTGTAGGGTGTGGACAGAAGAAGGTAGAGGAACACGAAACAGACCAACAGGTCAACCGAGGCGTACTGCAGAGCGTCAAGACAGGCACTTCAGACTACTAGCTCTGCGAGACCGTTTTGCTACTACGCGCCAACTCTGTGACCAATGGTTTGGTGTAGAAGGTCGCATTGTCAGTATGCGAACATTATATCGCCGCATTCGAGCTTTTGGACTTGCTTCATACCGTCCACGATTAGTCCTTCCTTTGACTGCAGAACATCGTCGTCAACGTTTGGACTGGTGCAGAGAACGGCAGCATTGGGAAGCAGAATGGCATAATGTCGTATTCAGCGACGAATCGCGATTCTGCCTAGGCATGCATGATGGCCGTCAGAGGGTAAGACGCCGTCGTGGAGAGCGACGTGATATTGGATTTGCTGTTGAGAGGCATGTGCACAGGACTGTTGGAGTAATGGTTTGGGGGGCTATTGCATATGGAAGCCGATCACCTCATCTGTTTATTCGGGGCAGTATGACAGCTGCGCGTTATGTTGATGACGTCCTACAAACCACTTTATTGCCTTATCTAGATGGCCGTCCACATGTCCTTTTTCAGTAAGACAACGCGCGTCCACATATTGCTCGTCGTACTATGGACTTTCTACGAGAAGCTGGCGTTAATGTTTCGCCGTGGCAACCCCGTTTGCCGGATTTAAATCCCATCGAACATGTGTGGGACATAATGGGGAGAAGACTGACCAATTTGAACCATCCTCCACAAACTCTGGCACAGTTAATCCACCAAGTTCAAGTTGCTTGGAAAGAGGTGCCACAAGCAGACATCGACCATCTTATTTTGTCGATGCGTAGACGTGTACAGGATTGTCTACAGCTACGGGGTCGCCAAACACATTATTGATTTTTTTTCAAATTAATGTTAATAAAATTTCTTGGAAATCTGATCGTTTCATCCTTGACTTAAGCTTATCATATTACCAAAAAATCACGTCCAGGAAACTATTCCTTCTAGGTGTAACACTTCTAATGTCATTGAGTATATTTACACGAGAAAGTTTTATTAGTATGTGTTTTTTCACTAAGAGCGACGTATTTTTTTACAAATAAAACAAAGGTATCGCAAGAAACTGAAGATCATTGATGGAGCATATTATTCAAATGCCATGCATCGAAGCGCTAACAGGAATCAGGAATGAATTCGTTGAATGTAATTTTTCATTACCTTTTGGTATAAATTGGGTCAGCAATAAGTCAATGTAAATTCGCAAGTCTTGCAATGTTGCTGGCTTGTTGGCGTAAACTAATGACTAAACATAACCTCACAGAAAGAAGACTAGGGAGGTGAAATAGCATGAGTCTGGGGGATAATGGACTGGTATATTTCTGAAAATAGCACTACTTTATAAAATTTTACCTTTTGTCTGCTGCCGCGAATTTTATAGCTGATTGAATTCAAATTCTTTGTATACATTTAAGGTAAATTTTGATGGAGACTGTGATTGATTAAATTAATCAAATAAAGTTAATATATTTCGATAACTAGTGTCGCATAGGGAACCACTAGTGGAGTGTGTGTTTGACTTTGGACGGTGTTGGTCTACTACGGACTTTATGTTTCGTGCGGTTTTACCGTGGTTCCAGGTGGGACACTGATTAATTATTTGCTGATGATGACAACTTAGTTGCCGAAATACGTTTACAGAATACGAAAATTATTCTGGAAAGGGGTTATATTAACCTTTTTTGGTTACATACATTTATAACAATATTTTTATCGGTGTCTGTATGCATTAATTTGATAATGCATATTTTAAACACCTTTTAAGTTTTTTCGTTATGAGTAATGTGGAGAATATGTGTTCATAGATTGAAGAAAAAATATTCCCGAGTTCGTTAAAAGTACCTATCAAGGTTAGGTATTTCGGCATGTTTCTGGATAAAAATTATAAGCCCTGGGCTCTTAATTGTGTCTGTAAATCCTGTGTTGAATAGTTAAGATTATGGAAAAGCAGCAATAGAAGTGCCTTTAAATTTGGAATACCCACTATTTGGCGAAAACCAAAACATCATTCATACGATTTTTATTTGTAATGTTGACATAAAGGGCATGAACAATAAAAATCGAGCTATGGGAGTATCCAAATACTACGCATGTGCAAGATTCCGTACATTATTTAGTCGATGCCCCAGTTCTGTTGGTTTCGATTATTGAGAATATATTTGAATCCTTAGCACAAAATGCTTTAGAACCAAGACCATCAGAAAATAATACTGCCTTTTCGCAAAATCAGCTGAACGATCTTGTAAGAGGTTTAAATATTTCTAAACAAGCCTCTAAGGTGTTTGTATCACACCTTAAAAAAATAATTTGCTTACTCCAGATGCAAAATTTACCTTTTATCGTGAAAGAGAAAAAGAGTTATGGAGTTACTTTGTCCAAGAAGCGAATCTTACTTTTGTTCAGATATTAAAAGTTTGTTAATAAAAATGCATTTGATGCAATATGAACCAAGGAATGGTGTTTATTCATTAACAGTTAAAAACGCAATCTTACTTATGTATATATTATTTTGTACATAATGGAAATAAATATGCCGGGATACCCATTGCTCACAGTACAACGTTAAAGGAAGAACATCTTATCAATTTTGCACAAAATAAAGTATCATGAACATGAGTGGGTAATTTGTTTTGATTTAGAAACCGTGAACATTCTTTTAGGTCTACAAAGCGGTTACATCAACTTTCCTTATTTTTTATGTCTCTGAGACAGCAGAGCAAGACAAGAGCATTGGGTAAGGAAAATTAGCTTAAGAGAAAATATGAAGGCTGGCAAGTAAAATGCAATCCGCAATCCATTGGTATCTTCGACAAAATTATCTTGCCACCATTATATATAAAATTGGCCATCATGAAACAGTTTCTTAAATCTCTTGATAAAAATAGAAACTCCTCTTCTATATTTCTCGAATATTTCTTCAACTAACTATGGAAAAGATTAAAGCAGGTATTTTTGATGATTCCCAAACCAGACATCTTACGAAAGATACCAGATTTACAAGTTCCATAATTCGGTTTGAATAAAATGACAGTTTTTATCTCGGTCATGCAAAGCTTTTTTAAAAATCGAAAATCGGAAAATTATATTGAAGTAGATCTGTTTTTATTTAAAAAACACGGGATGTAATATGAGTATTAAATTCCGCTTTCCCCATAGACACTTTGACAGGTTTACCGAAAATAAAGGTGACTTGAGCGAGGAGCAGGGAGAATGGAGGAGCGTTATCATGATTTCTCAGACACGTATATTATGTCTGAATATAGCTGGTTCCTGATGCGTAATTTTTCTAAGTATACACATAAGAGAAAAGCTTTAAAATGAATTTAAATTAATCTTTGTTTTGAATATATTTTTGTTACTAAGTATATGTCTTCTTTTCTAAACAAAGTTTACTTGTAACTCAAAAACTAGATATGATACACAACATTGACTTGTGTATGAACATGTTATCAATAGTCACCAACAGCTAAAGTATTTTAGTGTAATGGATTCACCAAACTAAGTGAATTATTTGATTGAGAGTATGGCAAGTGGCACCCTCAATCGGGCCTAAAAATCCAGTCAGCATTGAGTTCTGTTCAGAGTAACGTAGTTATCACCATCTTTGAAAAAAGCAAAGTTCAATGATTTCTTCAGCATGAAATTCACACCAGAAAGTCAGTTTAAGTGGATGCAATGCTCCACCATGCATTATATCTAATTGATTTTTATCCTAAGCCAAAAGTGAACTTCTTTGATGAAAACGATTTTCTTATGAAACTCAGGTTAATTTTTTACAGCCTTATACGATCTAATAAATGAGCGTTGATTCGAATTTTTGAGTTAAAGCCTTGTAAGCGCATATGGTATGCCAAAATCTTTTCGCAAAATTCGTCACAAACTAGTATTGTAAATTGTCATATTTGAATCTTTACGAACACTGATATATTCATATATTCTTTTCACTCCTTGCACTTCTTTGTCTCATTAGCACGGGAACGTTATGAAGTGAATTTGTTGATTCGAAATTTTGCACAAGACGTTTAATTGTTCGTTGACTTAGCGGATAATAAAAATCGAAATTTGGATTAATACACGCAAATTGGTTACAACTGAATGTGCATATTGATAAAATATCTGAATAATTCGTAAACGGGCTGTCATTCTATGATAAATAGGCATAGACAAGCGCAAATGTCAAAAAATAACTCATCCGGGTTGCCACATGAAATAAACCTCACTTTACAAATGCGCCGTCTGTAATGGAAAACCTCTTAATAACGATTTGCGATTACATTTTGATAAAAATATTGTATATGATAGATTTTGACGTACTTGCGTGGATACTTTAAAGTAAAATTATAATGGGGCATTGAAGTATTTATACGTTTATTATTATTATTATTATTGCCATTTTATACATGGAACTTAAAGAAGGTTTAGAAAAATAATTATAAAAAGTAGCTTGTAAAGCCTTGAACATGATAAGTTATAAATTATTTATAAGCACTACTATGTGTATAACATAGTTATTCAAATTACTAAAGGGAATTGTAACATATTCATTTAGTTGATATGCGAAATTATTTAACCGCTTGTAATAGAATTGGTGGCCCTTAATTCTAATAAATTTCGTCCGTTACAGGTAGATCGTACCAAACAGATTTGTAATTCAACTCACCACAGCGTCAATGTAATTATACAAAGACAATCCATCATCCCAGGGTCGCTCCAGGTCACACGATAAATTGACAGGTTTTATTGAGTGACCTGAATCCATTGCGGCGAGTCCCTTGGCGAAAACGTACACTGAATCAAACATTAGAGCGGGTTCGGCCTGAGGAAAAGTTAAAAAAAATTACACGCGATTTTCACGCAGAAACGCACACACGCACACGCACACAGCACACAAAATTTTACCTGTATGATTCCGCTTCTATTTAGGATGGCGTTGCCGATCGGTTGGAATTTCTCCATGATGTCGAGGGATTCTCTCACTTTAACATTTTCCACATCCACTATTCTAAACGCCGTTATATTCACTGAATTGTATTTGAAATCTTCAAGATCGAAAGTTTCTAAATCCTGAAAGGGAAATACTTGTATTGAATATTGAAGCCGTATTTTTTGCTCTTCGCTTTGTGTTATTGCTTGCCCTTTTGCAAAGATTTATTTCGAATCATCTTGGGGTGTTTGAGGTTTTATGTGAATGTGGAGAATATATTGCTAGTCATTTTGGTATTGTTTACTGTATTGTATTAAAGAATCGATTTATGGGTGGGAATGTTGAAGAGAAATATGACATTTCTTTTCTGTTAATGTTTCTTTTGAAGGAAATATTATATTTAATTACATTTTGTCTATTTAAATAAAAGATATAACAGAAGCATTTTTATGTGGTATGCAAACATGACGGAAATAGCAATTCTAAGAATCAATTTAGCATTTATTATGTGGACCCACTAAAATATATTTCCGAAAAATTATGCAAGTAATATTTGCGTTTAATATCTATTTAGTACACCACGGCGCTTATAAAATTATTTGGGAATAAGACTTAAGATACAAGCGTATCATATTCACTCAATACTAATATTAATAATAGCAATAATAATACTACTAAAAACTATTTTATTTTTGCAAATTTTATTTAGTTTATTCACTTAAATATGTAAATATTTAATTCATTCAATTAATCGTGAATTATTTGTATTTGCACTTGAATTATATGTACATATCTAAAACATTGTACATATTCAATCAACGAACAGTCTGTGGGGTCTGTGTAATATGATAGTTTGCAATGTTAAGTACGTGTATATGACGAATAATACGTATTACTGATGCGGAGCTGCTACAGTCAATTTCAGCATCAGTATGACCGTTTACCGGTTCAGACCGCTAAACTCGCATGAACATGCATACATTGAGCGCAACCTACCCTCACTCGTTGATTATATTCACACGATACACGATACACATAATTGACAATGCTGGCGCACATATAATGGGACCGCAGCGTGGAGTAATATAGAGGGTAAGGTGCACAGTGTATAACACCGTGATTTGTACTGCAATAATTTTAAATAGCGATAGGTTTTATTTCTTGTAGTTATCTTAAATCCGACGTTCATGCTTCGTTACGCCTTCAGATATTTAAGCGAAGGTACACATGTCTATGAATATGCAGAATTGACTGTCGTTTAATGAAAACTATAATAAATATCCGCTTACATAGTGCATTTTATGTACACACGTACAATTTGTCTACAAGCGTGAAGAAACCACACTTACAGACGTTATTCTTTTTTGATAAATTACTTTGTTTGTATATAATAAATTGGAGTGTAAATGTAAAATGTTTCGCCTATTTGTGGACCATGCTTATTAAGACCTTTTCTGAATATTCAGGGTCATACTAATCCTCCTTAATATGACGTTTTGTTGCGCTCGTATGCACTTTATGTCTAGTCTTCAGACAAAGTCTTAATAAGCATGGACCACAAATCGACCTACACCACATTTTATTATATACAAACAAAGAAATTTATGAACAAAGAATAACGCCTGTAAGTGTGCTTTGAGGAGCTGTAGTAATAGTATATAGTAGTATCAGAGTAGAATAAGGATGTCACTGAATCCGAGTCAACATGGAAGTTTTCGGAATAGTTCGAAGTTCATTGCGGTAGAGATGTTATGGCTGCAGTGAAATAGAGTGTGAGCATCTGACCTTTTGCTTTTGTTGTTTGTTCATAAATTATAATAAAAAGTGGTAGAAACGCAAAATATTCAGAACGCATGTTGATTAAGAGTTTTATGTATATCGGACCAAACTAGTACCCCTCAACACTTTTTTATCACCATATAATTGTAAATGAGTAGAACAAAAGTCCTGTTATAATTAGACATAAATATTTCGCGGCAAAAGTGGAGAATTTTGTTAAAGATTGTTATGTTAAAAATCCATTACTCTACCTGTATTTGTATATTGTACTTCTTTATAATGTATATACACATATATAGTGTTTGTTGCAATTTATTAAAAATAAGAAATATCGTAATATATTTTTTTTAAATATAGATTTCATTTAATACTAAAGCGAAGCTAAAGTGACAAATCCTCCTGGATTTAAATAAAAATATTCGTATTAGTAAAACTTATTATGTTGCATTTACAAACCAGAGGAAACTTCTAGGTGTAAAATATATTTTCTTGCCTACATTTTTCCAGAAATAAATCTTTAGCTTCATATTATACAATATTAAGGATGTGAATTATAGATTTTTGAAGTTCTTTGAAAATATTTGAGTTTTCATCATTATTATTTACTGTACGATAGCTAGCTGGAAGTCGCAACCAACTCTTTTATTTTAAATCGACAGTTTATTCGTATAGTATAAGATATTTCTAGATTTTTAAGTTTTCCCGACATCTACATTCGATAGCTTGAGAAATACACGAAATTTTTTAAAAACATTTGGTTTTACATCGTCATTATTATTGTGTGTTGTAACTATTTTGGCACCAGAAATGATATTTTCATTATAAGTAGAAGACCTTTTAGGCTTTACTATGTTACTTTTATTTTTGGCAAATCATGTATTTTGTGTTCACAAAACAGCTTTGAGTTAGTGCACTTTAAAACACTAAAACCCTTTTATTTCAAATACAGTATCACATATTTTTATTTGTATTTGAATTAGGAATTTACTACTATGCCAACACGTAATAGCATTTTCTCTATTTATATTCAATCTTTTTCGTGTTATAAAAAGTTTTTTCTTTTTTGTAAGAACGAGCTAAAAATTGCAATGATTGTTAAGAGATAGCTATGGAAATGACAGGTAATATCAAAAGAAAGTAAACAATTAGTGTTTATAATTTTTGTTTGATGGTATAGTTGTAGTATCCAAAATTGAAAACGAGACTTACTGTTCAATATGGATATTCTCAACTACTTTATATTCATGAAGAACGTCATAAGATTATTACCAGAACTTGTAGTAATGGATAATCTCATTTACCATCAACGAATAAGCCAAAATGGAATCAAGCTTTATACAATCCGAGAATGTATAATCTATTGGAGTCTGACTGAAACATATCGCAGATTAAAAAAGTTGATAAAATTTATGCCTGGTATATTTTAGTCCTCATATTAATCCTCATGGCTCAATAAAATCCTAACCACAAGATCTAAATTTATTATATTATGTAGTGCAAATATAAAAACTGCACATCGGAGACAGTGACACACGCACAATAGGAGTTTATTCGAGTATTGTAAAGTGTTTACAGCGAAACGGAGATCATATCGAACATTTGCGAATTATTATTTTTTCTATTTGTTCAAATTTCTAGATTATTTGCACATTTGGACAACAAAATTTGTTGGCTTAAATTTTTCTTGTCTTTTTAGTTCTTTACTTGTAATATGTTTCACATTACTGAATCGCATAATGTTTAATTTCATTGAGTAATATTTTTTGTTTATTCAATACTAGTAGACAAGGATCTCTTTTATTTATTTACAATTTCATCATAAGATATTATGTATTTGATTAAATAATTTTGCCAATTCCCATCATTGGCCTAGCTACCTATTAACAATCATTGCAATTTGTGACTCAATCCACCAAAATCATGTATTTGGAGCAAGAAACTTATAACACGAAAAAAATTTATAGTACTTGTAGGTGTGGGAAATGCTATTACATATTGACGTGGAAGTAAATTTCTGCGTTTGAAGAAGAAAAAAATGTGGCATTATATTTGGTAAGAAGTGGTTTAAAGCTAAACTTACTTCATGAAGGGCATTTATAAGCCCAAAACAAAACCGCCAGAGAAAATTTGAGATGTCTGCTTATGCTGCAAATATCATCATTTTTGGTGCCAAAATAGCTACAGCAAATAATAATAATGATGATGTAAAATCAAATATTTTCAGAAAAATTATATAAGTCTAAAATTGTCGAATATCTAAAATATATTGTAGAATTTAAATATCCAATAAATGCGATCCGGTCATCTGAAAGATATTCGAAGTCAGATCGAGATCTAAATGCCAACATTGATTTAATGGATTTCTCTGATATACGAGGGTAGCCGTTTATATTTCGGAAACTGGAAACACTGTATAAAGTTTGTGATTTTTGACAATTTAACAGTTTTATTATCCGGCCGCTATTTCTACTGCTGATAGTAACTTGAAAATTTTATGTTAGCGAAGAGATGAAATTAACTCGCGAACATTTTCGTGCAATTATTTTTCATAACTTTCCGTGTGGATTATCTCAACAAGAATGCATCGACGAGCTGAATTCTTTATATGGTGATGAAGCACCATCGAAAACTACAGTATATCTTTGGTATAGTGAATTCAAACTAGGACGGCGTTCTTTGGACGATGAATTTCGTGAAGGTCATCCCACAAATGTTGTTGTGTCGAAAAACATTAATGCAGTGTCTGAATTGATAATGCAAGACCGTCATGTGACATATCGTGAGATCGAGGCATCTCTAGGTATTAGTAACACCAGCGTGCATAAGTTCCAGCATGAATATTTAGCCGTTACGAAGCTATGTTAACGTTGGGTACCAGATAATTTGACAACCGCTCAAAAAAGGACTCGCGTCGATTGGTGCCAAGAAATGCACAAAAAATATAATGGCTGTGCGTCAAAGAACATTTGTCGTTACAGGTGATGAATCTTGGATCATAAGTTCCAGCATGAATATTTAGCCGTTACGAAGCTATGTTAGCGTTGGGTACCAGATAATTTGACAACCGCTCAAAAAAGGACTCGCGTCGATTGGTGCCAAGAAATGCACAACAAATATAATGGCGGTGCGTAAAAGAACATTTGTCGTTACAGGTGATGAATCTTGGATTTATACGTATGTGGTCGATAGTAAACAGTAGTCGACTGTGTGGGTATTCCAAAATGAGCCAAAACCAACAAAAGTTGTTCGCGGTGGAAGCACATCATTAGAGATTTGTAGAACCGTCAATTCCGATTAGTACACGACTATTTGTTTGCCAAAAGTTTATGAAGAAATAAGGAAGACAAAACTAAACGACAGATCATTCTCCACTATGACAATGCGAGCTCTCACAGGTCGGTTGAAACAATTGAGTATTTGACCGGGCAAAATATTGAATTGATGAGCCATCCGCCGTACAGTCCTGGTCTAGCACCCTGTGATTTGTTTTTGTTCACATATGTGAAGAATAAACCTCGTGATTAACGGTTTTCCACACCGGAAGAGGTAGTTGAGGCATTCAAAACTCATATTTTTGAGATACCACCTTCACAGTGGCAGCAATGCTTTTCGGATTGGTTTAAACGAATCATAAGTGCATTGATTTTCAAGGAGAATGTTTTGAAAAGCATCTTCGATGTTAAAATTTTTTTTTTGTTTGCTATTTTCGAAATATATACCCTCGTATACGTAAGAACGTTTTAAATTCTACGTTATTGAGCTTCCTAATTTAAAAATGCTCAGACAGTGCTTTTTAAAGCGAATACATTTTTTCTTTTATATTCACGCAATTAAATATTCTATATGTACAGTATTAATTGATCACACCTTGTAAATATGGTTTGTTTCTTTAGGTCAACTTAAATGTTTAGAAAGAAAATCGCTTTAAAAATAATTTGCAAAATTCTATTAACTGATATAACATGCGAAGCCAGCTATTGTTCCTTTGCTAGTTTTGTAGTATTCTTTAATTACTTTCAAACATATATCTATAAAATCTTTAGTGCAACAAAGAGATTCTTAAAACCGAAGTATTCCAAGAGAAATCAATTTTGTTAGCTGTTACTTTGTAAAGCTTCATATTATACGATAATAATGGAATCACTTAAAACTTCCTACGCTCCACTTTATTTGCAATAAAGTGCATTTTACAAGTATTGCCACTTTAAACGCTTGAAAAGAATTTATTTTTAAAATTCTAGACTGTTTTGTGTTAAACTTTCGTTACTGGAAAATAAAACTACTGCAATTATAGTCAGGCTAAAGTTTGCAAGGTTAAAAAATTTCGAAGAATAATAATGTTACTCCAGAGTTTTTATTATACGAAGGTGGTCTGAAAAGTTTCCGACCTAATAAAGATACAAGGCATTTTTTCTTAAAATTTATATTTACTTTTCTACATAGTCTCCTTGTAATTCTACACATTTCTCCCAGCGATGCTCTCATCTCTTTAACCCGTACAAATAGTACTTCGGCGTTTTTCTCAGCAAAATAATTGTTCACGAAGGTGATTGCCTCCTCATTTGACGAAAATCTCAGCCCTCCGAGTGCAATTTTTAGATTAGCGAATAAAAAGAAATCGCAAGGGGCTAGATCTATTAAGTAAGGTGGATGGTCAAGCAGTTCAAACCGTAATTCGTGGATTTTCACCATGGTTTGAGACGGCGCGTTGTCTTGGTGAAACAGGATTTTCTTTTTATGCAAATGTGGCCATTTTTCCATAATTTCTATCTTGTCAAGTAATGATGCTTAGTATGCTCCTGTAATAGTTTTGCCTTTTTGAGGATAATCATCGATTAAGATAATTCCATGACTATCCCAAAAAAACAGTCGCCATCACTTTCCCAGCCGCAAAAATAGTTTTTGCTTGTTTTGGAACAGTTTTTACTCTATTTTTGTTCCGGGCGTATAATGGTGCATCCAAGTTTTATCTACGTAAGTAATTGACTCCAAAACTTGGATTTATTGCACCTAAACTGCGCCAACAGAGCTTTGGAAATGTTCATTCGAACACGTTTTTCGTCTAACGTTAGCAAATGCGGCACCCAACGCGCGGACAGCTTTCTCATGCCTAAATCTTGATTTAACATGTGACAAATACGCTCTTTGGTCATATTCATAGCCTTTGCTATCTCTCTCACTTTAATTCGACGGTCGTCTAACACCAACTAGCACAACTGCTCGACCGAAATGGTGAGTACCTGACAATAGATACACAACTACATTTCCTAGCTTTTATTGATGAGTGCTGCTATCTTCAGGGTCGGAAAATTTTTAGACCACCCTCATATATACATATATTACCACATATCTATTCGTATTATAACTATTAATTCTTAACGTATGTTGCTACAATATTTTGCGTTTGTTACATCAAAATTTGAATACGCATGTACGTAATGTTAAGACTCTGTTTTGCTTTTTAAAATATCCAACGTTTATTTGTTACCATGTCTATCCTGAGAAGTGATTTAATTATTATGTTTTGCTAGCCAAATTTTGCTTTATACTTTCAAGAATTTTTAATTTTAAATATTATATTAAGTTCTGCACGGCCTTTTTGATTATATTATTCATATATTGTTAATAAGTATTAACGTTACTCTAACAATTTGCTTTTAACGTCCTAATAGCACAAATATGCTGAATGGATCGCCTTTGTTTATAAAGTATCGCAATGTTTAATCGCATTACTAAATTATGTGAATCTTTTGTTGCAGTACGTTGCAAGAAAAATTATTTTAAAGCTTTTAAACGTAAACTGTTCAAAAAAGCAAAGAATATTTTATAAAAATGATTGCAAATTTTAAAAAAAATTGATTTAGTTGATTTAATATCATTTTTTTAGTTTCAGTATGTTTGTGAACAAGTATCTGAGCACGTTACTATATGAGGCGTGTTTTTAAGTACTGTTTCTATATATGGTGGTTGCAGCGCTGCGATTGTTGTCTAGCACATTCGCAAAGTGCCTGTCTGTTGGATAGTCACAGATGCCAGTACGGAAGCACTCGTTCGTATTTACGTTTGTTTGTGAGTATTTAGAATGATTCAGACATTGAAAATCTCACCGATTACGAAGTACATGTCGTGATTTGTTTTCTGGTGCAAAAGATATGAAAGCGGTAAAATTTCATAGGCAGATTAGTGAAGTGTGCGGAGAAAACACCGAAGTGCTTTGAAAATAGTTTAGGGCATTTAAAGATGGTCGTATTAACGTTCATGATGAGGAATGTAGTGGACGATCGTTGGTCATTATTGAAAGCTTAACGCCGACAGTTGATGTGAAAATTCGAGAAACACTACGATTTCATCGTCTGATAAGTTACCGCAAGTTTCAAGGAATGTTCTTTATGAAATTGGGACGGAATGTTTAAATTACCAGAAGTTGTGCTCACACTGGGTATCGAAAGTGCTGACCGAGGTGCACAAGACTAATCGTGTAGCCAGTGCTTTCTTGAGTGGTATCATAATAAAGATGTTAAGTCAAATTGTTACTAGTGGCGAAACATCATCCAAGAAAGTTAGTTCAAGAAAACGGTTTCAGTAGTAAAATCATGTGCACTGTGCTTTGGGATAGCAGCGAGAGTTGCTTGTGAATTTTTTTCCTCGAGATGATATAACAAATTCGGAGACGTATTGTCACACCTTAATTAAACTACGTCGTGCAATTCGAAATAGGAGGAGGAGTATGTTCAGTAAGGGGATTGTTTTGTTTTATGATAATCCCCATTTACTCGTGGTTTTTTTAAACTCAAGATCTCATCGCGGCATATGGCTGGGTGGACCTTGATCATCTCCGTGTAGCTCTGGTCTAGCGCCCAGTGACTAACACTTGTTCCTTCACTTGAAAAAGAGTGTACATAGGCGACCAGCGTCACGACGATAACAATGACGTGAAAACGGGCATGTGGTTGGCAAATCAGGCGGTAGATTTCTATGACGATGAAATTCAGAAAGTCATTGTACGATATAATAAGTGCCTAATTGTGGTGGTGGTAATTATTTTGAAAAGTAATTTAAGGTACTGACTTTCTTATAAAAATAAAGTTGTTGCAAACATTGTACTTGTGTTTTTTTGTATCAAAACAGTACCTACTTAAAAAAAAGAGGTCCCAAATTTAATTTGCATGGAGAAGTTTTAATGTAATTTTGTTGGAAGAATATAAAATATTGCATGTTTAGTGTAATAAAAATGCAGATACTTCAATTTTACGAAAATTTTATTGCAATAGTTCTTACAAGAAAAGAGTGATTAACAAGGTGTACGATTTCTTGAATATTAATGGGTAGTCAACCTTATCGATTTGGTTTAAAAGTTATATAATTTTTGATTTATCTATGTAAGCTGGGGAATCTTGTATACAACGCACCTCTCTATTTCTATAATGATGATGGTTAATTTTATCAGTTTTTGACCTTCTATATTTCAATCTACTAGTCATGCTCTGATAGTGTGTGGCATATTACAAACAATTTCCCTTCAGTGGGTATCTTCGAACACTTTAAGTTTTTACGATAACTATTAAAAGACAAAAGATACATGAATAATTTTTACAGAAGGACTAAAATACTTAATTTATCTTTAATGAATCAACGAAACTATATACTACCATTTGTTTTAGTACGTTAACGTTTAATGCAATATTTTAGCGCCTTAAATATTATAAACGACTTGAATAAATTATTTATTTTGTTAATATATAAATCATAGAGAAATACCCATTTGAATTTCGATATAATGCGATGGAACCCTTTATTTTCCATTCATTTGTTCATTCCCCTTCGTCATGTCACCTGTCAAAAACAATCATATGCGGTTAACTAATTTCAGTCTTGATAGCCATTAACTCGTTTGTCCCTCCAAAAATTATAGAGCACGAATTTCATGCATTTGCATACTTTATAATATTGATGTGACAATGGAATTGTTTCTGCTTTTAGGCGAATAAGAAGAAAATAAATGAAGGAAATTAACGCTTGCTTTTTATATTTTGCATATTTTGGTATATGGGCACATATTTTGGTAAAGGTACAAAAGAAACAAAATATAATTTTTTGAAGTTTTCTATTATATGTTATGTAAAACCGTATTCGATGATATCAACATAAACCAAGAATTGTATTCAGAAAACTAAGGTTTCTCCAAAACAAGCAATGCTAGTAATAATGTTTTTTTTATTCCGATATAATTAATTTGGATATTGCAAACGGTTTACGTCAGGTGTAAATGTGTCATTCCAAACACAGACGTGTAATGAATGACCTTATCTGAAGCCTTAAATTTAACGCTTCAGAAACTGTATTGTGGTCTTATGATATTTAATCCATGTAACCATGGCTTAATGCTAAATTTTACGGTGTAAATCATCGTTTAAATGCAGTTCGTACATTTGGCAAAACGTATTCTCAATCGGATGATAAAATTCATTTGATATGTCCAAAAATTGTAGAAAAGATGAGATGTGATTATAAAAATATATTATCAATGTCAACATAGAGAAATGATAGACGGATTTTAAAGCAAAAAATCAAAAACGTTAGGAGTTATGCACATAAACAAGTTTATTGAAGAAGCTCCTAATTTGAAATACCGTAGATGCAGAAGATTCAGGAAAATCCTTTTCAAAAAACTCATGATACATAAACAGGTTTTTACAATTTCTGAGATATTTTATGATATTTGTAAATAATGGATAGAAATTCGTTAACAAGTACGGGATTCTAACATTTCTCAATTTCTCCTTAATTACCAAAAGGGAAAATGCTCGTGATTCAAGAAAATAGCACACTATCTAAAATTAACAAATCCATTTGCATACATGGGTCATTGTTTCCAAAGAAGTTCAGCCACTATTCTTGTAGAAGCGGGATTTGATTTAACGACGCTTAAAAGAGATAAGAGATAAAAATCTTCATCTACTGCAGAAGGGTACGTCGATAGTTCTTGAACTAATAAAACTAGCTCATAAAATATACATACTAATGAAAATTCAACAATCAGTAAGGTAGTACAAGTTATTGAGAATTCCGAATACCGCAAGGAAGTTACAGCGATACCATCAATATTTTTATCAACACCACCAACTTCCATTAAAATACTAGCAAACTCTAAGGCACCACTTAAAAAATTATCATTAAAAATTATAACAATTTTTAATGATAATTTATCTATTTCCAGAAATAATAAAGTTAGGTTTCCTTTATGATTTTTCTTTTATACTTTTGATATTAAATTTAATAATTGTTCAAATTCTAATTTCAATTTAGATTTTAATAAATAAACTCTATGTTACATGCTATCTTTTTATATTAGTTATATTTCATCTGTAGTTGTAAGCATAAATTCATTTACCGCACTAGTATGGCAAGTGAAAGAACACGTTTTAATATTAAACCTTGTCGACAGTAGTTGTTTTTATCCACTATACGTTAATAGCTGTTACACATCGTTGTTTGTGTGTTTAGTAATATATTAGATATTCGTTGTGATATTTAAAAAGCGATATAGGTGCTCTATTATACGTGGTTTGTTCAAAAGGAAAGGTGAATTTTAAATTTTCGCGCGCTGTGTACATTCGATTATCGAAATTTTTTTTTGTTATGTTGGTATACATGTGTTAGTCATATGTTGGCATTATCAGCCAAATTGGATTAGTAGTTTGTTGTTGACAACTGAAAAGCTAGTCACGTTTGTGTGTATTCTTCGATTTTTGACCTTTGAAAAAAATGGATCAAAGAATATGTATTAAATTTTGCGTTAAAAATGGAATGAAGTGCTCCAAGGCACTTGAAATGTTGACTGTGGCATTCGGCGAGTCCACTTTGTCTCAAAAAAGTGTTAATAAGTGGTACGAGCGCTTTACAGAAGGCCGAAAAAATGCACGCCAAGTTCGATCAAATGTGAAGGTTTTGCTCACAATTTTCTTCGATTACTATAGCGTGGTGCATCATGAGTTCTTGCCAACAGGTCGTACGGTTAATAAGGAATACTACAAGGAAGTTATGCAACATTTGCGTGAAGCAATACAAGTCAAACGATCGCAAATTGTGGAAACAAATCATGGATTCTGCATCACGATAATGCACGAGCTCACACATCAATGCTCGTTCGTGATTTTTTGGCCAAAAACAACACCCTATTATTCCTCAACCACCTTACTCACCAGATTTGGCTCCCTGCGACTTTTTCCTATTCCCAGAACTGAAGAGACCAATGAAAGGAAAGCGTTTTGCCACAATTGATGAGATAAAGTCAGAATCGAAGAACGAGCTGACGGCCATACCGAAAAGCGCATTTCAGAATTGCTTCGAGGATTAGAAGAAGCGCTGGCATAAGTGCATTATATCTGAGGGGGATTACTTTGAAGGGGACAAAATGGATATTGATGAATAAATAAATATCTTTCAAAAAAATTCAAAATTCACTTTTCCTTTTGAACAAACCACGTATGTCCTTCTCTAGGATCGTTTCGTTTCTGTCCGAAAGAGCGAAATATAGTTGTTCGCTCATTATTTATTGTTATCGTTTAGATACGAACAAATGTCAGGTGCTTACAATTTATCGACAAAGATTCAGATTAACTGAGAAACAGCATTATGCCCAAAACCTTTATCATTAACCTATCCGACAATAGTTGTTTTTTATTCAGTGTTCACGTTATTTTAAGCAGTTCATATAGAAAATTGATGAAATGTATAATATATTCAAAATAAAATATTATTTTGTCCTTCTAAATTTAAAAATATTTTCAACCGTGTCAATTTCACCTTGTATTATTGGCTTCGTTTAACAGAAAATGAAAATCTTATAGACAAAACTTTATTTCATTTTATACGTCATCAAATAATTTATTTTTTTTAAGAGAGAAAACAAAGGTTTGACGCCAGTTTCCTGCCGAACTGATTGCAGTTTGTTTATGCTGTCTATCTTCAATGTTTGCTTAGGATACTTTTAGAAATGGTCGCTCCAATTTTGCAGGTGAAAGTGTTTGTCGTAACTTCAAAGTTTACCGTTCAAAGTTTAAGTCTTTAAGTGTAAGTCCCGACGCGCAAAAGTATCTAACGCGAGTTCTTGCTTAGAATTTATTCCTTTTATAGGTGTGAATTTAAATTACGCCATCACACTTATTATAGAGGAACAAGTTTATGAAAGAGTTTAATAACTAATTCCAAAGCCGTTAACGTTGTGTAAAAATATGTGAAATTATTTTTTAAACTTAATAAATTTTAAATTTTTTCAAGAAACTGCTAGAAACTTGCGTCTATAGTTTTCTTTATAAAATAGATAATTGCCAAAAGAATTTGAGAGTCTTTGTGGCACTTAACACACAATTATTTTGTTATGTAACTACCAATTGTGTACTACGAGTATAGGCTATTCACGGTTCGTAATCATTAACATTTGTATCAAGTTGCCAGATATATACCTAGTCTAGTCATAAATACTGGTACACACAAAAATCGACGCCAAATGAAAACGGATTAATATTAAAAAAAAATTTTTTTTGTTTTTATTAGGTTATGCAATGGCTACAAATCTTAGAACAACTTATTCGAAACGACTTCCACTTGCCTTCCAGCACGACTTGAGACGATGTGGCCACTCATCGATCGCGAGACGCCCTTCATGCATGGGGAAATTGTCTACTGCACGGACAAGGGCTCGCTTCAACGACTCAATATTTGGGTGTCGAGTAGAGCAAGCCATGGCCTCTAATACGGACCACAACTTGTAATCCAATGGGTTGAGGTCTCGACTACCAGCTGACTAATCATCTGTTGATATGATGTCCGGACCGTTGTTTTTGAGTCACAGTTGAGTCGTTTTTGCTTTGTGAGCTGGAGCATAGTCTTACTGGAAAATCTACTGCTTATTGGTGAGTATTGATTGGTTGAGAGGCTTCATAATGGATTCCAAGACGGTCGATCGATATACTTTGGCCGATGTTTTTACTCCTTTCTCGTAAAAATGGAGCTTGGTAACGCCATCGTAACTGATTCCCCACCGTACTATTACAGACGCGGGATGGTGGCCTCTTTGAACCCTCGGGATAAGTTGGGAGACTTCTCTGGATGACCAAGCATACACGCGATCGTTCTGTTTATTGAACGATTCATCTGAAGATTTTCTCGTCAGTAAACAGAATTTGTCTGTGAGCGTTCTTCGCGTACCGGCTGAGTAACGCTTTTGATTTTCGCTTGCGTTTTTCCTTCAATGCGGCCGTGAGCAGGTCTTCAGTGTCGCTTGTACGTGTTGAGTCCCAAATCTTCTTTGATAATGCGAGACATGGATTTTTGCGAAATTTGCATTTCCCGCGACAAGATTTTCTGTTTTCGTAGCGGTTTTCGGCCGATTCGTTTCTTCACGGCTTTTATCGCTTTCGGAGTTCTCACAGTGCGCGGACGGCTGGATCTTTAACGGTATCGTACTCCACCAGTATCCTCAGACAACTTCACAGCACGATACACAAAATTGCGAGTGAGTCCAAGCCGTCGCAACGTCCTAAAGGTATCGCCTTTTTTTCATGTTGCATTTTAGTAGGCCAACTACAACAATACGATTGTCGATGTCGCCCTATTCCATGATTGTAAACAATTATTGTCAAAAAAAAAACTTTTTACGTCACAATGAAATAAATGTCAACTGTCAAATCGCAATCAATACGAAATGGATGCGTCCAGTGTCGCATTCGTAATGAGTGCGTTCAGTTGTGTATCAGTATTTATGACTTGAGATGGTACATACTTCTGGTGAACAGATTAGGTATCAACTGATTATCAAAAACAGTGAGAGGGCAAATAAGAGACGCTTGGATGACAGAGTGGAAAGTGTCAACATAGTAAATTAGTAAAAATGCCACGCATCGCAATTGGTGGTTAGATATTTTAAGAAAGTATGATAGTGTTTGTTATATTGAAAGTAGATAATATAATGAAGAATGTAACTTAAGCTCAGAAAGTAATGACGGATTGGGAAAGGCTTAAGAATTAAATAAATAATTGCATATTTTCTATTCGAATGGGGTATAAAGATAGTTCTAATGTTGTTTCTAAGGAGTATTCCAATATATGGCTTTAGGGGGAGAAGATAATGTTATTGAGTATTGGGTTGTGTTGTTTGTTGAATACAGAGTTTGGAAAAATTGTCGTTTATTAGGGTATTGATGACATGACTTAATTAATGGGATAGAGAATACTAGTGAGATACACTAAAGAGTTTATAGCATCCTGTTTTTATCCAGAATGTTGATGGGAAAGGGCGTTTAGATAACAGTCAGAATGTGCAAATTTGTGCTGAACCGAATGTTCTAGTAAACAATCTATGAAAGGGAGAAGACCTTCTGATTCAAACTATACTGTCAAACTTATGGAATTCTGCTGAGAATTTAGAAAAACAAGGAACTTATTTAAGCAATCCTGGCCATGGGGTCAACTAAAGAAGGTATCATCTACGTATCTGAACCAACATATCCGTTTTAGCTTGAAGGAGTATAGGATTCATTATTCGAATATCTCCGTAAAAATAGCAGCAACAACAGGAGAGAAACCTTTATGCAAGTGAAGACGAAACGTCTTCAGCAGACAAGATGCAAAAGCCGGAATTAAGAAACTATGAACAACAACAGTAGAAATCTACTAAGTCAGACTGTTACAAGTGATGCTACAAATTGTAAGCATTGATTCTTTTCTAGGATTTTGGAAGATAGATTAACCTTTTTTGAGTATCGACGACGTTGAAGATATGCGTATTCGAGAAAGAAAAATTTCATTGCATTCTACACAGCAATGATCGACGTGGTTTTGAGAAAAACAATTCACCTCTCCACATTTCAATGTTGTCACTGACATTTGGGCAAAAAAGTTATCTGTTCATGTATTTATGTGTCAAAGTTCGCTTGTAGATTTGTGAATATCTAGAAAAATCAAAAAAGTCATAAAAACAAAAAAAAACAAAAGAAAGCAAATTATAAGAATAAAGCATGAATATATGTGTATTACTAAAAACTATATAACCTATTACTGCTTTATATTATTCTTTTATTATTTTTAGTCTTTGAAGACATTTTAATGGCAGATTCCTATAAATTTTCATTAAGTACATCTATTAACATTCAAGATTTTTTTAATTTTGGCCGAATTTCATCATACTATGTAGAGAGCTCATAACAAAAAATAATCCACTTTTCACTGAATTTGATAATTTTATTCTAAGTTTATTTATGGCCGACAAAAAACTTTTTCTATATTACTTTTGACTTTTACTAAACGAACTAAATTTGGTTTCGTCACTATACATAAGGTTTTGCCAAAATGATTAATGCAAGTTTTCTATTAAATTTTAATTTTTCGGGTTTGATTTTTGATTTTGACAATTCAAATTTGCAACTAGTTTCTGACACAACAGGAGAACATGCCTTTAAAAAGTCTGTATTGAAATATTTCCTTAATACTTTTAATAGGTCATGAACGAGTACTATGAAATGTCAGATTTCTCATCATTCTGCTCACTTCTGCTTGCTCTCAAAAGACGGTAGTTTTTGTGTGCGGATTTTTTCTGGAAAACCCTTATAGACCCATGGACTGTTTTTTTTTTCTGGGCCTTAGAGTAATCAAGTCTTATCGCTTGTTGTTGTTTTAGAGAAAAAGTCAGTGTCTGTATCAAAAAACGCCAAATTTTTTTGAAAAATTTTTTCTTTAAGAAGTTATTAGGAAATCGACAATCTTGGAATCCACTTTACTAACATTTTACTCATGATTAGTTTATTGTGTACAAATGTTAAAACGCTTGGTTCAAGTATTATATATTCAACGCTTTAACAAGAATCTTTCAAAGGACGATTTTCAAGAATAACTGTTTTAATTTTTATGCTAACAGGTTGCGTCCGAAGGTTTTCCACTTTTCGGGTCGTCTTTAATGGATTGACGACCAAAACTATTTAGACCAATACTTCGTTTTAAAATATGACGGAGTATCGTCACCATGCACTGAAGTCACTTGCTTGTGACTAGTTTTAGGAGAATTCTGTTCCTTTGACAAAAATTTAATGACATTGGGATGTTCAGTTTGTGAAGTATTGCGAAACATTTCACAAAGCACAAAATAATAAGCGAGTCTAATTTTAATTTGACCCTTAAGTAGAAATATGAACGGTAGTAGACAACGCATACAAAGTTGCTTTTATGAAGGCGACTATAGGTAGATTTTTTCTAGTTCTTCTCGTATTTACAGATTTATGAATTACAGTCAACTGCAGTTATTAGAAAATAGTAGCAGAAATCATACTTACAAAGCTAGTGAACATGTAATGGTATCGGAAGTCGTTCATTTGCAATTGAAGTATCTGGAAAAAAGAAACACTTTTTTAATAAATGTGTTATTTTGAAAATGGATTATAAGTTGACATTGGATGTTACTTTAATTAGGATGGTTACTTAATATTATAATTTATTAGACAAGTTATAGCAGGGCTTTTTACTTTTTGAAAATTCTAGTTATTAAATTACTATAAAAGTAATACGAAAGCATTAACATTCCTTGTTAATCTATGCTTGTATCATTTTCTTTGGAAATACCATACGTACTAGAACATACGTGAGTCTTTGAAGTAAGTGTCGCTTCCAAAACGACAACATTCACGAGAAGACATACAAGTCGTCTCACAGTGACCACTGATTAGAATATTTCAGAGACTACTTCGATTTGAATTTAAAAAATTTAGGTTATAGTGTTTACCCTCCTCAAATAAGGTAAGAGCATTCATGTAATAGTTTCGAACATGCCTGGAGATCTTCTTTATTTTGAATGGAACACTTGTATCGTATACTATTACAATTTTTGATTCTAGGTAAAATTTTAGGTGGACTTTTATAAATGTTCCTTATTTCTAAAATACTTAATTCTGATAAAACAATAAAAAAAGGAACAGAAACTAGCTTAAAACTATGTGTATTTTACAGTAAGAAAAATAGAGCGAATTGCCAGATATTCAGGTTTTCCACTTATATTTTCAAAGTGGCTTAATTGATGCCAAGTTTAGTTAATTTCAAACTATTATAAGATGGTTTTTCCATGTAAAATACCCTGCATATTTTTTCATATTCTAATACACAAATCAATTTTCTTTCGAATGGTATTATAGTTCTTTGTATCTATCTCCTCCAGTTTTTAAGTTACCTACTGTTTTTGTGTAATAGATTAAAATCATTTAATTTCCGGCCTGGACGGCTGCGAAATTCTTAGCAGAATTTCAATACATGCGAGTAGTCTGTCTGTCAGTAGTTATTTGCTGTCAGTTTAACACCCACAGTGACGGTTTACTTGTGTATTGTTTATGTAAAAATTGGAAAATGAAAACAAAACACATATTCAATTGTTGACGTAAATTTATTATTTATTCATGCGGACCCCAGATTTCCCACTACTAGATTTTTATGTTTGGAATTCAATAAAATAAAAAGCGTATTCCATACCAATTGATTCAAAAGAAGAGCACAATTATATAAGAACTAGTATTTATAATTATTATCAGATAATAGTTATTATTTTCATTTTTGTTACTACTATACAATTGTTTATTTATTATTCAATATTTTTAATTATTAAGAACATATTGGTTAATCTTCCAATGTCCTTACTTACTTCTTAGAAAATATTAATGTCTTTCTACATATTGGTAATAAATAAGGGTTAAACACTGCAAGTTCATTTTGCATTTTTTAAATAAATAATACACAATTAAACCGTCACTGTGGCTGTTAAACTGACAGTAAATAACTGACAGACAGATTATTTGTTTGTTCTGAAGTTTTGCTAAACTGTATATAATTTAAAAACTGAAAGAAATAGATAAAGGGAACTATAATAGCATTGAAAGAAAATAAAATTATGTTTCAGAATATAGAAAAACATACACCGTGTTTTATTTGGAAAACGAACTTATGACGATTTGAAGTGATCATCATCCTATATGTAATTCAAACACTTTGAAAGTATAGGTGGAAAGTCTGGAGATCTTGCAACCCGATCTGTTAATATTGCAGCTCTGTCTTTATTACTGTAAAATACAAATGGTCCTAAGCTGGTTACCGTTTTTTTTTGGGAAACACTTAAATATTCCGAAAGCAGTTAATTATAGGAATAAGGAAACTTTATTAAAATCCACCCAAAATTTTACGTAAAATCCAAAATTGCAATAATATACTAGGTGTTCTATTTAAACTAAGGAAAATGATGCCAACTTCCTGTATAACCGAAACTGTTACATGAGTGTAATTATTTTATTTGGGGACGACATGCTCGAAAATATTGTTGAGACATCCTATATATACAAGCGGCCGGTATCATATGCGATTATTATTAGTGATACTGTCAGTAATACCTAAAGATCGATATTACTAATTAGTGCTAATTAAGATATATTTGTAGTTAATGTTTAGAGACTACTTATTAACACTTGTATTTACATGGTCAATGGCTAAATAAATTGTTTTAAAATTGTTTCAGTTATTTCTGTATTCGATTTTACTCTCGCCAAAGGATAATCCCGATAAATACGTAACAATATTAAAAAAATAGTTTTAATATTTAATGCTACGGTAGAATGCACAATTTATATAAAACTTCAATCATAAAACGATATATTTTCATTTCACGGTAGAAATTACTTTTTTTTTATCAATTTAAAAGGCTTGTCGAACGGAGATAATTTGCAGTCATTGTTTTTCGTCATCGCAGTTTATTACCTCATAATTCGCTGAAATAACTTCGATATTCATATATGACAAAGGATAACGGTTTGATAGAGTTGGAGAGATTGACGAGACTATGGAGAGTGTTCGTTCATTTGCTGTATTAATCAAATCTGGTCTAAATTTCATATATACTGAATATATCGTATGGTAACAGTATACCAGTCCATTTTATTACATACGAGAAAGATATTTTCTACATGGAAATATTAAGAGAAGCTCTTCTATTGTATAATAATAAATAAATTTAATAAATAAAGTCGTTTACACTTTTATGTTTTGTAACTGTAATTTAATTAAGAATGCAACTTCATTTTTTATTATGGGAGTTCGGTAAGAAAAGTTTTAAGTTAAATAAATGATTGTCTCTCATAAGAAGAATAGCTTATCTAACAAAAGAAGATCGCCATCTTGACAATTCAGAAAAATTCGAAACTTTGCGTGTGAGTATTCTATACTATGACCAAAATTACTTTTTCTAGTGAGGAAAAACATGTTAAGGGGGTGAAAACCCACTCGTCGTTAGAACGATTTTCGGTTTTTAGCATATATCTTCGTAATAAAAATAGACACTATATTAGTGCTATATATCAAAGTATTTGGTTCTTGTATAGTCTGTACCATCAATAACTCACATGTACTCAATTCTACCAATAATTTCTGCTGCAAGTAAACTAGTTTCTCCTTTATAAATATATTGTTTTAAAGGAAGCAGGGGAAAGATTTGGTGTTCCTTATTTAATTATCCTAATATAGTCGTAACAGTATCGTCTTCTAGAAAGTTAACACCCGAGCTATTCACGAAGTGGTTTATAGAAGTATTTTTGCAAAATACAGATAGATTCATAGGATAGGCAATTGTTCCGCTACGTTAGAACCAAAAGTTCCATCTAATCAACAAGAGGATATTGAAATACTTTATTACCAAGAAAACCACAGGGAGGATTCAACCTCTAGATGTTTGTGGTTTCTAAGTTGGAAAAATGTTTAAATATATTCATTTATTTTCAATAAGATGCTATCATAGTTATGAATATATTATTGCTATAGTAAACGTAGTAAGTACATTAACCATAATTCACTGTACTTTGTTCTGGAACTTTTGTGTGATGTCTATATTCGTTGAATAGCATAACACCAAATTAATTTTAGAATGGAGCTGTAAACCAGAATCTTGTTTTTCAAGATACGTGGAGTACAGTACAGTTAATGGAATTTGTATTTAGTCGACGTATGGCATTGAATATATAAGTTAACAAATTTTAAGCAATTTTTAAATAATTCTTAGAGCACTTTCCCGGGTATCAGGTGAAAACTTGAGGACCTTTTGGTATAAATGTCATTTTTAATTGTTTCGATAATTTCATTGGTTTTTATGTTTTTATGAAAAAAATTCATTTAAAATGGTGATTTTAGACATTATATAATTAGGTTGTTGTCTTTGGAAGAATCTTTTGGCTCAAATAGTGAAATACTTGTTGCAGATGCTTCAAAAATACTTGTTCTTGCCCGCTTATAGGAGTCATCTCTGATTGAGTTATATGGTGTAGTGGTCTTTTTAATTCACTGCTTTTCATAGTGAATAGTCGCGGATTGTGTGTTTTAAATGCCTTGGTTGATTGTTTTTGTAACTTGTTTTTTTAATTTCCTCGATCCCTTGCTTTCTTCGATATTTGTTCTTTGCCTGTCTCTTCTGAGATTCCTTTTTCATTCATTTTTATTTGATGCTAGCAGGTTTTCTTTCCTTTTTTTGGGTCTGGTGGCAGTTTGGAGAAGTAAACCGGGTTACTTCTTGAATTGTCCTTATTAATTCTTCCACAGCTATTTCTATGTCGGTTCTTAAGGGCATTGTTAAGGAAGCACTTTCTTCAAGTTTATGTAAATAGGTTTTAGTCATGCTGCTGTTGTGGAGTTGCTACTCTTCATTTAGAAGAAAAGGGAAGATGTCAGTGAATACAAGAGAATGATCCGACATTATATTTGTTGGTATTTATGCCTTTTCAAGTGCAGAAATCTAGTAGATTAGGAATTTTCCTTATGTCTCAAAACAAAAAAAGTTACTGTAAGTTTGAAAGATATTTTAGGTTGTGGGTGTTAGTATTGCTTTAGCGCATATCAAATATTAGAATGGTACTATACGTATCTTAGATGTCAATACTTTGTTATAGTCATTAATAAATGGTAGTTTGCTTTTTACTATTGCATAGTAGGTCATTTTTTAAAAATAATTATAGTGAAGATGAGTTCTTGGATGTAGAGAGAATTTTCTTAAATGTTTAATAACATATTGTATGGCAAATTATTAAAATTTATTCAACTACGTTAATGGACACTTAATGACATAGTAAGTTGTTAATATTTAGGTTTTTAATTGGAAGGTTATAGATATAAAGATTATTTAAATAATATTAATTACTATTGTTTCATCTAAGACAATTTACCATGTTTTACATTGTTTTTTGAGTCTTATTTAAAAACTATTTACAAACATTTTCATCGAGATATCTGTTTGTTAGTTAACATCTGCGGATTATAAACTTCATTTGCATGTAGTCTGATCTTTAGAGTATTCTTTTTAATATTTTATTAACTTAGCTTATTTATCCGATTTCTAATTAGGATTTGTCTCAAACGTTGGTTTTTCGACAGAGAATAAGATTTACTATCTGTAAAACATATACTTGCCGTTATCTATTACTTTGTTTTAATGTATAACTATTAAACAGAGAAAGTCGTTCTTTCATTCTATAGCGTTCGCAATAATATTAAAAATAATATTTATTATTATCATTTATATTGAAACAAACGAAAATGCAGCAGCTGAAAATAAAATATAATATAAAAAATAAACATTATTTTTCTTACATAAATTTAATCCAAGGAAATATGGTTTATTACATTCATATTACTGTTCATATTGTAAAATAGAAAAAGAAACACAGTAATTCAAATTGACGGGCTGGTGTTGTAAGAGCCATAACTTCTAATTTAAAATTCAGCTTTGGATTGCAATGCACGTAAAGCTGCTTGTAAAACCACGCGAACGGGCATGCAACGTAAATCGAAGATTAATACTTATAAGTAGGATTCGGATTTTTACATATAAGAAATCCTACAAATACGTTTATAAAATATATCATGATTTTTCAAAAAAAGACGTGAAATAATATGTGTTTCATTTTTACGTATTTTATGCAATTTGAACCTTCAAAAATCAATAAAAAACTTATATGCCAATTATCAATAGTATAAATATAATATGTTCTAGGCCCTTATGAGTTCCTAGAAGATACTACTGTTAAAGAAGGTCCATAAGTGATAGCGGAGGCATACATTAGTGCAAGTGTTAGTTTTCCTTCATTCTTTCCTGGGTTTTCTTGTACCATCTCTTTATTCGTTCTTTGTAGTTTCGCCTATCTGTCGTCACTTTGTTTATATCCTTCATCGTTTCCCTCTTGCTTTTCTTATCTCTGCAATGTTCTTTATCAACCTCATTCTAGGTCTTCTTCTTTTTCATTTCTTCATTGTTTTCATTTCTACTATTCTTTTCAGTAGTCTGTTACTGTCCAATCTCTCAACATGTCCATACCACTCTAATTGTTTCTTGTCTTGTACATTACTGCTTCTTGTTATAGTTTCGCTCTAATTTTTTCATCTTTGACGTGATCTAGTTTAGTCTATTCTTCGAAAGTATTTCATTTTTGCTTCACTAATTTTTAGAGAATTCTATTCTCCCATCATTTTCTATTACACTTCCTAGATACTTCGTCGTGGTAACTTCTTCTAGCGTTTGAGCCTTATATGCTGTTTTGGTTTGCTTTGCCTCTAATTTTTTGTTCATATACATTATTTTGCTTTTCTCTATATTTACCTGTGTTAGTTCTAAGACTAGAAAATATCGATATTAGGTTTCTCGTAAAAGATAGTGTGTGTTTGGTATCGACGGAAGCAGTACGTGGAATTTTCTGTCTGACATTTACCCCAGATCTAGATGACACTGTGATTAATAGCCTGCTGATAATCACAACTCGGTTGTCGAAATACGTATACAGAGTACGAATATTGATGTGATAAGGATTTCTTTGCCATTTTTGATTAATTCAATTAACCACAGTCTCGAACAAAATGTACCAGTGCAAATACGTATACATTTATAATTGAAAGCAAAAAATGATGATAATACAGTACGTAATAGATATGTAACTTTCAAGCTTCACAGGTATTACCACTTTCACATTGGGTTTACAACCAGTTATTTATATTTAACGTATTATATCGAACAATATTATTTTCTCGTTAATTTATTTTGAAATTAGTTAAATCCAGTTGTTAATTTTACGGAATTATATCTCATTAATCGATCTATCTATTGTATCTTCACTATGAAGTAATTTTTGCTCGAGTGTATTTGGATGAGTTTTGATTCTAACACCATATTTAACAGTACATATTTCGATGATATCACGTTCGTTAGGTACACAAAGTATTTTACAAATCATTGCAAGACTTTTATGTTTAAAATATTGGTATATCCTCACGAATTTGCTACAGATGTTCAGATGGGTTCTGGTATGGATTTGTAAGCAATGAACTTGTTTTCAAGTGCCATCTGACATATCTTTCTAATCACCCAAAATATCTTCTTCTTACTACTGCATTGAAACTGGTGCCACCAGTTTAGCCCTGAAGATGTCCCATACAAATGGGTACGAAACGTCGACAGATATACAATTAACGCGGTTCCAGCCCGGAAACCCAGAAGGAGGTAGTAACAATGTTTGTGTGGGGCCGTGCACTGACTTTGTGGAAAATTACTTTTTCCTTAGCAAATCCAATACGATATTAATTATTTTTTTATTATAATTTATTTAAAAGATTAGCATAGTATGTATGTATCTGTGATGATTTGGTCTTTTGGAAGAAGGAATACACGCTATGTTGCCATTGTTAATATTGTTGTTTTGTTTCGGACGTATAATGATGAATCCAAGTCTCATCTGTGGTGTTAAATCGGAGCATGTAACCTATCTAGATTATTTAAAAATGTTTCAAATACTCAAAATATTTGAATTTTCCCCAATTTTTGATCAAAATTGAGCGGTCGTAGAATCTACCTCACGGACAGCTTCTTCCACTATTCAAAATGTATGTCGCGCATTCTTTAGTCATGTTTGCAGCATCTGCTCTCTCAGATATTTTCATACAATGGTCTTTTAACACCATAGTACGCAATTTTCCAAGAATGCAATTCCAACACTTTTATCTAAGTACATTTATATTCACTTTTATCATTTATCGACAGTGGAAAATGAAGATACCTAGTTCTGTCGATCATCCTTCAATTCATTACGAATATTTGTTGGTGAAAGTAAGTACTTAATTACAGAACGAATTTCATCACTATCTATTTCGTCAAAAACTCTGAGACACTTTTAATTCAACAGTTTTTGGATCAAATTTGATGGTTCACGTTGTTAGGGAGATAACTTGTTAGCGGAGTAAAAAATAGACAGAAACTGCGCCATCTAGCCATTTTTACGTTTCTGCCCAATTTTGTATGCGATCAAGATAATTACTTTCATAAACGCGTGTAAATTGACGCAGTATTATTTTCATTTTAAGTGCTTTAATTAAAACTTAAAGTATTGAAAATTCGTAGTTTTCAGCTTATTACATCCTTATAATTAAGGCAGAAATTAATGAAAAAAATCCTGTCAGTCTTCGGCTTGCGGGCGGATGCTCTACCATCGAGCTACCGAGAACTGTGGGATTTCATTCTTTAATTACATCATAAATTTCATTATGGAAATAGATCTTTAGTTGAAAAGTGGACGACTGGAGTTCAATTCCTCACCGAATGGGCAGGATTTTTTTTCATTAATTTCTGCCTAATTATAACGATGTAATAAGCGGAAAAAGATCTCATTAATTTACATCGTAATTGTGTATATACACATGTACATATATATGTATATGCAATTGTATGTATTCTGTAAAGTATTATTTAAAGTATAACGAAGTTTAAAAATGTTAAAAATTTGTAGAAAATATAACTTTACATCGCCTTGATGTTTAATTAACTTAAAGTAAATTCTTCCTCAGATAATGTTAAAGAAATGAAGATAAAAAAAATACTTCGAAAAACGCTCGTGGAACCTTTTTAGAGCTTACACAAAGTTTCCGGGTAATCCTTTTCAATCAAGTATTAATCAAGAACTCTGAACAATTTGTCTGTCGATACATTTGTATGTTGATACTATAAATATATGTGAAAGAAATATTTCATAACGATCAGTAACATCGTGTAAATTGAACTTTGAAACGTAAATTGGCTGTAATCGAGATTTTTTCAAATCCGGAGCTTTGATCTGTCAGCAACGTAGAGACGCAGCTTTAAGCACGTTAAGGAGCTTTACACAATGTCAACGGAAAAAGGAGAGCATTTATTTTTATAGATGCTCGTGTCCTTTTATATGATGGAAAAATCTCTAACATCAAATGGAGCCCTTATTTATCCCAATAATAGGGAGCGATATTTTCAGTTTTAATTTCAGTTACGTAATTATCAAGAATGCTGTTTGAAGAGTGGAATATCGCGTGAACAAGATTCAACTTTTAAGATACACTGTGAAATGGTGAAATGGAACGAAAATAATATGAAAACAAAAGAACGGTTGAAAGGTATTGTACATAAAATTAATGTCAAACCACGTAATCCGCTATGATTTATGTGAAAGTGTAGTATTTCTTAGGATGTAAGACGAACCTATTGAATGATATAAATAAGGAATGTGAACCACGTATTTCAAAGGAATGAAATGTTATTAAATAAACCTCTTTCAAAATACTCGCGATTATCGAAATTTAGATTTCTTGTTTGAATTAACGAGACATTTATGTAAAATCTTTGTTGATGGATACAGTATATTTGATAACTTACGAATAGGGTGCATATCCAGGGCAAGGAATATGAGGAGTTTATTCCACAATGAATATCAATAAAAGAATTAAATAGTTTTAGTTTAGCTAACGAAATATAATAGTGATAATAATAATGATAATGTTTTCTCAATTTTATAATTTAATTCTTCTTTATCTAAATATTTTAATTTAATGTATATACAATATGTATACAGTGTGTATCAGCCAAATGGAATAAATTCGATAATAATTAAATGGAAGGGTGTTCGAAAAAACGCTCGGACACGTCAATTGGGATTTTTAGTTGCGTATTTTTTTAAATAAAAATTTTATATACAGGGTGTGTCATGTAAAAGTGGTCAATACCAACTTTCTTATTTTAAATGCAACACCCTGTCAAATATTAAATTTTTGGATTCTTTAGAAAATTCCAGACATATTTCATGTATAATGTCCTATAGCTATCTTCGACTGTTTCGGAAATATTAAATGTTTTCTGATTAATTTGAAAAATTGTTGATAATGTAAAAAATAACAAGAAAAACATTAATATCACTGTAGGAGATGTTCAAAATGTTCCCCGCAAACGTCTTGATAACGTCCTAATCTTAAATAAAAATTTTTTCTAACGTTTATTTGCCTTAAATGTCCAAACTCGCGAAACTGCTTTTCCATTTTACTAATTGTTCCTTGGGATATAGGCGGCAAATTTGGAAATTTCTCATGAAATAAGTGAGCAACTTCCTTTTGTGTCCGTGTGTTATCTCCATAACCAATCATCTGCAGAATTGTTATTTTGTGCATTTCTGTTAAATGAACCATTTTGCTGAAATGTAGTTAACGAAATTCAAACAGTTATGACACTGACAACACTATGACACTGACAACACTTTGCTAAGGCAAGGTATTTTAAAACGAAGTACAAGTACAATTAAAGATTTTCACTTAATAGTTCGGTAAACAAACTATTATGTGAAAATCTTATTTTAATTGTAAACAAAATTATTAATCTGAAAACATTTAATATTTCCGAAACAGTCAAAGATAGGTCATTGTACATAAAATATGTCTGGAATTTTCTAAAGAATCCAAAAATTTAATATTTGACAGGGTATTGTATTTAAAATAAGAAAGTTGGTATTGACCACTTTTACATGACACACTCTGTATATAAACTTTTTATTTAAAAAAATACGCAACTAAAAATCCCAATCGACGTGTCCGAGCGTTTTTTCGAACACCCTTCCATTTAATTATTATCGAATTTATTCCATTTGGCTGATACACACTGTATATACAATAGTATAACAATATTTATTTTCTATAAGAAAAAATCATTCTTATTTTCTTAATACAAGCTCTTGTTTATAAGCCCTTAAATAATTTTTCTTAAATTATTCTTTTAAATTTTACAAAAAATTTCGATTTTATATATTTTTCCTTGTGAAAATTGATTTAAGTTTAGATTAAACATACATTTCTAATTACGATATATATATATATATATATATATATATATATATATATATATATATATAACAAGTATTGTATATAAGTAATTTGAAACAGTCGCCTCAGACATTAAGCAGTAATAGGCTCGACAACAATTAACTGTAAAACGACTTTAAAAGGTTTACCAGTTATAAAAGAAAAGGACAGTCGAAATTTAATGCTTTACATAAAAACATATTTTCAGATAATAATAATAATTAACAATTAATCGCTAAAAGTTAAAAATTAATGCATGATATTTAACCTGAAACAATAAACATTAGATCATACACCAAAATCAATAGCTTATGTTATAGACAGCCTATTGTGCAGAAATCACAAATAAATTGTTTATTTCTGAAAGCGCCTAAGTAATTTTTTAGAGTTTTGATATAATCATGAAAAACATCCTTTCTCTCGATTACTGAAGGTCGATATATAACCCCTTTCCACATTAACTTTTGTATTTTGTATATTCTGTATTTCGACAACTAAGTTGTCTTCATTATCAGCAGGTAATTAAACAGTGTCGCACCTGAAAAACTACGGAAAAATACCCGTACGAAAATAAATTCCGCACATGATCTGTGCCGTTGAAAGCCAAAACGCACACGCAATTTTTGCTGTAGGTTTCCAGTGTGCAAGATGGGTGCCGCGTTTGCTCACACTCGAGCAAAAACGGTATCTTGTATCTCGTATCTTATCAATATCTGTTATAGTTTAGGATTATCGTTTACAATAACAGTATCATTGAAATACATATATCTTCAGTGCACTTTAGCGCTGTTAATATTACAAATACGTGGATTTAGTTAATTGATTGTTAGATATTTTATATTTTTTATTTTATATTTAGAGTTTTAAATTTTCCCGCTTATGTCTTATTTTTGCTTCATGCTAGTACTCTTTGTCCTTCGTATTTTCTCTAATTTCCGTTTATTTCGCACTGACGAATGATATGTAACGAATTAGTATGCAGGCATTTAAACAAAAGTATACATACATATTAAATATTCTATAACTTTCTTAATGTAGTCGCTCTACTTAAGAAATTCAGTCTCGCCACGCTATTAACTTTTTTAAAGTCAAACTTGTAACGAGTTGAGAAGTACCGAAATTCAATTGTTTCATTTTCTTCTTTAATAAATCTTTAACGTTGTCATCTATAGCAGTTACGTATTTTAATTTCATACGTTTCTATATAAAAAGAAAAAAAGATTCCGTTTCTTCCTTTCGCTTAGCTAGTTTAAATTGAAAAGCCATTTAGGAAGGATACAGCTTTCCAAACATCCTTCTGAAATTTAATTGCGGAACTTACAATGCGGTAATTAGCAATTTTAAGAAGATGCTAGCTCAACTACTTGTACTCTGTTTACAAATACGCGTAACTAGTTTTCTAAGTTACACTACGGACGCTTCCGCTCATGAAATTTATATTTATGTATTTTATACGGGTATTTATGGAGAATTATGGCAAAAATATAACTATTTAACGATTTACTCTAAATCAAAGAAAATCACGGTTGAAATATTATAATAACTTATAATGATTCGGAATCAACTTTATTATCACAACATGTATAAAGTGAATGTATAATATAAAATAACATTGTCTGCAAAGCAGTGACCTTTTCCAAATAAACGATTCATATATGTACATCTTGTTTTTGCGAAAATGAATTAAGCTCACCGTTTGAGCCGGAACATGCTTTACGCTGTGAGACAAGAGAAAACGCCACAATTCGACTTCTTCGAAGATGTGACGTGTTTCAATAAAGTGCGCGCACTGACCGATTGATCAAAAATGAGTATCTCTAACAGTGAAAGGAAGAACGAAGGTCAATACTAACTCTATAAAAATGAAGTTTTTGAAAAAGCTAAAGTAAAATGTGAGGCCTGTATTTGTCATCTTGGAAAGAAGATTGTGATGATAAAAACTCGCCGGGCTTCTACTTGTAAAGTACGATGTAAGAAACATCTATTAAGAGGAGTTGAAAATCTCAGAATATCAATAAACGTATTGAGAGATTCCATAATTTTTGGTGTCATGTTTATTTGAAAGGAGTTCATAACTAAGTATGTAAGAAAACTAACTTGAATTTGTGTGATGTTGGTGAAATACATGTTAGACGATTATGTCATCTACTAACTTCAGCAACCACTTCAATTGACAATAGAGGTAAATTTGTTAAATTCAGGCATAATTTACTACCATCTGGGATGCGCTTTTAAATAATAGCTCATATGGAATCGTTTAATGTAAAAGATGTCCATTATTTCAACAAATATTAAAAACGTGTTGTCCTACTGTTGCCCTACTTTAGATTTTAAACATTCTAAACGGATACTAATAATATGTTCATAGAAGAGTTTCCTGGTGCTAAGGTAAAATGCAGATTTAATTTGAAATATTTCTATGGATGTTTCACTTAAATTGGTCGTCCTGAAGTTGTTCTGTGTGTCAGAAAATTAAAAAAAAGCTTTCAGTGAAAAAGCAAAATGTGTTGTTATTGCAGAACTGTCAGTTTACAAAAATAAGGTTAAGAAATTCTATAAAAAAATTACAAAACATGAAAAAGCTTTCTTTAGAGGCAGATGAGATACTAGGAATCACAATGTATGCAAAACTTACGTAGACCGCACATACCTGTACAGAAAATTTTTTGTCGACAACTATGGATTTTTGAATTTTATAAATATAACTTAACTCACTATTTTAGGAGAAATTAAATTATCATGAGGGCGAGGCTCACAAACTACCCAATAAAATCTGAACTTTCCTGAAACACTATTTTGAGGAGGAAGTCTCTGAAAATGTAAAAGAACTTCATGTATTTTCATATAGATACCTTGGAGAAAATAGAAAAATCGTTTCCCTTTACCCGTCTCCTTCTCGGGAAAATTTAGAAAATTTTTCACTACTTTCCAATCAGGGAATAGAAAATTCTTTAAGAAGGTCTCTCTTCTAAGTGAAAAAGGTGAATAATGAGGAAATTTTGTACTTTAAGAAATGGTTACCCATATATTACAAGAAAACCATTCTGACTAAGTCCTATGTTAAAAAATCTAAACACGAAAGCATAACTTTCCAAATTCCTCAGTATAACGAATTCACTTACAGATAACTTGGAACTTTTAAAGTATACTTATTTATTTATTGGCTTATTTTCTATGAATTTCCCTTGGAAAAACCATTAATTTGTCCTAATCTAGAACTTAAGCCTGCCTACACTGGAAAAATTCCTACTAACTACAAAAGAATGGCTAATCTAAACACACTTGTACAGTATGTGCTAGAAGACAAAATATTTTTTAAAATTAGCTGGCCTAGTGTTAACAATACCGCTCTATCTTAATTTTGACTTTATTCCAGGACAGTAATTTATATAACTAATACGAAAATTCAACGACTCTTCTTTTTTTGTTTTAATTATTATTATTATCTGTAAATGTTTTGGAGTTGTCTTTTCAAAATAATCGATTTATGTACCGAAGCAATATGTATTTTTACGTAGTTTCGATAATATATTTCTTTCGTTACGGTTTAGAGAAGATACTTATGCAGTAGGTCATAGCAGAGCAGAGACGTATTGAAAGTGAGACCCGCTATTCTTTATTAAGCAAGGAAGGAAGAAATAAGCATAACGTACAATTTGTTTCCGTTTTCGATTTACGAAATAGAGAATAAATCAAAATTTATTGTGCTTCTGAAATATGGGAATGTAGATAATTTACTTTCGAAATACCTGTAATCTCTTTCATTTACATATGTATCTGTATTTAGCAGATGTTATAATAGAATATTGGGGAAATTATTCGAAAAAAATTAATACATTGAAAATAAAAAGTTAAGAGTAGCATGCATGTCGATTGTTGAGAAATTTTTATAAAAGAAATTTCTTTACGGATGTCTGATAATTATTACCAATGGAAAAAAGAGGAAAAGTAATTAATTGATGATTCAACAAAATTAAAAAGGAAGTATGCATTCGATCTGATGTTCGTTCCATCGCCTCTATGGAAGAGTTATGAGCAAAAAATTAGTTTTAGGAAAAGGCGAGCAAAGGAGAGGATCGAGAGGGCATACGAAGAACAAAAAAAATCAATATAGGTGAGCAGATGAGGGAAATCGGTAAAACCAAGTATGCAACGCGAAAGTTAAATTTTTAGGTGCCGGCATACAAACATTAATAATATATGCAGCGAAACTTAAACGAAAATCACATGTAGTTCTAACATTTTTCAAATTATCAACCATATTCAGAGAAGAATTATTTATAAAGTAGCCAGATTCGATACAACTTTTTCTGTGTCATACCTAATTTAGTTTTTTAAATTTGTAGTATAGTTTTTTATAAATTATTTATAAAAGACACATACTAAATTATTTCCCAAGCTACTTAAGACATCATCAGGAACATACATGTTTCCCTATTTCTTTCTAAGCTAAATCCGGAGCTAAGCTTTGAAAATTCAGTATTTTATCTACGCGTTTGACATAGAAGTTGACGAAGATAGATGTACACGTTTGGCATAGAAGCTGATAAAGATAGACTGACACATTCGACAAAGAAGCTCTGTGAGATATGTACTTTAAGATGGAAACTGATTTACGTTGTCGAATGATGTGAGTAAAAGCGCAGCGATATTTATTCGATATCCTCAACTGACGCACAGTTTGTTATTTTCTAGAAAAAACTACTTCATTTACAACAAAATGAATATGCAAAGCTAGTAAGTAAACTTAAAAACAGCGTCGGTGCATAATATTTTGTTCTTTTCACATTTATTAAACCGTTATATTTGCCACGGGAGTAAGGCGTTACTGGTACGGATAAAATACATGAAATTTCTCCTAAACGTACTCTATAAGTCAATCTTAAAGATATTCTATGGCTTGTCGGCTACTGAATACCTAATATCAGTACAATATCGGTACAAGAGTAAATTAAAATTCATTATTCATTAAATTTCGTCTCGACAGTTTTAATAACAATATAGAATTTAGTACATAACAAAACAAATTTCAAACTGACTACTAGTGACAAATTAGTTCCAAGTATATTTCAAAGCTAACATTATTCAATGTTTTAATAGACAAGTACATCATCAAATTGTACAAACACGCATCGGTCGAGTTGTGAATGAACATTTATTTCCAAATAGTAATTACAGGAACCTATACTAATCTGGACATCTTGTATATAGTTGCAGATTATTGACACAATTTAAACGAGGTAACAGAGAGGCGTATAAATAAGGCTTAGTGTTCTCTAGATTTTCTAGAACCAAATAATTACGACTTTTCAAAGACTAGTTTAAATTCAGATACATAGATTTTTAACAATCGTCAATTGAGCATCTAATAATTTAGAAAAAGAAAAGGAAAAGTACAGTTGTGTATCGTCAGCATAGAGAAGATATTTATAAAAAAAATTTCGGTCGCACTGAAACTGTTTCACCGCGACTGCTAAATCCTGAAGATGTCCCATACAAGTCTGGCTAGAAAGAAATCTGAATCGGAACGTAGATAGATCATTAAAATTAGGATTACTTCTATGCAGATCCACGATAAATTTCTCAAAAGCTTTTCCTTAGTGCAGGTCAATCATTTATAGGTTGCTAGTCTTTGTAATCGTCGACATTCCTTTTTCTTTGGAAAAAGAGTTACGAAAGCTACTCTCAAAATATCAGGGTAGATTGAATATTTTAGGCATGAAAATATATAGCTCGTAACGTGTAGCTCTTGACGATGGATTGCAATTCGAGTTGTTGTTTGGGCTGTTTCCATCGTTTGTGGAATTTTAAATATTCGACGTTTTAGCAGTTCATGGTTTGAAGTTCTTAAGTTTTTTTTATTCTGTTGCTATTATCGTGGTTACGGCTTATATTTTCTCGAATCATAGGGAGCCAGACATATTTAATCTCTGAGCTTTATGTACATATGGCATTTGTTGTTTTGGCCATGTACGCTGTTTCTATCAGCTTTCGTTCAATGCTTATTGAAACCACATGACTTTCAAGTTGAGAGCATGCAATTTCGGTTTCGAAATTCAGTCAATATTGACCAATAACTAGTTACATTCACAGTAACGAGGTTACTGTGAATGAAAAAAGGTTCAATGACTGGTTTCTCCAGAAGGAAACGAATTCCAGTCTATTTAAGTGAATACAATGCTTCTTTACGTATTATTTAGACTGATTTTTAGAGCAGATTCGGTAGTTTAGTTTATTCACAAACAAATTAGACCACAAATGAGTTTCCTTCCTGATGATGATTTTCTGAAATTCCGAATCATTTTCAACTTTTTCCAGAGCCCAATTTTCGGACCAGTCACGCAAAAACTGGTCATTTAGCTGGAGTTCTTAAAACTACGTGTTAACAAGTTAAGCCCGAAGGATAAGATTTTCCGTAAATTGGTGTTGCAAATCCCCAATGCTTGGGTTTGACGAGAAATTGATATATTTGGATCTTCACGAATTCTGTGACGTACAGCTGCAACATTCTTTTCGCCTTTTGCATTTATTTGTCTCACTGACAAGGAAATGTTATGAATTGAATATGTCGATTCGAATATTTGTACTGAGACTGAATCTCATTCTTGTGAAAAAGATAGACTCAGCACAGCTGCTACCTGAAACAAATCTCAATTTTCAAATGTATGGTCCCGAATGAAAAATCCATTACATGTACGAGTTGTAGTACTATTAATTTATAATTACTAACGACTAAGAGATTTTAATTCGTTTTAAACTTTTTGCTGTTAGTATATTGCCTTTGAAAACTACTTTTCCCTTTTTAATTATTTTGGTGACATTTTTTAACTTATTATTAATGCAGTTAATGTTTTACATGTGTTATAAATCCTTAAATATTACTACATATCTTTAAATTATGTATGTATGTACACAAAAATAAAGGAAGTAATAAAATATTTCAAAGCGGGTTTCTTTTACGTAATATCAAGATTAGTTGAGTTTTAATGTGTTTAGGATTAACTCCAAGTTTCAGCAAATCGAATTTAAAGCTCTTTATCATTTAGTTTACTTGGATTGTAACGAGACTTTTTCAAGACTATAACTTCATTATAGGATATCGATAAAGCCTAGATTTTTAAAAATCCTCTTTCGTTTCATGAAGACATGATGAACTTTTATTGATAAACAGCTTATTGTCTCAAATAATATACTTACGGCTCTGAAAAATTTCTGTATGTTCCGGGGATTTGTATCCACTATTAATTTGTATATCTCTTTTTGTCGGACCTCCCTTAGGATTTGGCGATATGATGTGGGGCCGGCTTGTCTGATGTAAAGCTCGATTCGAGATGGAGCTGGCGCCTTAACAAGTTCTTGAAGTTTAAATAGCCCTGTAAAATGAAGAAGAGCGATTAAGTCAGAGTACATAATTTAAAATTCAAATCTAGGGGATTATACATAACACTTGGCTGTTAATGTTTAACCGTTCTTGTTGTTTAGGATACATGGTTTAAGCATGCACTAATAATTTGTAAAGAAAAATTTTAAGGAACATAGTTTTCAGATTAATTAAATAAAATTAAAAGGTAAGTAATTTCATAAATTTTTGGAAAAATGCAATTGTTTGTAAACCAATTAATATAAAAGCTATCAGAGTGCATTAAAAATTGAAAACTACAACCAGTTGGCCGAATTGTTTCGTTATTACATGCAATTATTTGTTACGCAATGCCTATTACACTAGCCGACAAAGTTTTTACCCTAAGTCAGTGACGGACAAAATTGAACAGCAATACAAAGTACAAATTATTCAAAAAGCAATTGGCTTCGCTCTGGCTACGGAGAAAATGTGGACACGAAAATCTTGTTGCTTTCTATAGTATGGACAGCAATTTGGTCTATTGCAATGCTATTTGTAAACTTTTGAAGTTTTCGGGATGCATCAGAAGCCCAGATTGTGGAGATTATTCATAGATTCGTCAAAGACCGGACTGAAAGCAATTTTGTTACATAATGGAAATGTTCACTCTTCCATTTCAATAGACCATGCTGTTTCTATGAAAAAAACTTACGAAAACCTGAGAACGTTGTTTGAGACGATAAAGTACGAAGACATATTTGTGTGAATTTTAAAGTAACTGCAATTATTTTGGGTATCCAAGCAAATTATATCAAGTACTGTTAGTTTTTGTCTTTAGGATAGTGGTGACAGCGAACATTATTATATTAAATACGAGTAAATGTGGCCACTACGACAGAACTTTATACCAGAAAAAGACAATGTTGATCAACCTTTAGTGGAAAAAGTAAACATCATAACACCATTTCCGTACGTTAAATTAAGGATCATGAAAAACTTTGATAAGGTACTGAATCGAGAAGTTAACAGTTTTAAATACCTTTGAGTAATTCCCTAAAAATACTAGAAGTAAAATTGATAGAAAATATTTTTGTTGTAGAAATTGAAAGTGATAGAAAATTTGACACCAAATGAAGAGCGAGGGAAAAATTTGCGTGGATGTCCATGGTATAAGTTTCTACCAGTTTTTTTGGGAAACAAAAAAACAGAAAATTGCTAAATTTTGGCAGTGAAACTGATACAACAATTTCACGGGGATTGTTGCAACTTGTTTCTTAAAGTGTACATTCTATATTTTCACTTGGAATTTTGCTTGGAAAATATGGTGATGCCACTAATGACCACGGCCGAGTCAGTGATCGCTTCTACCATAACATTTTGAGAATGTATAGACGGTACTATGGAAATTGGAATCCTGCAATATTAACAGATTACTGTTGGATATTAAGAAGAAAGACTGGATGTCGTTTATAAGAGAGCATTTTCTCTTATAAAGAAGAAGAATTAGAAATATACGTTAAAATATGTTATAAACAGGGAAATTTTTTCATTAAAATCCAAAGAAAATTATACTATTAGTATGTCACTTAATGATATTTTATACAGACTAAAACACTACCTATCGAATGTATCTAATTTACAATTTATATTTGTTTAAAGTATGATTTAGAATATTATGTATATAATTCCACTTCATGCCATTTAAATACAGTTTGCAACATGAAATCGTGCGAGTTGTAATTATTTTTTTACTTTTCTCTTCAGGAAAAGCAAGTAGGCTAATGAGATACCTATTTTATATTAGAAATAAGTTTCCAGAAGAATTTTCTTGTAATTTTATTATTTACGTATTGAGTTCAAAGAAAACAGTTCAATATTATAGCGGGGCTTGCAACTTAAGATAGAAAAACAATGATGTTGATACTAGTGAGTAATTTTCTCGACGTCCTGGCATAAAATATGGAGACGAGTGTTGAGAAATCAGCTTCGGAGACGACAAAAGTTTTTGCAAAGAAGCTTTAATTCGATGCATTCTAAAATTGTATTAATTACTAAAATAGATAGATTAGACATCATTATAATGATATGTCTCAAATTCATATTTTCTTTTCGTATTACCTCAGCGTATTACTTATATGAAATTGTAATTGGACGTTTTCAAGTTATAGACTGTATTTCGTTGTACATCTTATCAATTAGTTATATCTTACTAAGAGTATAAATTAATTAATTTCTAATACAAACGGAATATTTATCATGCAAGTCTTAATAAATGAAGGACAGAACAAATAAAAATAAGAATTAAAATGTATGTAATCATGCAAGATTAGATGAGTCGTGATTTCAGATATAACTGAAAAGCCATGTTATATTCTTTTAATATACAAATTTTACGATATATAAGCATATATAAGTATGCCTATTTATGTAAAAGTTGAATTATATTCGTTACAAATTTGGGCTATTATACGTATGTGTTCTCCATATTATTATGTCAAAATAAGCTCGATGATTGCTTACAGACTAAATAATTAAGTTGTGTATTTTATGAAAAAATATACTATAAACATAGTGAAATTTTCATAGTGCTTTGTGTCTATGTTACAAGTTTCTAAACATAATGGATTCCTTTATAAATTAATTTTTATATCTATAAATAGATTTTTCAATTTTTAAATTCTTGTTAAACTCTATCAAGTAATTATTTGTTGAATGTAGAAATATTTTCTGAAATTTAGTTGTTTATTTTTTTAAATTTTTTGTATCAACAACTTTTTGATCAATAATAATCTTGGCTAGTAACTAATATATACATTTTAGATAGACGAAGAGTTTTGCGTAAATTGTTTAATTTCATGTGAAAAATTTAAAACTGTTTTCAAGAAAATATATTGCATTAATCTAAATACTTTCCATTTGCTTGAAAATACTTCTGCCAATGGTTAATAAAGGCAGAAATACGAGGGTTGCTCTAAAAGTTATTTAATTTAAAAACAACAATGTTTACGTCAATTGCTTACGTTAGTTGTTAGCATATTGTTTTGACAGTTCCCAGTTGCACTTTTGTTTGACTAATGCCCAAACGTACAGAGATACAAACCTTTTATTTGTTATAGGTCTTATGTTTTTAACAATCGATATGGAAATTCCGCGGAATGCTTTCCAAGCTATGATTTTTTTTATGATTTTTATCGGTCTATCATGTAACAAAATTTATCAAAATTTATATTTTCAGTAGCTACAATTTAATTTTTGAGAAGTGCGTATTAAAAGATCAACAGTTAACAGAAGCTAGTTTTGTTAAATTGGATATTGGAATACCATTCATAAAGAAATCGATTGCAGAAATATTTTAAAAAAGTTATTTAAGTTAGTTTTGAATAACTCAACTTTAACTTAAACTTTTTCAACACATAAACAAATTGGCTCGATTAAATATGTGGTCCTTTCATCTTATAGTCAAAGTACTGCAGTATAGTTAACATTTAACCCAGTTGTATGTTCTCTCGTGGTTTAACTTTGATATTGTGGCAGCTCTTAAAACCTTAATTATTGGCGCAGTACTACTGAACTGTACAGTTTGATTATCGTGCTTATCTTGTACAGACTGTTTAATTTTCGACTCCCACCATAAGAATCTTGCTTATTATTGGAGTTAATCCATCTAAAATTTAACGTAGAATCCAAAATTGCAATAATATGCAAGGTGTTCTATTTCAACTAAGGAGGGTGACGCCAAGTTCCGGTATAACCGGAACTGCCGTATGAGTACTATTACGTCATTTGAGGAGAGCATGTTGAAAATGTGGCTATTGTCCAAATTTTCAAAATTCAAATTGAAGTAGATTCTGAAACACTTTAAAGGGTGCTCATTGTGAGACACCTATATACGAGGGAGCGTTTTTATATTCGCGGAATGAGCGGGTTGTAGAGGGGTGAGTAGGCGCATTGGGGGCGTGGCTTGTGCAGCGACTCATGATTAGTATAAATACGAAGTTTCATTGTTATTAGACAGTTAGTCTTTGAGCTATCGTCAACCAAGTAACATAATCAGGAGTGAAAAGTGAAATATGGAAAAAATCGAATATCGTGCCGTTATAAAGTTCCTTACCAGGCAAGGAAAATCAGTCGCGACCATAATGAATGAGATGTCATTGGTTTACGGCGACTCTTGTCCAGGAAAAACCATGGTGTACCAGTGGCATAGTTTATTTAAACAAGGAAGGGAATCCCTTGAAGACGACCCGAGGCCGGGCAGGAGCATTGAGGTGACCACGCCAGCACTTATCCAAAAAGTTGAACAAATTGTACTCGAAGATGCTCGACTAAAGAAGAAACAACTCGCAGAAATGGTTGGAGTATCCGATACAACAATTTTTAAAATCCTACACGATCATCTCGGCATGTGTAAGGTCAGCGCAAGATGGGTGCCGAGAATGCTCACGCCGCCGCAAAAACAACAGCGCGTAGAGTGTTCGCGTGCATTTTTGGACCTCTGTAATGAAGACAAGGATGGTGTATTGAGTGGAATTTTTACTGGAGACGAAACTTGGGTTCTTCATTATGAACCTGAGTCCAAACAAGACTCCATGCAGTGGCATAAAAAGGGCACAGCACCTCCCAAGAAATTTAAAGTATCACAATCAGCTGGGAAACTCATGGCAACGGTATTTTGGGACTCGGAAGGAATATTGTTGATTGATTATAAAGATAAAGGTGTTTCTATAGCCGGAGAACATTACGCTTCAATATTAGAGCGACTAAAAGAAGCCATTAAAGAGAAAAGACGGGGAAAATTGACAAAAGGTGTTCTGCTTCACGACAACGCGCCCGTCCACAAGAGCCGCGTTGCGTTAGCTGTCCTGCATAAGGTGGGCTGCGAAATTGTGAATCACCCACCCTACAGCCCAGACCTGGCCTCGAGTGATTATTACCTGTTTCCGAAAATGAAAAAAGAGCTGCGGGGTAAAAAATTTACTGCGCCGATGATGAAGTCAAGGAGGCAGTTTCGGCGTATTTTGCAGATAAAGAGAAATCATTTTTTTATGAAGGTATAAATAAATTAATTGAAAGATGTGAAAAATGTATCCGTCTTGCAGGTGAATATATTGAAAAAGAAAAATAATTTGCTTTTTTTATTTCCACCCCTTGTCCCCCATTCCGCGAATATAAAAACGCTCCCTCGTACAAGGATGCAATTAGAATAATATTTCTTTCTAACGTTATAATTCAGACAGTTGATGATATCGTGAAAGAAATGAAACGTCATATAAGAAGACCAGAAATTGACTTAAACGATAAGTATTTATTTCTTCTCTACAAAACTAACTGAATGTACTAGAGGTAAAAGAAGGAAATTACCTTTTTTGGTTTATTAAAAAGTCTCGAACGCGATTTGCAGCAGGTTCATTTTCTCTTCGGGTCCACAACCATAAAATTTAGCAACTTAAACAAATTTAAACCTACCCGCCAAATCTATTAATAAGTGGAATACCTATGGGGAAGGTTGAAAATGAATCACCCTGTATATAATATCTTATGTATATACAATATAATACTTGATGGAAGTAGGTATTAACCTATACAATGCAAAAATTGATTGACTCATTAACATTTCATATCTTTCATTTTCTCGCAATCTTTAAAAATCATTTTGAGGTTATAAAAACATTGTCTTTCTACAAATAAAGAGAAATCGTCGTTATTCATTTATTTTGTAAATAAAAGTACAACTAGATTCTTGTAAAGGTCTTTTAATGAACATTCGCTCACAATATTTGCTATGGATGACATATTAAATAAGTACAAATATACAATAGTAGAAGAGATTCATAAACCGTGACTGCTTTTAACAGAACACATGCTCCAAATTAGTAGAAGTTTTGATTAAAATTCGTCAATATATAGAAGTATTTCAAGCAATGTCACTATAATATATTGGCCTATGACAGAATTATTACTGAAGTTGAGAGAAAAATGTTTTTGAATTCTTATAGAAAATGTAATGTTTATTCCAATTTTATTTATTTATGTAATGTTTATTACATGGTTCTATCATTATTCATGATTTGAATTTAATTATATTAGTTTTCAAAACATTGGTTCTATTTTTGTTCAGACACTGACTTTACTAAATTAAATCTGAAAACTTTGAGTAGTTGTGTACTTAGATATTATTATATCTTGAAAACACAATTGTGGTTTCTATTAGAATACCTCAAAATTCAATATTTAGAGAATATCTAATTTTATTTAAAATTTTTGAGTATCACCTCTTCCAATTTTGAAAGTCGTTGACTATTTGATTTTACATAAAGAGTTTTTAGTATATTTCCTTTTTTGTGGTTTGAAATAAGTATATAGAATGATTTATGTAAAAATTTACTAAAAAACAACCACTACATGGAAAATTGATTTTCTAAAATTCAATATTAGTTTCGAATAATATTTATACAAGTGCTTATTTACTGAATATATTGAAGGGCGAAAATAAAAATTTTAATATTATGGTTACGTTTCCACACAGTTTCACATATTAATTTTTATTAATATTGCATTTTGTTAGGTGGGGATTTAAATAACTCTGAAGCTGATAAAACAGGAATTAAATAATATAAAAACTATTTAGTTCTCTAGTTTGTTAAGGAATCCATTAGATTATATTAAAATTATAGTAGGAAGTCTGTAATACGTTGAAGTGAAATGTGAAGGAGCCATCCAGAATCTTAGTAGTTTCAACTTCTGCCAACTTTAAAAGATTTGAATCATTCGCAGTACGCGGTCTTCCTATCCGTCTGGTTGCCGATGTATTCGAGTCTAGATAATCGTCAAAATGGAAGACTTTTACTCAACATACATATTAGCTTTTTTATAAAAAGCTTTTAAGTTCTTTGTTATACATAGAACTAACATGGCTTTAGAAATCTTAATTTTTTTAATATATTGTATACAACTTTAGTGTGGTGATAAATCAAAATTACTAAGTAAAAGCTAACTCTTGGAACTGTAATCGTGCTAACCTTTACCACCCACTAGTGGAACTAAATAAAAAAGAAATAAGTAAATAATTTTTGGAACTTCTCATTTCGAATTTTATTGTTAACTATAACAAACGTGATCGTCAATATCAATACTGAATTTTATTCATGTTTCTGTAAAGTTATAAACAATATTTAGTTTGGAATATTATACTGGTATAATAAATTTAATATTAAATACACGTACAGGGAGAAAATTTTTCTATAATGTTTTGCTTTGTTTATTATCTTGAAACGTAAATATATTTAAAGTTTAATTAATAAAGCTTATTAATATGTAATTAATGAAATAACTACTATCAAACAAGTAAATGACTATGACGATCGTTTCGCTTAACCAGAAGCTCATCAGGTAGTCTGGCTTTTTCCAACAGTTCTGTGCAACTGGTGAATGCTGTTATTGAGCTGATAATCAAAGTAATGAGGGAGAACTATGCATCCATCTCTCGAATAGAAATAAAGCTCCTATGGATAGAAATGAAAGCACTTACATAACTATGTTTGCATTGAACAATCTGTTGAACCTCCTAAAAGGCGATGTGTTCATATAAATGGCAATTGCCAAATACGACGTAATTAATAAAATAACTATTGCCGAACGAAGCAATGACCATGACGATAGTTTCCCTTAATCCAAAGCCCATAAGATAGTCTGATTTTGTGTGATAGTTCTACCCATCTGGTAGGTGTTATTATTGAAACGTTATAATAGTAGTCCAATAAATGAATTCTGTTAAACGTATTTTGAGATAATAAAATGAAATTTATTTTCCTAATGCAGAAAAGTCACAAACAGCGTGAGTTAAAGATGTTTTTTTCGCAATTGGTAAAACAACGGTAAATCTAGTAATATCACAATCCTAAGATTAAGGGATGAATTTTACTAAATGCTATTGTAGATGCATATGCAATAGCATATATTAGAATTCTGTAATAAATATCTGTTGAGTCTCGCAAAAAGGGATGTGTTTATATAAATGGCAATTGCCAAATACAGCGTAATGAATAAAATATAATAGCTATCGCTGAACAAAGCAATGACCATGGCTATAGTTTCCCTTAATCCAACGTTGTAATAGCAGCCTTATAAATTAATTCTGTTAAACGTATTTTGAGAAAATAAAGTGAAATTTATTTTTCTAATGTAGAAGAGTCAGAGTTAAAGATGTTTTACGCAGTGTTGAAACGTTGGCAATTCTAGTAATATCACAGTTCTGAGACTAAGGGACGAATTTTATTAAATACTATTGTATACATTTGCAATAGTATATAATAAAATTGACTAGTTTATTGTTGTGGGTTGTTACTTTTTAAAATTCCATATTTCATCGTTAATTAAATTCACAGATATCTTAAAAATTTCTATGGTGGAGAAGGACTTAAGCCACCAGGCAGTACAACTTTCTGTGAATTTAATTAAGGATGGAATAGCAGAAAATAATAAATTTTCATTAATTCCAATCGTAAAAGAACTTAATTATATGTTTATATATAATTATTAATATCACGTTTTCTAATTTTCACACTACTATATGTACTGCGGCTAGTCTCATCTGTTAAGTCATTATCGAGCAAGTATAATACAGGTCACAATCTCCATGATATAGGAAAACGAAAAGCATTAATTAAATCCTATTACAAGAAGGGGGTTGTATATACATACAAGATTATTTTTCGGTAAAAGGCCATTCTTCGAAATATCTACAAATATAAATAACAGGAAAACATTAGGAACTAATGAAATTATTAGGTACATTTAGAGTAGGAGGTTAAAATAAAATAGCGAGTGCTAAGAATTAAAATAAATTTAAAAGAATTGAATTGTTTAAATCCAATTAGTTATTATGAAGGGTAACAGAATTGAGTTTATTACACTTAATAATTTCTCTGTATTCCAAGATATTTATTTTCAGACTTTTGTTTCATATGTGAAGGATTTCTGGCTTAAAATCTTTATGTACATTACGGTTCGTGTCTACTAGATGTTTGCTGAAGTTAGAATCATCTCTTTGGTATTTTAGGCTTCGTAGGCGTTCTTGTCTTATAATTTTGAATGTTCTCCTCGATTGGCTATTACATTCTGGGTACTGGAGTTTCATCTTTTGCGTTAAATAATATTTTGTCTAATTTAATATCTGTTTTAAAACCTATATTGATACTCAGATATTTATTGAGGAGTATTGCTCCTTTTTCAGAAGAGCCTCAAAATAAGGCAATGTTTTGAAAGCCTTTTCGGTTTTATTAATGTGCGGATAAATTAGGTTGAGATTGTATTTACATCCTTTTTTGTTGATTAAACTATTAACAAGTTTTTCTGGGAAATTATTAGTTTGAACTATAATTTTAATGACATTTAGATCTTTTTGTACGTCTCTTTCAATCAGGTATATTGCGAAAGCTCTATGGACGATAGAGTTGTAAGTCACTAGTTTCTGAGATGGGAGATGGTACAAATTCATGGGTTTACTAGATTCTGTGTATATGGGTTTATTTTTAAAATATACAGGAAACAGGAAAAGTACAATATAGGTTGTAGTTGCTCGGTAATGTCCTAACAGATGAAACTAGTCGCAGTACATATAAAATATAGTGTGAAATTTAGACAATGTATAATTATTTAATCCTTAGTGTTTTATTTATTCCTTACTAAAATTTACTTTTGAGAAATCGATACATGGCAACAGTAAATAATATCTGGTACAGGAGAAAAATTAGGAGACACTTGTCTTTGCACATGTAATAATCCATGAATAAAATAAGTTTTAACAGCTTGTGTATTTACTATCAGTTATCAATATGAATTTACATCAAGTAACGGCCAAATTAATTTACTAAAAGCTATGAAGATACAAAGATGAGAACCCAACGTATAAACTGGAATCAACTAAAAGTACTACCACATCAATTCAGTCGCATTTCTCGGGACTTTAGAACAAATTATTCATAACGACGTAAGGGAAAATGTAAATATGGGCACAGAACTATTTTATATTAGGAAAAGTATTAGATAGAATGAAGATGAATAATTATTATTAATTTACATTTTATTTTTTATATTATAATTAATGAATATAAAGAGTGTTTCAAATTTCGGGTTTTTTTAAAGAATAAATAAAACACATAATTTGCATTCACTTTAAAAAACTTTTTATTGGTAATTGAAGTATCAGTTATGACATTTATATGCGAAAAATAATATCTGCCAAATGTGCCAAAGTGAGATGTAGTGCCATCCTGTGGAAACCAGGCCCAATTACACCATCTGACCAGAATACACACCAAACAGTAACTCGTTTAGGATGCATAGGTTTCTCATGAATAATTCGTGGATTTTCTTCACCCAGATAGGGCAATTTCGTTTATTAACATAAACAACAAGTTCAAAATGTGCCTCATCGGAAAACATTATTTTCCGAGAAAAATCAGCTAGTTGTTCATTGATGAAATTGACAAATGAACGACGTTTTAATTGATCTAATGGCTTCAGTCACTGTGTTATTTGAACCTTATATGCCTTCAGAGCTAAATCCTTGTGTACAATACGCCATGTTGTTGATCCACTAAGTCCAAGTTGTTGTGAACGTCGTCTAATGGACATTTCAGGATCTTCAGCAACACTTTCGCGAACCAAACCAATATTTTCTTGTGAACGACCACAACTACTCTATTTTTCAGTTTTTGATCTTCCACGGAACCGGTCTTTTGAAATTTTTTAATAATTCGACCAATAGTGCTTTCAGATGGACGATTATGTAAACCATAAAATTAACGTAATTTTCTAAAAACTCTTTTCACAGAACGCTGATTTTCAATTCAATAATTCAACAATTTGAACGCGTTGTTGCCGTTTTTATAAATGTCATACATCACACTTTTTCAATAGCTACATACCCAGACAAATTCGGTGCGCCATTTATATTTTATTTATTCTTAGAAAAAATTGCGCAATTTGAAATACTCTTCAGAAGTCTTAAAAATGCAATTACAATTAAGACTACGGTTGCGAAGGGAGTAACATCTGGCAGAAACTATTGTAACAACTCATAGTGAATGGTGTACAAAATCTGAAACTAATATAATATAAAATAACTTTTTGTATGATTTCTTGTTCATAGAATAATTTCTCGTCTATAGAATATATTTATCGGTGAAAAACTTTACAAGGAATTGATACACAGTTTGATGGCGTAAAGGCCTATGAATATTCTGAGTATGCAGAACATTCCGTGCAAGATTCAATAATTTTTGACCGGTTATCAAATGTGCGTGTGGTTTCGCGTTGTCCGAATGAAATACTTCTCCTTTACAATCCACGAGACATGTTTGGATGATCGACACGTTCAAACTGTTTAGTTTTCGACTGTACACAATTGAATTTGCTATATTGTTTCTTTGTAGAAGCTCACATACGACACTTTAAAAATTCCACTACGCCGGGGGCATAACCTTCTTATAATCAATATCTACTTTAGATGACATTAGAAGTGAATTTTCAAATTGGAATCAAGATCGCTTTTGCAAATTGTTGTAAAATTCCACTTATAATAACCAATTATCCATTGCTTTAAAAATATTATTTTTCATGTTTAAAGAGCATATTATAATCGCATACGTATGCGTACCGTCAAATGCACTTCTTTGAGTTCATGAGGAAGCCAAATATCGAACTTGGTGAGACATCCTAGTTTTTCACATGGTAGTGAACGTTTAAATGACGGATATTTAACGTTTCTTAAATCTCAGCGGGCCTTCCTGACCGAGCGTTGCTATGATTAAAATAACTTGAATAAAATTTTGTGAATCATATTGGCATTGACATTCATATACTTCCTCCACCGTAAATTTTAATAAATTTTCAAAATCTCGTTGCGCGTTGTTCATATAATTTGATACAATTAATGTATACTAAAAGTTAAATACATATGCGTATTTCTTCAAGTATTTAAAATCGATTAAATGGGTGTTTAATGAGTACATAATACGAAGCGTGTTTTTAAATATATCCGCTGCAGCACCACGGAAGTTGTTGAGTGCGTACTGAGTACCTACATTTGTTGGTTAGTCACAGAAGCCAGTACGAAAGTATTCGTTCTTATTTACGTTTGTTCGTGCGTACTTAAAATGCCACGAGAGACGATTAAAAATCCCCCCGATTGTGAAATACTCGCTGTGATTTGTTTTTCTTCATGCAAAAGGCGTGAAAGAGATCGAAATACATCGGAAGATTAGTGAAGTGTATAGAGAAAACAGAGATTAGAACATTTAAAGATGGTCGTACCAATGTTCATGATGAGGAACGACCATCGATCATTACTGAAAATTTAGTGCAAAAAGTCGATGCTTAAATTTGAGAAAAGAGACGCCTTAAGATTTCGTCATTGAGTTTCAAGGAATGTCTAAGAAATTGTGACAGAACGCTTAAATTATCTGAAGTTGTGGCTCGCATTCGTTACTGAAAATGAACTGAGGTGAACAAAACTAATTGTGTAGCCAGTTCTTTGACTTTCCTTAAGCGGTACCGTGATAAAGATGATGAGTTGTTAAGCCAAATTGTCATTGGCGATAAAATATGGGTGACTCTGGGATCAAAACAGCAATCCATGGAATGGAGGTTACTCAACATCACCCAAGAAAGTGAAGTTCAAACAAACAATTTCAGCGCGCAAAAATCATATGCATTGTGTTTGGAGATAGATCGGGGGTGTTGTCCGTGGTTTGGTTGCCCCAGGGTGACACAAAAAATTCCGAGACATCGTGTGACACTTTAAATAAAGTGCGTCGTGCAATCCAAAACAAGAGACCTGTCATGATCAGTAATGGGATTGTTTTGTTTCATGGCGATGCCTATGGCGTTCTGTCACATAACTCGTTTAACTGAAGATCTCATTGCGTTATATAGCTGGGAACAACTTGAACACCCTCCGCATAGCTTTGATCAGTGGTCGTGGAACATTGGAATTCAGAAGCTGATTGTATAATATGAAAAGTGCTTAACATTAGTGACAATTATGTTGAAAATTAGATTAAAGTAGGGGCTTTCTTATAAAAATTGTCCAAAAAATTGCACATGTGTTCTTTTTATATCAGATCGATACTGATAAAATTTAAATATACAAAGTAAAAACTAGTGGTTGTGTAATTTACCTGTTTTATCAGGTCATTAATAAATAACCATGCAGAAAAACAAAATATAGTTAATTGGTTTGAAATCAATATGAAGCAAGATGATTTTGAATTAAGAATGTAAAGAATCTAACCACTATATATAAATTATGTATTAAATTTTGTGTGCAAATTCAAATAACAAAAATTAGTATTGTACAAAGAAGTAGGAATTACAAATAAGAAGAACTTTAGATTTATGAAACTATTACTTAGTTTAATCTTTTACTGCAATTCCTTGATGTGTATACCGAAGAAGAACATTTTCATTGATTAAGAACGGAACAAGAGAATTTGTGATCTCCTGTATTTACATAGAAGTTCTTAATCTACCCTCTATTTACCTAGAACAGCTGAATTACTTTCTTCTGTGTGGACAAGTAATGCAATATCTAGGATTTATAATTTTAAATCTTAGAAGGAAAGACAAAATTTAAGTAATTTATTGACAAATGACAGAATAATAAAAGTGAAATATTTTATTTGATATGATTTTGGAATAATTATTATTAATAATTAATTAAATGGTAAAAAGTGGGGTATAGAATGAGATGAAGGTGCTAAAATTTCAATATACAGAAATTACGTCTTGGTGTCTTCGGTGGTTTCCGAAGTGTAGGTTCATATCCATTTCGGAGATCAATGGATTTTCGTGGTTGGGGATTGTTTCGAAGTATTTTTTGGACATGTTCTTAATTGTTTCGAGTAAGGTTGGGATGTTTAGGTCGTGTTGTATTGTGTCGTTTCCTACAAACCAAGATGTTTGCGTAATTATTCGCAATACCCTGTTTTGCAAGGATTGGAGTGTTTTTATGTGGGACTTGGCTGGGTGCCCTTAGGTTGGTACTGCATATGTTAAAATTGGTCTGATGACTGCTTTCAGTAGCAGAATTTTCACGTCTAGTCTGAGTTGGTTCTGTCCGTGTAATAGAGGATAGAGTTGTGTTATTATTCCTCTTGCATGGTGGCACACATTTTCCACATGGAATGTGCATGTGAGTCTTGTATAAAGGACGACTTTTAGGTACTTCACTTTGGTTGTCCATGGGATGTCTCTCTCATACATCGTAAGAGGGGCGTTTGGTCTTTTATACATGTGTCTGACGAAGATGATGGTGGAACTCTTCTCTGGATTGAAGGCTATGCTCCAGTTAGAAAACCATTTCTCTAGTATGTCAATGGCGTTCTGTAGTCGTTGTTGAATCATCCACGAGGATCGGGATCTGGAGAATATGAGGGTGTCATCGGCATAAAGGGCTGTGTGTTGGGGTTTCTTGGAATGTCTTGAATGAACAGGTTGAATAGTATGAGATGAAGGTACTAAAATTTCAATATGCATAAATTATATAATATTTTATTTTAGTTAATTGTTTATTTAAATATTCTTATTTAATGAATTAATAAGAATTGCAAAAGATGAAAAGTAAAATAAAAATGTACAACTGTGACGAAGTATAATGAGTTCATTCCCATTGCACATGCAAATTCATATTCGAAGATTTAATTCAAACATTTGGCGGAGGTTACACTAAAATAGAACAGAATAAGTAAAAATAGAACGACCAAAACTAAATGACTCATAATTAGTAATGCTTAAAATTGCATTAGACCAAACGAATATACTGTTTCATTAAACTACATTTAATATTACCGTTATAGTTTAAGTTAAAATTTTCATGTATTAAAATATATTTAGCAAAGATCGATGGAAATAACGCTTATACATATTTACGTAAACTTCTTGCATATAAACACCGACAAAGACAAATTCTATTCATAATCTATTAATCATCGAAACTGTTTAACATAAAATAATGAACAATATGACTAGACCAATATAATAATTTATAACTGTTAAACATGAAGTAGAAAAAAATTAATGAAACTTCATTATATATTTTTATATTATTTACAATATTGTTATTTTAATATCTTTGTACAATATTTTTCAATGTATTGTTTTCACTTATCTTCAAGTGGTCCTTTAAAAATTCGTTACTTTATGTATAATTTAGGAAAGAAAAATGAATTATTTTTCAATTCTCTCTCCTTCTTACTTGGTACCCTATTTTTGGATATACATATTCAATTTGATCACTGAAGGTTGATATATAACTCCTTGTCACATTAATTTTCGTATTCTGTATACGTTTTCGACAACTAAGTTGCCATCATCAGCAGATAATTAAACAGTGTCGCACCTGAAAAACTACGGCGAAAAATACCCGTACGAAAACAAACTCTGTACGCGATCCGTACCGTTGAGAACCAAAATGTACACTGATGACAACTTAGTTGTCGAAATACGTATACAGAATACGAAAATTAATGTGGCAAGGGGTTATATATCAACCTTCAATTATCAAGTTAATCAACCACAGGCTCTATTAAAATTACCATACATATTCAATATGACCAAAAAATAAATAACTATATAAAAGTACATATTTTTTCGCCAAATTTGTACAAATGTTTAATATGTTAAGAAATATAAATAATAAAAAAGTAGCTATAAAGAATTAAGCATTTATGCCACTTTTGTCAAGTTTAAGGAAAAAATTCGTTTGTTTTTTTCCTTCTTTTGAATCAGCTTAGTTTGGTTATCCGATTGTAACACTCATCAGGGAAGTGACATTTCGTGAAGTCACTGGGCGGACGCTAGAAATATTGCTGCAGTCTCTGGATGACATGGAAAAACCTCTGAATGGGAGGAAAGGAGATTGCTTGTTCTTAGTAGGCATATTACTTCGAGATCTGTGGGGAAATGTTTTCTTTGTCAGAGAAGAGTCACAGATCATAGAATAACATTGCGGTCCACATATTGTTCCAGATTCGTTCGGCTGGGTTGAATTTCTATCGATGAAGACAAATATTGTCTCTCACTAGTCGGTGTCGTGCCTCTAGATTAGGTGGTATAATGTATGGGCAGATTGGGGTGTAGAGTGGAACAATATTGTTTTTTAGACGAATCTTGTTTTTGTTTGTGGGCCTATGATAATTGGAGACGAGTCTAATGTAGAAAGGGAGAAAGATAATTTTTGAATTTTTCCGTACAACGTAGAGCTGCACTTACTAGAAGATTGACGATTTTGAATAGAATTAGCATAGAAAGTTGGACATTTTCAGTATTTCTGTGAGGCCAGTAACATGCCGAAAGGTACATTTTTGAAGATTTGGGACTATTCGCTTTACCATATATCCAAGAGCTAAGTAATGTCACATTTCTACAAGGCAACGCCCGCATCTTTAATTTACGATTTCTGCATTCTCAATTGGCTTGCATATCGCCAAATCTATCGCGCACAGAATATATCGAGGATATGATGATATGATAGATCGAAGGGCTAGTATGTGCCACAAAATTTACTTGGAATGAGCTTCCCTGGGAATAGTTTGAATCGTATCCGGGCGAATAGTAGAATGTATTCGTTTACATAGACTGGCAACTGTTTATTATATCTACAAATGGAACGATTTCTTCAAATTCTTCAAAGTTAGTCTTTATTTTTATAACTATTCACATAATTATGTCGAGAAATAAACGAAATTTCGATTTACAAAACTATGTTCTTTATTGTTATTCCATGGACTTTTCAGTATACCCTGTAATTTTTGCTAAGAATACTCGATCCGTATAAAAATCTTTATTCACATCTTTCGCGGTTTTTGTGCAAATAAATTTCCTTGCAAGCGAAATTTATTTCTTTCCGTACATTTTCATTCAAAAACAGTCAGTTACCGATCATAACTTTTCAGTAACAATAGTAATAAAATTTTCCTCATATACAGCGTACGTTTCACTCGAACGTGAATGTTCAAATTGCAATATTTGACACTTGAGACGATGCGGTTCGCCTAGCTTATATTGCGAAAACTCGGTTCGGATTTAGCGTTTTTATTATAACGGCGTACGATATTGACTTGATACCTAAATTTCAAAATCTCCACGAAAGTTTCGCGAAAGTACGAGCTTTGAGCTAAAAGTGGGTGAGCGATGTTGCTATGGTGTTTTACCGCACGCCACTTCCGCCACTCTGCTGAAATAATTTAATCAACATAAATCAAAGCCGATATAATAAGTCGAAAACTCTTCTTGCTCGTCGACGACACTCCATGCTTTAACAAGTATGAAGTGCAATTAGTAGGCCTTTCACTGTAATTTGTGTTTGTATTAGGAGGCATTCCTCAATTTTGCATGAATGAATAATATAATCCATTTCTTTTGTTTTGTTTGCTCTACAAGCAATTCGAATAAATTTTCAAGGACTTTAATTGTATAGAAAGGATTCTATTTTTTTAATAATTAAATGTAAAGGCACAAGATATAATAAATGATTTTGATTATTTCTTTAAACTCAAATAAAGCGAACAAGAAAGCAAAAGTCTTTAATATATTTTGAAAGAAGCATATAGTATGTGGTTATTTCTTCATTCATGTGAATGGAAGGTACACTACCGTTCATAAGTATTTGGGCACCCATATTTTATAAAATTATTTGAACAGCATAGCTTCTAGGAAATTCATTCTTGTAATATTGGATAGGTATAAGGAAAGTATTAAATCTACAGAAACGCTGCATAAGTAACATTATGTATTACTTTACTACCTGCAATAAACCAAAATTTGTTATTGGGACAACCTGGGGATTAGCGCAATAAAAGTTTCTCCAAGTTCTTGTAATTGTCTTTCTGTGAAGGATACTGAAGGATAAGTTTAGTAATGATGTTTTAATGACCTCGGGCGAGTTTCATGTTAGATTTTTGAAATTGCCCTCAGTTACGTTTCTGTATTCGTTGTGAGATATTCCTGTGCTAGTAGTGTTGTTAAGATCGTTAAATATGCCAAAAAGAAAAGAGATGGACATTGAAACGCGCACCATCAAGATGGCAAAAGCAACCGGCAAATTGCGAAACAATTAAAATTAAATAATACTTCCGTAGACTATGTCGTCAAAAAATACCGAGAAAGTGGTAGTGTTCTCAATAAATCACGGAGTGGGAGACCCAGAGCGACAACTTCTGCTGAGGATCGTGCAATAGTGATCACAAGCAAAAGAAATCGACGGAAAACAACCCCAGAAATCGCTGCAGAAATCAATGCAGACCGTCCAAAGTCAATAAGCGTAACAACGGTCAAACGTCGCTTGTACAAAGCAGGTTTGTACGGACGAATTGCAATGAAAAAACCGTTATTGCGCAAACAGAATAAGCGGAAACGCTTAAATTGGGCTCGTGAACACCAACATTGGACAGTTGAACAGTGGAGTAAAGTCTTGTGGACCGATGAGACAAAGTTGGAAATTTTCGGGTCCAGAAGACGTGTTTTCGTTCGGAGATCTACAGGTGAGCGTGCGGCAGAGCAATGTATTGTGCCTACAGTTAAACATGGCGGTGGGTCCGTGATGATCTGGGGTTGTTTTGGTGGTACAGTCGTGGGTGATATTGTGAAAATTGAGGGAATACTAAGGAAAGAGCAGTATCGAAACATTTTGGAGACCAACGCTATTGCTTCAGGATTAAGACTTTTGGGTAGAAATTTTGTATTCCAGCAGGATAATGACCCAAAGCACACATCCAAAATATGCAAAGACTATTTGCAACTCTTGGAAGCGGAAGGATCCATCGAAGTTATGAAATGGCCTCCCCAAAGCCCCGATCTAAATCCAATAGAGTTATTGTGGGAGGAACTTGATCGGGAGGTCCGGAAAGCAGTACCAATATCGGAGGCTGATTTGTGGAGGAAACTGCAGGAAGCTTGGGTCCGCATAACACCGAATACATTAGCAAAACTAATTGCAAGAATGCCGCGATTATGTGCTGCCATTGTAAAAAACAAAGGAGGTCACATAGATGAATCGAAAATTTAAATATAATATGTAATTCTACTGCCAGATACTGTAATTAGTTATGTATGTACATGTAATAAATATATTTTCATTTTTTCACTAGTGCTTTTAATCATTTCTTCTAAATTTATGGGTGCCCAAATACTTATGAACGGTAGTGTATATCATTTGATTGCAACGTTAAAGACTCTACCGTGAAATTAATTTAATATTTGTTTTTATAATGTAGTTTATGGCACATTAAAAGACTCGAATTAACCGGTTTACGTGGTCTAAGAGTGAAGATACGTGTCTAGTTAGCATGAGATCGGATTCTGTACAGAAAAAAAGCGTTAAGCGTTTAATTTATTTTTATGATTGTATTACGCTGATGTATTAATAAAATCAATTCTTTTTGAAGAGCAATACGAAGGTTCAGTCTCAGTGCAACAATGAAAGTAGTAGCACCAGTTAAGACCTGAAGATGTCCCACACAAATTGTGACGAAACATCGGTGCCTCAGTCTTGAATACCTTTTTTTTAAATTATGTATACCGTCTGACACATTTTTTGAACAATGAGGTCTTTTCTGATGAAAAATTTTTCAGTGTTCAAATTCTGGCTGGATACAGGTATATCGACCAAGAAAGTCTAGATATGGCGAAGATATTTAACACCTTCAAACAAATCAGAACGCTTTTCTGTTAATTTATGCGCGTGGATATGTACACGTGGTCAGGTGTATTGAAATATTTTGGAATTTTATCTTTCAACAACATAACTGCTCTGTGCATACAATCAGTCTTATTTAGGTAATGATTTGTGAAAAATAATATGTAAATATTATCCGGGATGTCATAGAGTCTTGATATAAATCCTAAGGAAAACACTTGTGGTTTGCTTGTATGGAAAACTTATACAAAAATTTCGACCTCAAAATGAGACCAAACTCAGGACATCAATTGAAGAGATGATTCAAGTCAAATTGAAAACTTGTAGGATATATATATATATATATATATATATATATATATATATATATATACCGTGAATATATTTTATAATGCAACATGCACATACGTACATACACTAGTTGCTAGAGTAACGTAATAATGAAATGACAGCAATGTATTTTAGCGTGTATTTTATTTTGCAACATAGGATGTGAAATACAGTAGTTGAACAAAATTTAAAAACTAATTTAACAAATTTTCAAAAATGTCACCATTGACGGCCAGGCAGTATCCTAAGCGATTGTAGAATTCATTTATTGTATTTTGTATCTGCTCTGGAGTTATTTCTCTTGCAGCAACTCGTATTCTATTTTTAATTGGTCAATATTGTTTAGAGGTTCTCCATGAAAAACTTTATTTCTGATACATGACCAAAGAAAGAAATCGTTTGGAGACAGGTCTGGTGACCTTGCGGACCATTCTACTTCTCCACGGCCTATCCAACGGTTTGGAAATCTTTGGTTGAAAAATGTTCAAACCATATGAGAATTATGTGCCGGCGCGCCATCATGCTGGTACCAAATCTCACCATCAATATTTAAAGCGTGGAGGGCTGGCATAACTCTGTACTCAAGCAATTCTAAATATTTTTCTCCTGTAAGAGTACCCTCAATAAAAAACGGTCCTACAATATGGTGTCCAATCAACCCAGTCCAAACATTGACTTTCTGTGGCCGCTGAGTCCTTGTGATATGATGTCTATGCAAATTTTGTCTACTCCAGTAGCGGCAGTTCTGTGAATTTACTTCACCATTTACATAAAATGTTGCTTCATAAAGCATATATATCATCATTATGATTATCCATATATTTCACAAAAGTTATATCATTCGCAATTAGTTCCTGATGGTTTTGAAAATGATACGACTTAAAATGTTCTCGTTTTAGTAGTTCATGCACGGAAGATTTGCTTACATTTGTAGTTTGTGCTAAAGCTCTTGTGGAGAGCATATTATTATTTTCGATTGTTTGTAGAATTTCATCTCTTTTGGCGTCAGTAATAACATATCTTGGCCTATATGATTAGGAACGATGCATCCATTATTTTTATACTTCTGTACTAACCTACTTATTGTAGTTGGACTCGGTCTTGGACGGTCAGGATATGTAATTTGAAACAAATCTGCTACTCTCCTCAAACTCATAAGTTATACCAGTTCACTAATAACAGTTTTTCTTCTACACTATACATACCTCAAAAATAGAGTAACTTATTTTGACATCCTATGTTGCAAAATAAAATACACGCTAAAATACATTGCTGTCATTTCATTATTACGTTACTCTAGCAACTAGTGTATGTACATATGTGCATGTTGCATTATAAAATATATTCACGGTATATATATATATATATATATATATATATATATATATATATCATTCTGCATTGTCACCCAAACAAATTTTAAAATTTGTTATTATTTATATGACAAAACGTCATAAAATAGTCAAATTAGAAAAAAAACACGTTAAGTACTTATGTTATAAGATACTTGTTGCACTAGCCTTTTTGGAACTCTCCTTACTTCATTTATCAGGACACTTGTTCTTTAATATACTTTTCTGGAATATAGTCAGTAATACTTCTAAAACTGGCATAATTCTTAAAATTTTGAAGATATAAAGGGTTTTCCAATAGGGACTTGACAATTTTTAATTCAATTTGTGAACGCACCCTTTCACTAATCATCGAACTGTCACTGTCAATTTATTCAGTAAACTTAACATTTTCATCATGGTAAAGTACACGAACGAACAACGTCTGCAAATTATAAAAATTTACTACAGAAATTCGGAGTCGGTGACCGCTACTTTAAGAGCATTAACTCCGATTTTCGGTCGTAATTCTCGCCCTAGTAGACAGGCAGTAACAAATTTAGTGCAAAAATTTGAGTCTACGTATTCGTTGTGTGATGTTGCCGTGCCAGTGAGACAACGGGTTGGTCGAAGTGTCGAAAATATCGCCGCCGTTGAAACGTCCGTAGCAAATAATCCAAATCAGTCAATTCCACGGCGTTCTCAAGAGTTGGGCATCGCCCAGACTACTTTATGGCGAATTTTGCGTAAGGATCTTGGTTTACACCTATACAAGATCAAGCTGACTAAGAATTGAAGCCGATGGACCATTTGAAGCGACGTACGTTCTCCGATTGGGCTCTGGAAAAGATGCGCCAAGATGATCAATTTCATCGCAAAATCATTTTCAGTGACGAAGCTCATTTTTGGCTTAATGGGTTCGTCAATAAGCAAAATATGCGTTATTGGTCTTGTGAAAATCCACATGTGCTTCATGAAACACCACTTCATCCACAAAAGAACTGTTTGGTGCGGTTTGCATGCCGGCGGCGTCATAGGGCCATATTTTTTCGTCGACGATAATGATCGTCACGTTACTGTGAATGGTAATCGTTATCGCGCCATGATTACCGATTATTTTTGGCCCGAATTGGAAGATATGGACTTGGACAACATGTGGTTTCAGCAGAACGGTGCCACAAGCCACATAGCACACGTTACAATCGATTTATTGAAGATTAAGTTTGATGAGCGCGTTATCTCAAGAAATGGACCAGTCGATTGGCCGCCTCGTTCGGGCGATTTAACGCCTCTAGACTTTTTTCTTTGGGGCTACGTCAAGTCATTATTCTATGCCAACAAGCCGACAACGTTGGAAGAGCTCAGAGCCAACATTGAACGCGAAATAGCAGCCGCTTCGGCCGAATTGTGTGGCCGAGTCATCGAAAATTGGGTCCAACGAATCGACCGCTGCAAACGTGCCCGCGGTGGCCATATGAACGAAGTCGAGTTCCATTCATAAATGTTTTGATTTTACTTCAACCCGATAATAAAGTTTTTGAAATATCTCAAATGGTCTGCATTTTATTTTGAAAAAAAGTTGTCAAGTCCTTATTGGAAAACCCTTTATAATTCATACATCCCACATGATTATAAATATGTTAGTCAATGGTACTATCGTATTATAAAAGAAAAATTGAACGAGGTGCTGTTTAGTATAATTATTTAAAAGAATTGATTATTCTGGTTAAAATGCCAACGACAAGGTAAACCCTTGTACGCGAGACAAGATTAGAGCTGTGAAAATAGTTAAGTCAAGCTAAACTGTCTCCATATACACTTTTCAACGCGGTTTCGGGTAAACAATTAAAGATTCGACACAAGATGTTATGGTCCTACACAAATACCCATAGTTAATTGCATCCGTCACTAAGACGATCTTTATAGATGGATTAAGTGTTTCCATAATAAGGGAAATTTTAAAATATTGTCAATTACTGTGTATTCTAGAATTGTTTATAGCTTTAGTAAAAATTGCAAAAATTATGTTACATTCAGAAATAGTAAGGCGTATTATGTTAGTTGATAAACGTAAGAAATTATCTCCTGCAAAAATAACGTTCAAACTCCTAAGGCAAAACCGTTGACTATAGAATACTTTTCAACTTATTACCTACACCTTTAACCTGTAAAAGTTGGATCAAAAAACACTTAAAATTGGTTAGATTCACCGAATAGAAACAACGCAAATGGCTGATACGAGGTGTGGTTATAAAAAACCATTCTCTCTGCAGGCAAAATGTGAGCGCGTTAAAGTAAAATTGTACACGATCGTATCACGTGACATTCTCATTTTCTTTATTGCTGCCATCGTCAAGGTTGCCCGTCGCTTAGTTGGCCCATAGCCTTCGTTCAAATTGGAGCTTGCATCTGTGCTCCATCGGTATAAAAGTTAAGCGTTCACGTAAAGCAATGCATCAATGTGACGTATTAGTACAATGAGGTTTTGACTATTCTTCGTGAACTAGTAAGATGACGACAATTTAAATTTTGAAAAAATAAGTTAGTTTCTTTATCGTGATTTCTGTCAAGAGGTTTATGGCCAAGTGGCACGCTATCGATAGATAAAGAATGAACGAAGATATTCTGAGGAAGAATCGGATTGATGATTTTTAGAAAAGTAATAATAATCCTCATACCTTCACATCCCATCATTTACAGGGGCATCGACAAATTATGAGTTATTGTTATGTCTTCTCTAGTGATGCGACTTAAGTTAGTCGAATGCCTGCAATCACTTAAACTAGAAGGGAAATAAATTCGAATCCAAGAATTCGGTACGATAAGTCAATAGTTTACCATTTAGTTGGCTGTGCACGTGTGTTAATTAGTTAGTCAAAGTTTGCTTGTAATTTATGTGTGCTTGATAGGAGTTTGTAGTTGGGTTAAGCTAAAGTAAGTCGAAATAAACAGAAAAATTGTTTTTATGAATTATTGTTTTTAAATTAAATTGTGTCGAGTTAATAAAATCATCAAATTTGTGTAGAAAATATTGATTATTAAAATTATTGTTCGCGTTGAATTCTTCTTCACAGTATTTACATATGTATATATCTATTTACATAAGTCGTGAATCATTCTCCCCTTATTTTAAAGGGGGTAATAATTTATTGCTAATAATGTTTGCAAGCTGTAGTGTTTTTAAACGACCGGGCGTACCTTGAAATCAGGTACTGTAAAATATGTAGGACAAGAAAAGGGCGTTCTAATCTTAGGAAACATAAATCAGCGTATTAAAAAGGTACATCATCATAAATTAAAACACAAAAGAGAAAGCGAAGCACTTTAAATTTCATTCGTAAAGAACGTGTGTTCATTTTATTCAATTTATACCGCATACATAAAAGACTGGAAAGAGTTTTTAATAAACGTAGAGATTAAGTCCCTCATACCTTTTCATTAACATATTTAATGGTTAAATGAAAAAGAAGTAAAAAGTGTTTTAATTTGGTTAAAAGAAGTAATTACTTTAAAAGCTTAATGTTACGTCAAAGTTTTAGAACTTACCACAGTAACAAGGTTGAAGAAATGAAAAACAAAATAATTTGAATATAAAATTTATTTGGGGATTTATATATACATACATACATATAATCGAATGCTCTCAGAGAAATAGGAAGTATATATTGAAAAATATCAGCAGGGACACATACACACATGAAAATTCTGCTGCTTGTTGCTGCATGTTGAGACAAAGTTCATACGTGCATAGTAGCCGCCGCACCCTGTCGATAGGCTCAGTTATTCATTAGCAGTGACAGTGTAAAGTGCTTGTGTGGTTTTAGCATAGACCAGTGCTTCGAAGAAATGGCTCTTGCACTAGGTGATGTTTATCTACATCGCACAACGATATTCAGGTGGTATAGAGAATTCCAAAGGGTAAATTTAACTGTGGAGGATGTTGAGAGGCCAGGACGACCACGAACGTCAGTTACGGAGGAAAACGTTACTACTGTGAGGAAAATGCTTGGCAAGGACAGGCGAGAGACCTACCAACAGATAGAGGGTACTTTGGACCTAAATGCACCAGCAATTCGTTCGACTTTACATGATCGTTTGCACATGAAGAAACTTTGTTCTCCCTGGGTGCCGCATTGATTGACTGAAGAGCAGAAGACACGACGTGCGACTTGGTGCTGGGAGATACTAAAAAAGATTAATAAGGGACAATCTCGGTATGTGAGTAACATCGTGATAGGTGACGAGACTTGGCTGTACTATTACGATGTGCCGACCAAAGCTCAAAACAAAGTTTGGGTCTTTGATGACGAGGACAGATCCGTAGTTGTCAGAAAATCCCGATCTGTAAAGAAGAAAACGATAGCTGCATTTTTCAAATCGAGTGGAATTGTGGAACGCGTCGTTTTGGACACACAAAAGACAATCACAGCTAAGTGGTATACTGAACAGTGCCTGCCTAAAGTCATTGGATCTATGAAGAACCTGCGGCAAAAGTCAAGAATGGACACCTGGTTCCTCCATCACGACAATGCTCCTGCTCACCGCGCCAAGGCCTGCACCGAATATTTGACCACGACATGTTTCAAGCTTCTCCAGCATCCCTCCCCCTATAGTCCAGAACTTGCTCCCTGCAATTTTGCACTGTTCCCGCATGTGAAAATGAAGCTAAAAGTGGAGGCCGTTTTCCAGTGATGAGGACATTCTGCGCGCTTGGGACGAATTTGCCAAAGCCTGCACCGAATATTTGACCACGACAGGATTGAAACTTCTCGAGCACCCTCCCTACAGTTCAGATCTTGCTCCCTGCGTGAAAATGAAGCTAAACGGGAGGCGGTTTTCCAGTGATGAGGACCTTCTGCGGGCTTGGGACAACGAGTGTGCTTTACTCCCTAGTGAAACTTGGCAGAACTGGTTTAAAGATTGGTTCGGAGAATGGAGAGATGTATTGAGTGTAGAGGAAATTGCTTTGAAAAAATTAAATAAACAAAGCTGTATTGCAAAACTTTCCTAGTACCTTTTGTCCGATAAAAGCTGACAAGTTCTTAAAAAATACATTTCCAAAAGTTTTACATGTCACATGCCCTACATTGAATTGCAGGATTTATTAGAAATGAAGTTTCCAATGTACATCAATTAATTAGAAGTGCTCTTATCTCCATCTCCAGATTTAAATAAATGGCTAGAAGTCCGTGCACTTTATGCTTATGTAGAGAAGATCGCAACTGTGATGGATGCTTTACATGAAAATGCGCAAAATATAACCTACTTAAAAGTTGTGTTGTAAGAAACAACTTTGAAACAGAATTTAGATTCTTTTAAGGACTGTTTCGAGATTTGCCTGATAAAATTAAATATTTCAAACACTAAAAGATGAAGAAGGAATTAGCGCTTTACATAGTCTTTTCAGTATTTCAGGTAATTTTGGTGCTATTCTGATTAAAAAATTGATGAGGCTTTTGCTCGCAATTGGAACTTGACTATCTCGAAAAAAATTTGTAGTGAAAATGTTGAACATAACAAAGACAATATTAGACATACTTATTTTAGATTATAATTCCAGAGTTTACTTAATAAAGTTATTTTTTTTGGAATTAATGCAGTACATTTATATCATATGTCATATGTTAGACTTGACTTATTCACGTTAATTGCTAGAATATATTCTAAATTGTGTGTATGCTTCATTTATTTATCAGACAGCATATTCTTAAATACAGAAAAGTTTAAATTAAAAAATGGCGATGATAACAAGAATACAAGTACGAACGGCAAAAATAATAAGTTAACGATATCTCTGATTCTTAATTGTAGACTGTAATAACTGCCTAGTGAAGACTCGGACCGTAAATATATTGTACCCTTACTCCCGACTATGCTCGCACGTCGTCGCATTGAGATAGAGACTAGCGTCCATCTGCTCTATGCATGGAAGCAAAATATTTATGAATCCATAGAACGGGCGAATCAAATGTTGATGCAGCTGTTAATTCATTGTGATAGCGGCCCAAAGCTCAAAACGTTACTATTTAAGGTAGCAATAAGACAAAGATTGACTACACCTGCCAGACAAGGGGTTATGTTGCCAGAAACCTGTCTAAGGAAACTATAAGTTCTTCGAAACAAGTTTCTGAGCCACAATACTAGGTCACGTTACTTAGTCCGCGTAAGCGCGATTTCGCGACGTGGTATTCTGTCACTATAGGAATGCATTCTAAAAATAGCACTAAAACATTTTCAAAAAGTTCGATAATATTCTTTCCACAAAACCACAATCAGGGAGAAAGCCTAATAATCATATAAAAATTGAAGTCAACTAAAACATAGATGACGAGAGAGCAAAGAACTTTGTAGATATGGAAAGCTGTTTCACGTAGAAGAAGAAGAAGCGTGATAGTTCAAAAATGTTTGTAACAAATCACAAAATTTCCTTTCAAAATATCTTAAAACTAGAAAATAGAGGCTTGCCGTACTATTTTCAGCAATGTATCAAAGAATTACGAGCAGAACTTTTTGCGATAACGTATGAAAGTTTTGGAAAAAAGGTTTAACACTTAGTAGAGTTATTTCGTAAAGCAAATTCTGTAATTCTAAAACCGAGTGATGTTAAATCAATAAAATGAACAACTGAAAGTATCCTAAATACAAATTCTGAGGAATATAACTCAGTCAGAAGTCTATTCGAAAACTTTCACAAGAACAACATGTGACATGTCAGTTATTTCTTGAAAATTTTTAACGAATTTCCATACAAGTTTTTTGCCTGCTGGGTCTCTTAGCCACCGATCATCAACTATCACATGCAGCTTAATTACTGTCAGTTCATCGGGATACGTCAATAAACAAACAAACAATGCGTATCTAGTCTAGTGAATGTAGTTTTATTTTATGATATATTTGACTGATTCCTATCTAAGCTTTTTTAATGGTAATTCTAACTGATAATCTTCTTGTAGGTTTTCGTTAATATTTTTTTCTTCAATTTTCATCTTAGTTTCAATTAAAATACTTCCTTCCAGGAAGTAAAAACTTAATTTAAACTTTTGTTTTTTTATATTTAGAATCTTGAACTTCTGCTATGACAGCAAAATTTGATGACACACTTTGACTTCAGTTTTACTAACTATACAGATGAACACTGAAGAAATGTTAAACTAATTACTAAAATTAATTGGTGTAAATTTACGTAATCTGAATTCAATTTAATTATTCTTCACCAACTCTGATAGATAAAGTTATGTAGGTATGTTATTATCAAAAATTCTATGTGATAATAGAACTAAAAAGATTTGTTTTATAAGTTTTCCTAATATACAGCAATAGATGGCTTATGAAAATTAATTGAAAAATTCCTAATTGTATAGTAAATTGTATAAAGTGCATTAGTTACTAAGAATAAAATTCAGTATGTTATATTTAGAGCAAAGAATATATATTATCTTACGCTTATTCCAAAGTCCACATGTATGTACGTAGATAAATGTTATTGAGATTTATTTTCAAAAATAAACTTACCGTAATCTTCTTCATAGATGATGGCAACTTTTGTCCAATTCAAAAACGTCATGAGATCTTTGAAGGCCTTATTCATGTGCTCCTGACTGGGATGTAAATTGATAGATAGTTCTTTTGAAAGAGGTTCGAAATCTATCCGCGCTTCGATATGTGGCACATCAAGCGCTTCACAAATACTCTGTATATGCGCCCCTAAAACTGGATCTGATGGACCGAAGATAGCTTGAACACCGAATTCCATCTGTCTGCACGCTGCAACAATAAAACAAACACATTTACGTCACTCTTTTGCAATCTTAATGGCATAATAGAATTTTTGCTGTGATCGGGATACTTAAATTGTTCACTTAAACTTCCGTAAGTCGCGAAGAATTTTATTAATGTTATGTGTAACTTTTATTGTTTGAAAAAAGGTCTTACAAAAGGTACATATTGCATTTACTGTATTTCTCAAATTGTATATTTTGATTGAGAAATGAAAATAAATATTTCTGTGAATTTGTCATTTACTGACTTTATTGTGAATAAATTGCCATTTATTGACATTTCTGCACATACAGCAAAGTATATGCTTTCTTGAATTGTTCCCAAACCTCGTTTAAATCGCAAACATAATCCTCCTTAGTTCTCTCCTACTATTAGAAAAAAAAATTTAAATTGCAATTCTATTACCAAAAAAATGGAAATTCACCCAACATAACTTCAATTCCAGAGATAGCGAAGATTGGTCAAAGCTGATGTTAAGTTAACTTTCCATTCATATATTCGCAAGACACAATCAAACCTTATCGCTGATCCACAGTCCTTTTGGTAGTTTGTTCGCACCAGGCAAGATGTTACTATAATTCTTAGCAAACTTCATAATTATGTTAGAGAGTATAAGACATCCAGCGTGTATTGTTAACGCATGTGTCACAACACTTTCTAACGCTTTTTTACCAAAATTTGCTGAATTTGCCCTCTTCGAGTTTGCTTCTAGTTGCAACCTTTATGTTTACTATCGATTTCACCGGTTGAGGTGGTACATTGTAATGGGAGGGGGATTAAAGAATAAGTTAACTACTGGTGATGATGGTATTACATGTTTATTGATGAGGGACCTTGATAGTATTTTGGATAATCCTTTGAGTAAGATTCTCAACTTAACTATCCGATATTTGGAAAATTGTTACAATATCATCAAATTTCAAAAAGGGAGACAGCTCTGATATTCACTATTATAGGCTTACCAAGAGTACCGGAAAGCCTTTTCCGTTTTCCTAACAGATATCGCTAGGCTTAAGTATGCAATGTTAGGATTTTATACATAAGTCACTTTATTCTACTCACATCAAGCTTCAAAACCATACATGCAATATTTTGCGAAAGTAACACCATCATAGATTTATGAATATGAAGAGTTTCGTGACTGAAAAAGTGCATTCGCGGCACGCATTGCTTTTCTTATTTAATCAAAAGAAAAAAGCCATTGAAAGTCATCGTTTGCTGGTAAAAACTTACGGTGAGCATGCTCCAACCATAAAAACAGAAGAAAAAAGCTAACTGACTACAAATGACAATAAAATGAATGAAATTTATTTGGATATACCAGTGACAAAGGAAATAAATGAATGAATGGACAGTAAAGTTATATGTATAAGTAAATACCACCACGGTGTGCAAATTTTATATCTTCTCAGGATATATACTTAATGAGGGTGGTCACACAGCCCGTCAAATTGTGCCTCTCTTGAGGGAAATTTATGGTAAGGTGTATGAAAGCTAAGAACAATACAACAAGGTCAATATTGGAGAAGAAGCTAGAGCGTTGGGATCTGAAATTCTAACAAGGGTTATAGAAAATGTTCTGGATAGAGCATATTATGTCAAAGCAAATAGTGAACTCCATTTGCCAGATGTTATTCAAAACATAATGTAACCATATTTACAAATTAACTAAATTATACTAAGTGCAAAAATTAAATAAAATTATATATCTGTTTGTGTACTATTAGAATGACTAACAAATTATTTTTTTTATATTTATATTTTAAATTTTTAGTTTACAACCACAAACCAACAATTGATAGTTAAGTGGTCAAAAAAATACGAGGATATAAATTTTTAAGATGAAACGATGGTTAAGCAAATTATTATTTTTTATTATTAAAAATTCAGTAGATAATGTTGAAGGTATGAAGAAAAAGATAAACACGATATCTAGAATGTACTAAAATATATAACAACATGCATGATACAAATTTACGTGTTTATTTTGTAAAGTTTGCAAGCTAAAATAAACTTCGTTATACGATGGAACGGTATTACAAGATATTATGGAAGGTAACCGGAGAAGGGTTTAAGCTTAAGCCGGAACAATTCAATACCTTTTGTCATGATTGTGTCTCCATCTTTCTCTGTAATCTAAAGAGCCTGGCTCGTCTATGACAAGCGACTTTCAAGAGAGCAAAGGAGCTTAAATGTTTCACAACGGCGTTTTAAATTGATATTAAATGCTAAATTTGTTTCAATTGACAAAAGGAAAAATATTTTCCGCTTCATTTTCAATTTACTTGTTTTATTTTCATGCCATTTGTATTGTCATAAATAACAGATTTAGAGTAAAAGGGGGGCGTTTTGGTTGGAGATAGTTTTTGCTTTAAATAAAGTTAATACAATAGTTACATTTTAATTACTTTTTTTAAATCCAGTATTTAGGCAGTCTGATGAAAGAAAATATTTAGGGCTATCTCAATTAAGAGTATTATCTCTACAAACTAGTGATAATATATGTATTATTACTTAATCATGAATATACTAAATTAAGTTCTAGGATGTATTTATTTCAATTTTAATCTTCAGATCACCTTTTCGGGCAATATTTGAAAATAGTTATTCTAACTTTTAAAATTGCTACATTAAAGTTCAGGGCCAACATCGAAATTATTTATTCCCATCTACATATATGGATTACGTAAGATTCATAAACCAGACATTCTTTTGAGATTAATTGTTAGTTTAAGGTATTCTCCCGGCCATCCGCTGGCAAAGTTCTTACTGGAAATTATACTCTCAACATCGAACAAAACACAATCGGTCATTTCTAGTACAGAACACTTCACCCACGAAATAAAAAATCCGAAAGTTGATGAGAAAGATAAATGGGTTAGCTTTGATGTCTCTGGCATATTGACTAATGCACCAACCCAATCTACATTAATAATAGTCTAAAACAGACTCCCTAGACACTACGCAACATGAAAGAACACCTCTCAGTGTAAAAGTCATCATAAAATTACTACCTAATTGTGTCAACAGGACATACCTTCACGTGGACGACAAATTCAATAAGAGTTTGGTATGGGTATAAATTCTCCACTCTCCCCAATACTAAGCTATATATATATATATATATAATACGCTAACTACTGCCAAGAGATTCGATGAAATCTGTGAAACCTAGCTGGTATTCACAGATTACAATTAAACAAAAAATTTGAAAAGCTATGCAAGTTGAGGAAACTAACGGAGGTGACCCTTCAAAAGACTGGAAATAAAATAATATTGGTGAAGAAGTATGAAAGAGTTTCCAGTAAAATTAGATTGACAAAAGAGGATCATTTATCCAGAGTGCTCTTTAAATTGATGCAAATGGCAAAAATGGGAAAAAGTAACAAAAGATTAAAGGGCTTAAAATATAACAGTAAACATTAATATGACTTATTTACTCATGGCTGGATCGGAAAACAAGTTAGTAAACATATTTAAACTGCAGCAAGAAAAATAAATGAATACAAGTTAAGAATTACTAAAAGTTAAACGAAATACAAAGAGAGAAAAATTTATTCATAAACAATGCGAGTAGAAGATAAACAATAGGAAAAGTGGAACAGATCGAACGACTAAGTGTAATACTAACAAGTAAAGGAGATGAAAAAAAAATAGAAAATTGACTATAGGATAACTAACAAAAGAAAGCAAAACCGCAAAAAAGAAAATGCAGGGTTTAGAAGGACAAATAAAAAACTGGAGGAACTCTTAAAATATTAAAATCGCGAAGAGCTAAATGGTAACTAGAAAGCCTGAAAAAAGATGATTAAAAAGTTCTATTGGGGGGAGAAGTGAGTTAGAAAAGGAGAGGGCGCCACAGAAAGAGGTAGTTTGAAGATGTGAAAAAAATTCTGCTGATGATAGAAGTAAAGGACTGCAAACAAGAAGCCAAGGACAACTAGATCTATAGTCCTAATGACGACAAATTTAATAAGAGCTTGGTAAGGATATGGACTCCCCGCTAACCCCAATACTAAGCTATATCTATATAGAAGAATTCGAACGAATTATATATATGTATATACATATGTATATATATATATATATAATTAAAATAATAATAAATAAATGACTAAATAATATTGTGCTGCCTCTTCGTTAAATATGCTTACTAACTTGTTTTCCGATCCAGCCATGAGTAAATAAGTCACATTAATGTTTACTGTTATATTTTAAGCCCTTTAATCTTTTGTTACTTTTTCCCATTTTTGCCATTTGCATCAATTTAAAGAGCACTCTGGATAAATGATCCTCTTTTGTCAATCCAATTTTACTGGAAACTCTTTCATACTTCTTCACCAATATTATTTTATTTCCAGTCTTTTGAAGGGTCACCTCCGTTAGTTTCCTCAACTTGCGTAGCTTTTCAAATTTTTTGTTTATTTGTAGTCTGTGAATATCAGCTAGGTTTCATAGATTTCATCGAATCTCTTGGCAGTAGTTAGCGTATGTGCTTTCAGATGCGTTTCTAGCTGTAAGAGTAAAACTTTCGGATCCTGGAAAATATCTCCACTGAAAACATTTGGTTACGAAGGTGATGCAAATGCTGTAGCAACTGATTTGCAAAATTACTGCAAAACATTAATAAACGATTGTATATGAGATAATGTACATGTGGGCGTCATAAAATCATTTGATTTCGAATTAGAAGGGTTGCTTTGCTGTCCCTTCACTTCTAGCTGGACGATGTTGCTGTGGGTTTGTTGATTACATTTGATCTAAGAGTAGCTCCATATTAACGATTGCCAATTTATTACCTCCTACATGTAATATTAATTCAGTTTAAATTAGTCGAATTAATATTAAATGTGAATCAATGGAAATTACTGTGAATATTCCAAGAAAAGGACCTCTGTACAGAAAGGCGTTCGTTCTTAATAACGACGGTTAATTTTATTACAGTCCGACCATATGTAACGAAAACAAAAAGATTTCGCATCTGAATATAACACAATGAATGTCTAAATAATAATTTATGCATTTAATATCTTATTGTATTTAAATTAAATAAATTAATTTGGAAATATGATAAAAAGAAAGAATGTTGGTCAAGTAAATTTTATTTACAGTTTTAAAAATTTTACGATGCCGGCAGTGTAGTGCTTTTTTGTATTTATAGATAGGTTTAGCTATGGTCTTTCATTCAATTGTAGATAAGTATTCAAAAATACGTTTCCTTTCTGTTCACCACGAAAAAGAGCAACTGAAGATTTAGAAGCCACATTAGATTTTCGTTAAGCATGACATATGCTTTTGAACGAATTCTATCAGTTTTTTGCATCGTCATTTTTTTCTGACATTATACATATATATTTTTTGTGGCATTTTTCTTTTGAAAGCGTCGCGAACATTTTTGTAAGTTATTGATAGTTCTCCATTCGTCCGTACATAATGAAAAATAAACGGCTCCATTAAATTAAATTGATATTATTGCGACAGATTTTATGGTCGCGTATGAATTATTTATTCCTGCGAAGGACATGCCATCCCCAAAAGACTTTGACGGATGTGTGTATGTATACTGGCTCTGTTGTAGAAAATGAGTATTGATTTTGTGATTATATAAGCGAAAACATAGCAATTTTTTACTGAATATTCTTCCGAAACTTGAATGAAATTTAATAAGTTTAATGTAATGGTATTATTGGTATATTTAGGGAAATTAAGATTGGATATTTTTTATATTTTTTATTACTGATTTATTGAAAAATCGATAACACAAATTCTTTTCTTTCTTGAACTAACCACTTCATAATTTCTTCAAAACATTTTCTTTTAGCACTGATTCATTTCGACATAATCATTTGTGAAAATAAGACTTCGAAACTTTCCTTGTAATTTAAGGAACAAAGTTTTCGTAATGATTTATTAAATTTTAAAATATGATAGAGTCGACACTCGGTAAGAGTGTCGTGTGTAATATAATTTACGATAAGTTTTTGATTTGTGGAATGCATAATTTTATGGCTCAATGATAAATAATGACTAGCTCAAGATATTTTTTTTTTAAATAAAGAGTTTCATATTGCGCGGTTTTTTTAAGAATAAATAAAATATAGCCGGCGCGCTGAATTTTTCTGAGTATGTGGGCATTTAAAAAGTGTGATGTATGACATTTATTAAAACGGCTTCGTACACGGTAAAACAACGCTTTCGAATTGTTGAATTATTTTATGAAAATCAGCATTCTGTAAAAAGAGTTTTTAGAAAATTACGTGAATTTCATGGTTTACATAATCGTCCATCTGAAAGCACTATTGCTCCAATTATTAAAAAATTTCAAGAGGCCGGTTCCGTGGAAGATCAAAAAAGTGAAAAATACAGTTGTACTGGTCGCTCACAAGAAAATATTGGTTTGGTTCGTGAAAGTGTTGCTGAAGATCCTGAAATGTCCATTAGACGACGTTCACAACAACTTGGATTTAGTGGATCAAAAACATGGCGTATTTTACAAAAGGATTTAGCTCTGAAGGCATATAAGGTTCATATAACACAGAAACTGAAGCCATTATATCATTTAAAACGTCGTTATTTGTCAATTTCATCAATGAACAACCAGCTGATTTTTCTCAAAAAATAATGTTTTCCGATGAGGTACATTTTGAACTTGGTGGCTATGTTAATAAACAAAATTGCCGTATCTGGGGTGAGGAAAATCCACAAATTATTCATGAGAAACCTATGCATCCTAAACGAGTTACTGTTTGGTGTGCATTATGATCAGGTGGTGTAATTGGACCTTACTTCTTTGAAAATGCTGCTGGTCAACCTGTAACTTTCAATGGTGATCGATATCGTCGGAAGATAACCGAATTTTTGTGGTCTGAATTAATGAATATTGATCTAGAAGAAATGTGGTTTCAACAGGATGGCACTACACCTCACTTTGCACACGAATCAATTGATTTATTCAGAGAAAAATTTTCTGAACGTGCAATCTCAAGAAACGGTGATGTTAACTGGCCACAAAGATCATATGATTTGACACCGTTAGACTATTTACTTTGGGGTTATGTGAAAAGTCAGGTTTATAAAAATAATCCACAATCAATTCCTGCTTTGAGAGATGAAATTATTCATGTAGTTGGTGAGATAGAGCCTCAATTATGTCAAAATATCATTGAAAATTTTAATAAAAAAGTGAACGTCTGTGGAGCTGCAAGAGGAGGCCATTTGGCAGATATTTTTCGCATATAAATGTCATAACTGATACTTCAATTACCAATAAAAAGTTTTTGAAAGCGAATGTAAAAAAATAGAGAAATTTGAAACAGTCTTTACATTACACCAATAATAAGATCGCCTTGTTGTAATAACTAACCTACAAAGAGCTTTTAATAAAATCGATCATCATATTTTTTTATTTATTCCATTTACCGATTAGTAAATAAATCTAGGAGTCTTTGTGGATCTTTATGTCGCGTTTAGTAAACATAGCTACATCATTAGAGAAAGAACCAATTTTGGCATTTTTGTTTCCAGGTATATCAGGGTGTATATTAGAAATAGTAGTAGTCGAAGAAAACTACCTTGATGGACTAGTAATAGAGATTGGATTCTTGATCATTGAATTTTACTGAAAAGATTCGAAAAGATAAATGGACTTCAGTGGAAAGCTAGTAGCTACTGGGTGGGGTGGAGAATTAAATAATTTTTTAATTTAATTTTCGGAAGCCATTCACAATAACGACATTTTTGCGACGGCTTAAATGACAGGAATTCTTAAACAAACACAGTGTAGGAGCGTAGATATAGATCCTTTTTTACAACAGTATGACAAGTTCCAATAGAAAGTCGACTTCATTATCTTAGAGAATAGACTGGGGATCATAAACTGTATGTCTGCTCTTTTTGTGTTTTGTAGGTTGTCCACTTCTTCTTTTCCTCAAATTCTGCCTATGGAGGAAATTTACCTCATTTTCAAGTTATTTATTTCTTTTTATTTTTTATTTTCATTTAACCTACAATATATCGATTAAATATATATTATTATTGAATAAATATTTTTTTTATTTTCTAAAAATATATTAATATTTTAGTGCATTTTTCTTACATTTGAAAATTTACTAAAAACACTTCAAATTAAAATTATAAAATTAGTATTTTCTGCTATGCTAACGTTGATTAGAATCACTGACATTGAATTTGTGCGCTGGAGCAGAACTGGCTGTATCTGCCGTTTGCTAGACGGTTGCCTTACCAATTAGGCCACCAGATAGTATAGTTTCGAGCCTCCTAATACGTCATGAATCACATCATGGAAACAGATCTCATAGTTGTAACACCCAGTCGGGTTTGGATACTAATAATTATATGTAAATATATAATTAAGCTCTTTATGGTGGGAAATTTGTGACGCATTAAGAGACCTGAAACTCTATTGCCTGGTGACCTAATTGGTAAGGCAGTCGTCTAGCAAACGGCAAATATGAATTCGAGTCTTGATCCAGTGCAAATGGTAATCAACGACGGCATTATAGAAAGTACAAATTCTCATTAATTTCCCATTGCAAAAGGCAAATATATTGTTAAGATATATTAAAGAATCCATAAACTAGGAACATATATAAAATCGATATGTTGTAGGCTAAAGGAAGAAAAGCAATTAAATAAGTAACTTGAAAAAGAGGGAAAAAAACACGAATCCTCGTTAATATTAACTGTTCTATAATGTAATGTACATCTTTATATACAGCAACGTAATGTTCATTTTTTAATATTCTACATAGTTTAACATTTAGTTTAAAGTACATAGAAATATTGATTTGTTATCTGCTATATTTCAAAAAAACAATTGACAAAATTAGATGATTTAGGTATAATTTTACAAAGTAAGTATTTATGGAAGTAGATATTCGTTTATTTAGATTGGAATACAAAAAATGATTTCCAGTTTTATTACAATTCGTTGCCATGATCAATTCGCATTTCTCTAAACGTTTTATTTTGTAATACTAAAGTCGCAAATTGTAGATCCATTGTATCTTCCATTATTTCCGGGAAAATAAATAGACTTTATTTTCGGGATTTTGTACCATATATGTATACGTTGAATGCCGGACGTATTATTTGGTTTTCATTTTTGGTGCCGTTGAACGAAATGCGATTTACTTGATTCCGTCATTGTTTTCGCATTACGCAGTAAAGTTTATTGAATGCAAAAACCAGACCCTACGGAATTAATTTATGAAATAAAGTCATTTTTGTTGGTATTGAATGGGCATAAAACGGGTATATAAAAATCGGAAAAAAGTTCGTGTTTGTTATGTAAATTTCAGAATAATGCGTGTCATGTCAGAAAAAGTTAATATAGATAGATGTTCACATCAGATATTATACAATATTTACAGTTTATTCGAAGTTATCTATATATATATATATATGTATATATATATATATCTAATATATATTTATATTATTAATATATACTAATAAATTGTTATATTATTTTAATAATCACAATATTGTGATTGACACATATTATAAGCAAAATTATAGGTCACGAAGTTTAAGAACACTGTAGATATTTGAATTTTATGTCTAAATTTTATATACTCGTATGTTAAATAAATACGTCAAGTATTATTATATTTAATACTAAACACTTGCTTTTGATAATAAAGCGTGTCCCAAAATTAACGCAAGATTTAAAAGTTTTTAGTATTCCGATTGTTATTTCTTTATTGAATCATAAAGTACATAGGATAGGATTATTTATGGAATAACACATAGGGCAAATGGCCTCCATGGCTTTGCATGCACATACGCACGCGTTTGTCGAAGTTTTCCATGATTATTATGCATAAATGAGGCTGAATTTCGTTGATGCAGTGTTGAATCTCCTCCTTTAATACACGGGTAGTTGTGGGCTTGTTGACATAGACCTGTGATTTCAAATAACCTCATAAAAAGAAATCTAATGGTGTTAAATCACACGATTGAGGGGGAAATGTCTCATGTAGTAATTGAATTGTTTCACGGGCTGTATGGCATGTGGCACGTCTTGTTGAAACCACATATTTGCCACATTAATATCATCCAATTTCGGCAGAAAGAACTGTGTTATCATGTCGCGATATCGAGCACCAGTAACAGTCACTACTTGACCAGCCTCATTTTCAAAAAAGTATGGTCCAATTATGCCTCCTGCCCAAAATCCACACCAAGCAGTGACACGTTGTGGATTCATTTGTTTTTCGACAATCACATGTAGGTTCTCAGAACCCCAAAAGTGCCAATTTTGGCGATTAACAAAGCCATTAAGGTGAAAATGTGCTTCATCGCTTAGGATGATTTTGCTCGAAAAATCAGCATCCATTTGCTGATGTTCAATAATCTATTCAACGAACTCTCTTCGCTGTGCATGGTCATTAGGCTTTAGTTGTTGTGTTAATTGAATTTTGTAAGCATGGAGACACAAATCTTTAGTGAGTGTACGCTGTAGAGAGCTTCTTGAAATTTGCAATTCTTGTCCACAACGCCGAATTGAGGTTCCTGGATTGTCACTGAAACTCTCACGCACTGCTTCGATATTGACATTTGAACGGCTTGTGTTTGGACGACCAGTGTGTTTGGCGTCTCCAACGCCACCAGTCTCCCTGAATTTTTCAATTAATCTCTTCACAGTTGACGAAGTTAAAACACTATTCCGACAACATTTTGTATAAAATTTTCGAAATACTGTTCAATAATGAAGACACGTTGTTCTATCCTGTAACGCTCCAGTTTTACTAACCCTGAACTGTCAGCTGTCGAATTGTTTTTTTTCTAGGGTTGCCAACATTTTACTGCACAAATGGCGACAAATTCAAATCTTGCGTTAATTTTGGGACACCCATTATAACAAAGAATACAGAGACTCTTAAATAAATATTGCCAAAACATATTTTCTGTGTCGATATAAAGTAAAATCTTATACCATTAGATAGTATTGGTAACTACTGTATATAGAATAACCAATCATTCTTCCTAAATTGTTCATTACAGACATTGAACCTAAAAGAGTATAAGTTTAAATTAATATAAGTTAAATTTACATTAATGAATGTCAAAAAGATTTTAGGATATACAATAAGTATTGAAATAATCACAATAAGAATAGGTAAAATTTATTAATCTAATAGAAAAGAATATTTAGAGGTTAATAGAAGCCCCTTTATCGGGGAAATTTAAGAAAATTGGCATTTATAATTACTTTATGTGGGTAAAACATAGAGTAGTAGTAGTGTATTTAAAGGGACGTCATCGAATTAATATTATTATAAATAATATGAAAAGTTTGATGTATAGTATGTAAAAGTATGGTTAACGTAATATTGATGAATTTGAATATTTAATCTATAATATATATATATATATATATATATATATATATATATATATATATATATATATTATAGGACTAAAAGAAAAAGCGGATTAGAAAATAAGCAGAATTTAAAGATTTATATTTAATTTTTTTACTAACCTTAATAGTGATATTAAAAATTTGATACATTTTTGTTTATTGTTAATTGGGATTGGTGGATTAATTTTCCATCTCAAAAACTATAAGTGAGAGTCCATTTTGAAGTCGAGAAATACTGAATTAGTCGATTACCTAGTAAAGACATACAGTTTCACTAAAAGAAAAACAAATGATACATGGAAACGATAAATAAAAGTGGTAAAATTATAAAATGCTTACGACGATATTGTAAAATAAAACAACGATTAAAGTATCCAGTGAATTTTGAGTTGGAAATAAGTAAAATTAATTTAAATGGGAGCGTAAAAATTTTAAAATCAATTATTATCAGTGATAATAGAATATACAAAAACTGAAATGTATGATCACAATATTGTTAATGTGGACTAAAATGGTTAAGGCTTATGCACAACTTTGGGAAGAAGGTCAACCTAGAAGATACAGAACTGGTTATAAAGAACAACAACACCTAGGAATCAAGAGGATAAGAAATCTTTGGATGGTGATATTTTATAAATGGACAAAATGAGTGGCACAAATAAGGTAGAACATTCAACTATATAAATAAAATTGATAAATTGGTCAAAGTTTTAAATTAGTAAACGTTTATAATAAATATAATTCATTGTTGATCGGGTAATATTAAGGAGAAATTAATCATTTGTTAGTGATAGAGTTACTGACCAATGCACACGTTGCGTACCACTACTCCTCAGTTGGTTCGATTATATCGACAACTTCTACTCGATTTCTTTATTGTTAAGTTGAGCTAGGGCTCAGCCCTTTTGCTCTTAATCTTCGGTGTGATTAATCATCATTTTGGTTCTTTGTTTCTCCGATATTTAATCAGTGTCTTCGCTGTCTATTTCCATCCTTGGGAGTCTGTATTTTTGGTGTGTTTTATGATTTTCCGTTATGTGTGTAAGTGTCGTGTTTATGTGTGTTTTTTTCGTTTTATAGAAATATATCGACAAGGATAAATGAAACGACTGGTATACAATCAAATGATATAAAAATCAGTGAAAGATACTGCACACCCTCTTATGTATCGAACAGCAAGCTGGTCGGACGAACGATGTAATGTCTTCGAACCACGTTAAATAGCTCAGATGGAAACGTGATCATCATAAAATCAAGAATCTAGTCCATTAAGTAATTAACATATAACTAAAGGTAGAACAGGAACCCTCACTGTTGAATTCGATGGTTAATTAATGAGATAGATCGCCCTTCTAGTAAGATGCAAGTGCAAAGTCAAAATGGAATTTTGACCACGTGTTCGCAGTTTATCGGCTCATCTGACACAATCCAACTATAAGTCGATAAACTAATTGATCGGCGTAGTATTTTCTAACACAATTACTGCCTACCTTTACTTAAATAATTATGCACAATCTGCACCAAATTGAACCTTTTCCTGGGTGACAGACGACTTCAACAGAATGAAATTAGGTACTCGATAGAGGATGTAAGCATCGAAGTCATTGGCTTTTATGCTTCTATTAGCATGATGCCATAAGAGGAAAAAACCGAGAAAGAAAGCAAGGTACCGACTCATTATTACGGCAATTAATCACAAAATAATGAAAATAACTTCAAATAAATATTGTGACAATAATAATACAAGTCTAACAATTAAAAGTAAAATAAAACATCGAAGAGAACTATAAACTCTCAATAGTATTAATTACAACAGTAAAGACTACGAACAACGGATATAAAATCCTATTATAGGACAATACAACAGCAAATAACATATGCAATGTGGCAAGCTTACATTCGAGAACTAAATATACTAAATATAAATTTATAACTACACTAGATTTTAGTAAATACATATATGTACATACATGTGTACATACGAGCTCATAAGAAATTCACGTATACTTAAAGAATACGAAAGTGGTAAGACGACTGATTCAGTATTGTTGGTAGAGGAGTATAGTTCATATCCATAGCCGGTCATTTGTTAAAATATTCACATAATCTGTAAACAGACGATCTAATCAGTACACTTGTTATTGGAGATGGAAGATAAAAAGTGTTTGTAAGTATAGCTATTTGTCTGGGAACCCAAAAGTTTAACATTGACGGCATTTTAGGTGTCAATTCTATGGTGTAGAGAATGATAGAAAAATTGTATGTTATTGTGGTGTCTAGAGAGCTCTGATGGTTAAATATTGAAGGTAGTTATTGAAATAATACGACTGTAGTCCCGAGGAAGATAGTTCTCAGACTGGTAAAAGAAAATTACTGTAGAAAGAACCTTTGCTTTATAAAGAGGTGACTACACCAATGAAGCATATTCAAGTTTGGACCTAATAAAGAAAAAATAGAGTGATAATATGCCAAAAAAATAAAAATATATAACCTTACCATAATTGTTTTTAGAATTATTAATGTTATATGTACATTTATACTCAAACATTACCTCTAAATTTCTTTGACTATAGAAACAAAAGCACCCAAGGCTTTTAAAATGATGACACTAATTTTTGAAACGGTGTAATGTCCAACAAAAGTATATTCATTACTAAAGCAAAGAAAACTCTGTGCTCATAATTTTCGTTTGAGTTTGCATGTACAGCGTGCTATTTCTGTAACATTTATTCCTTCACATATAATTTTGTCAAAACCTCATCTTGGATGCATTGAAGTTTACTTAAATTTAATAGGACTTATTTTTGATTATCGAGAAGATTTATTAACGGCATTACATTTTTTACATTATCCTGTGTATTCCAACGTTGAAGAATTGTGAAACGGCATGAAAAATATATTAAAAATTATAAATGATTATATTGTTTTATTATTCTTCTTTGTATAAATTATTTATTTAATATATTTTGGATCTTGACAAAATTTTTGATAGAAAGAGATAAACAAATTTCTTAAAGTGTGAAAAGAAGAAATACTATAGATAAATTAGAGTAATAATCAATGCCACATCACCATAGTTTGTGCCTGTGCTCATGGTACGACTTAAGATGCTGCTAGCATTCAATTTAAATATGGAGAAACTACTAAAAATCTCCTACAGCAACTATGGACTTCGCCCTTCGGCGTTATAAGCTAGTAACTATTCACTAAATTATAAGAACAATACTTATAGCTACGTAAGAAATTATATTGAAGTTACCACTTCTAGATATTTATATTCAAGGAAAACTCGAGCCAGTAGCTTACAGACTTTTGTTAGATCAATCTCAAATATACCAAACCAAGGCAATGACTATCGTTGATAGAAGAACTTAAAGAGTTAAGGGGGACTCTCTGACGGTGAAACCAAGTGATGCCATTGTTTAGGAGTGCAATTTTGATGAAAATTATGGAATAATTATGTCAAAATACTGAAGAATGGAAAAAGGTCCATCTCTACAGAAGAGTCTATCTGTCTCTCAGGTGTCTCTAAAATAGAACAAAAAGTCAGAGTTGGATATTACGAATTTAAAGAAATTACGATAGCAGGTTATTCTGTGTAAAGATGCTGAAGCATTTTAAGTGGAAACATCTACGTTATATTAGTGTAATTAATTAGTAGGCAAGGTGTAGCAAGTCACACGGTGGCGATTTTCTCAGATAGCCTAGAAACTCTAAAGTCATTATATTTTAGACAAGTAAGATGTAAACTGGTATGGGATCGTATGTGCATTTTGAATGATCCACAAGAAGCTAACGTGGATCCTAGAACATGAAGACTACGGGGTTGATAAGTATTGTCAATGTATTTCATAGGACTAGAGTCGTCCTGCAGCATTGCGAAGAGAATTATTAAAGCAGGCATGGACTAAAAATAGATATTGGGATAGGTTGAAGAACTTACCATATCAAAGACAATAGACAAAGTTTCTTAGAGATCGGCGTTCTACATTTATAGGAGACCTATAGAAGAGGGACAGAAAATCTGTCAGGATGCTAGTGGGGTACTGATAGGACAATGTAAGCTCAATAAGCATAAGAAAAATGTGAACTTGAGAGAAGAAATGACACGCTTTTTGCCAAGTAGAAAAAGAAATGGTGATCCACTTTTTATGCTAATGCGTAGGCTTGGTAGGAATTTGGTTTCTACCAATGAGTGACGAATATTCTAAAGTGAAAATTTATACAAAAAAAACCGTTCTCAAAGCTTCTAGGTCAAGTTAAAGGAATGATACTGTAACTGTACTCTAATGACATAGTAGGTTTGGAAGGGCCGCATTGGAATAGACTCACGAAATCTACTCTAAGCTAAATTACCACTGAGCTAGGCTACAGCTCTTTATATATAGTTGATGATTGTTACGTCAACTCGTGAGCAATCAAGAACAGATCGTTGAGAATATTTCAAATTATATTTAAAACGTTATGAGAATCAATAGCAAGTTGTTATTTAACCATGTATGAATCTTCGATGAAATGTAAGACTGTTATTTTGTACTAAAGAGTAAAAAGTTAAATATCGACAAATGTATAGTATGTTTGCTGAGGAAGGGAAGGAAATCTATTTTCGTGCTTTTAGGGCAACGGTTTTGGTTATTAACTTTTGATTCTTTATAATATCAAAAATAAAACTGTAAAGTATGATTCTCCGTGTTTTGGTACGGCTGATGCATCAAAGATTTTTGGGTTGAGAGCTTCAAATTGTGAGTCGCACATTTTAGCGTGTACAGGAGTAAAGAAATAAGTGTTATAAAAAAATTGTGTGTTGTATTAGGTATATTTTACTTAATTTACATTTTTATTTATAATTTATAATTAACACCTTAGATTAAATAACCGATTATTTGAAGAAACGTATATAAACAGATTTTATTTATTAATTTATTCAATTTCATTGTTCATTTCTATAACTTCTAAATTAAAATAAAAGTATTTCACCATTACTCGAAATAAATATTTATTAAACCTCCATCTTATCCTAATATATTTTGAAGTTGGAGTTGAATATAAATGAAGTCCGACTATATTAAAATTTATTTGGTCGGTATTTCAGCAGAATTTCCTTTAATATTGCTCATAGAATTTATGTCTTTTTCGAAGATAAATATCATTAATAATTGCGAACGATACTTCTCCATAAATTATACCAGATATATACTACAAAATATTCTTTGATTTACTTCGCTGATAGTGAGAGCGCAATTTTTCATCGGATAAGACGGTTTTCTAATCTTAATACTTTTCTCATTTCTCAATAATTGTATTTAAACATTACATATACATGGATTTGGCTTAATGTTAAATAATAGGTAAGTATTGAAAATCTATATTCGACAATTAGATGATTTCCAGTAATTTAAATTTTTACCAGTTTTAAGTATTAATAAATAAATAAATGTTCGGCAGTACATTTGGCATTTTTAACAATTTTTGACTTTCACTGTTATATTCAGAGAAAGTTGCTTCGTCAGTACAGTCTCTTTTTTCAGATACGAGGGTAGACGTTTAAATTTCGGGAACTGGCAACGCTGTTAGTTTTGCCTCCGATCTGATGATTGAATCGTGAAGTTTGTCATTTTTGTCAATATATTTAATTGACAGTTTTATTATCCGGTAGCTATTTCTATTGTTGACAGTAACTTGAAATTTTATGTCAGCGAAAAAATGGAATTAACTCGCGAACATTTTCGTGCAATTATTTTTCATAACTTTCGACGTGGATTATCCCAACAAGAATGCATCGGCGAGCTGAATTCTTTATATCCTGAAGAAGCACCATCGAAAACTACAGTATATAGTTGGTATAGTGAATTCAAACTTGGACGGCGTTCTTTGGACGATGAATTTTGTGAAGGTGGTCCCACAAATATTGTTATGTCGGAAAACATTAATGCAGTGTCTGAATTGATAATGCAAGACTGTCACGCGACATACCGTGAGGTCGAGGCATTTCTAGGTATTAGTAACACCTGTGCGCATAAGATCCTTAATGAATATTTAGCCGTTAAGAAGCTATGTTAACGTTGGGTACCACATAATTTGACAACCGCTCAAAAAAAGGACTCGCGTCGATTGGTGCTAAGAAATGCACAAAAAATACAATAGCGGTGCTTCAAAGAACATCTATAAAGTCGTCACAGGTGATGAATCCTGGATCTATACGTATGAGCCCGATAATAAACAGCAGTCGGCTGTGTGGGTATTCCAAGATGAGCAAAAACCAACAAAAGTTGTACGCGCTCGAAGTACATCAAAACAAATGATCGCCTGTTTTTTCGAAAAAACCGGTCACGTTGCAACCGTGACTTTAGGGAGTTGTAGGATGGTCTATTTTGAATGGTATACAACTATTTGTTTGCCAAAAGTTTTTGAAGATGTTAGGAAAACAAACCAAAAACGACAGATCATTCTCCACTATGGCAATGTGAGTTCTCACAGGTAGGTTTAAACAATTGTATAGTTGACCGGGTAGAACATTGAATTGATCCGCTGTACGGCCTGATCAAGCACCCTATGATTCCTTTTTGTTCCCACACGTGAAGAATAAACGTCGTGGTCAACAGTTTTCTACGCCGGAAGAGGTAGTCGAGGCATTCGAAACTCATGTTTTGGAGATACCCCTTCGCAATGGCAGCAATGCTTTTCCGATTGGTTAAAACGAATGAAAAATTGCATCGATTTTCAAGGAGAATATTTTGAAAAGCAATAAAACTATTTTCGATAATAATTTTTTTTTGTTTACTATTCCCGAAATATAAAGTGCTACCCTCGTATACTGTTAAAATAACACAAAATAACTGCTGTATATAAAATATTCGTCAGCAGAGCTACATTAATAATCCAACGCAAAGGCCATTTCTAAATTTATGCATTGTACATGTAGGCATACGGAAAAGGTTCGGAGGAGAAAAACTGTGTTGGGCAATTTTTCTTGATGTAGCATAAGCGATCGATAAAATGTAGCACGAGGGACTGTTTCGTCAATACATGACTTTTTAATAGATGTACTGTTAAAATAACATAAAAATAGCAGCTATTTAAAAACATTCACCAGTAAAGATACATTAATAATACAATGCAAAGTTTTTTTAAATTTATGCAATATAGATATAAACATATGAAAACGTTTGGGAGGAGAAATAACTTCTGTTCCGCAATTTTTATAGGTGTAGCACATGCGTTTGATAAGAAATAATACGAGGGGCTATATCAGAAGTTGAAATATTCTTCCCAAACAGTGTACTGAAATCGTGAAATCTTTTTTAACTAGTAGACGCTTTTTTATCACATAGGGGGATATTTACTTCAATCAAAGAAAAATTAAAGTTGGAATACCACAGGGTAGTATTCTAATTCCGGTTCTCTACGCTCGTTACTTTTCTGAACAAGAAGGAAACCGGTAGCCACCTTCGCTAATGATAGCGCCAGTTAAGTTGTAAGCAACAAACAGATGGAAAGTATAAATTAAAATATTTCAGAAATAGATGAAAGAGTGGGAAATAAAGCTCAATGGAAATAAATCAGTTTATACTGATTTTACCAATAACCGTACCGAACGTGTTCCTGTAATTATGAGTAGCCAGATAATACTCTACGACAGTATAGAGAAATACATTGATTTGACACTTAATACTAAACTTCGCTGGAAAGTTCACGTTAAAAAAGAAAAGAGAAACATTAAATATCAGATATCGAAAATGTATTGGTTCTTAGGAAGACGTTCAACTTTATCAGTATATAAAAAGCTACTGCTATGCAAGCAAATAATTAGTCTGGAGCTACGGTATACATTTCTGGGGATACACCAAAGAAAATAAGTATCCAAACTTTTTAAAAAAAGTTTTAAGGAATTTGGTCGATTAGAAATCACTATTTCCATAGAGATTTGAAAGTGGAATTTGTAGACAGTGAAATCTAAAAATTTGTAAAAAACCACGAAGAAAGACTTCTAAAGTACGTAATTGTGTAGGCAATCCAACCTCTCGACAAAATAAACCTAATTAGAAAGGTGCACGTAATAAAGTGATTACAACCGACCTACTACACAACTATTTCCATCTTCGAAAGAAGCACCATGTCCTTATGGAGAACGCAGTCTACTGCAAAAGAGATTTTTTTATTTTTTACAAATTTTAATGAGTGGTTTTGTCTAATAATTTGTTCGCTTCATATTTTATATACTTCATTCCATCCCATTAGTTCGCATGCCTTATATTGTATTATGTTCGTTACTATCGTATTTAGTTTTTTGTTTTGGAATTTTCGTGTTCTATATTTATATGTTCTTATTGTATATACTTCATTAATTTGCCACCATTATCTGCCATAATTGGCATGTATAGCAATGTAACATGTTGCAAATTATTAATAAATATTACTATTATTTAAAGAAAGAAGCCTTCTAAATTAGTGTAGTAAATAGACCTGGTATGTAGACTTCCGTGGTCGTGGTCCATACTAACTGCCAACTACCAACGTCGGCAGTTACACCAGTGACGCGGTTCCAGCCCGGAAGCCCAGAAGCAGAGAGTAGTTAACAGAGTTAGTGATAAAAGCAGAGATAGTGCTTAAGAGAAGGTAATAGTTTACTTTTAGATATTAAATTCTTTAGTATTTCAAGGACAGATTTAATTAATTTAAGACTATTATCGTATTACCATATGGAAGAAGAAAATGTAATCATATTGAAAAGTATCGATTACGCTGAACTAATACATATACGAATACTTAGCCCATTCAATGTTTGAAGCTACAATTTTTCTGAACAATAGTCACCAATTCAAAATATATAATTTTAAGTTGCAATTTTTATTTAATTTCCTAAGAGTGAAGGTTACGGATATTACTGGAACATAATTACAGTTTCTGAAAAAAGATACATATAAGTTTTTATAGGAACGACTTAATGAGCAATACTTGATTAAGACAGTAATTGCTAAAGGTAACATAGCAATAGTTGTTATGTGCAATATGCGGTTGTTGCTGAATTATACACGGTGTGTGTGAGAGCGTATGTGTGTGGTGTATAATCTAGCAGCAATCGCGTGTTGCACACAACAACGATTACCGCTGTTGTTGTTCGGATGGAAAAAAGTGTCTTTTCTATATCACGGTGGCGGCGTTGAAAAATAAAATATCTAAACGCAAAATATTTTGGTAGACACTGCTTCGAATTGAGCGCGACAAGGTATGTGCGGGCGTGTACGTGACTCCAGTCGTATAAAAGACCGCGGTGTACTTCTGCAGTTGTAAGTATATCCTTTTTGTTTAAACAATGTTTTCTACCATGTATTGGATGGCATTCCTTGCGTCGACAGGGTGAGGGTGTAAGATAACAGTGCTCCGACTGTTTGTGAGTATCAGTGCATGAAAGAAAATACCTACTCTATAAAATCGAGCAGTTTGTCACTCTATATTTACGAACCTTGGAGAATTCGTGGGGTTACCACTTCGCGATTGATTTTGAGTTGATTTTGAAGAGACACGTGAAGAATTCGGAAGCGATTCACAGGGAAAATTTTGTGACCGTGCGCTTAAAACATCCATTCCATAGATTATTTAGAGAAACGGAGCTATCAAGATAGCTTATTGGAATGTCCTCTTCAATTTGGCAACTACACATGATTGGGATCGGCCACCAAAGTATACCCTTAGAGAGGAGCGGTAAATTCATTATTATTACCTACCGACTTGTGTTTAATGACGCACGGCATTTAATAGTCGCTGGCGGATGTATAATTTACCAGAAATAAATTATTAAATAAATTATACAAATCATCATACATATAACGTATTATATAATGAGTTCCCCCAATATTACATTTTTGGATATATTGTAATTGAAATTTTTCAGACAATATGGACTACTCGAAATTTTTGGACGGCATTTGCCAAGCGTTTGACGAAATTGATTCTGCATTTCGGACACCAGATTTTACCGTTACTGAAGGAGCTGAAAAAGTGAATGAACAACGAAGAAAATAATTATGTAATTTAAAAATTAAACATATTTAAGACAATAATCTAGTCTTATAGACAAAATTCTTAACAAAATACCAAAATTCCAAGAACTTTCACAGTTAGTGATCATGAAAGCGATGTAATTAAGTATTCAGAAATTTATTGAACATATTTGAAGCTGCGATTAAAAAATTTAAATATATTACATTTTTCTTTAGCAGCACCCAGTGGAAAAGTCAATTAAGTAGTAAATAAAAACTGTGATAAACTTTCCTGATCTACTTTATTATACTGGATATACATTTAGAGGTTTGACTATTAATGTGGCAAATAAAGATGCTGATATTTGTACATTAGGTCTTAAAAGATTTCGGAGGTGGAATAATCTTCGAGATATGATGAATTCTTGCTTCCAAAATAAAATTTACGTAAAAACGGAAGTGAACGGTTTCTTGAATCTTTCAATTCTATTTCAAGCCTTTCAATTTGCTATAAATTATACCAAAGAATGGATATAATTGTTTTACCACGCAGTCAGGTTTTTAATGTCCACGATTATATATAAACATATAATTAAGGGTTTCATGATGAGAAATTAATGAAAATTAACATTTTATGCTATTTAATCTTCACTGTTAATTACAGAAAATTGACTAAAATTTTTTTGCATTGGACTCGAACCTGTAACTACCATTCTTTATATGGCTATCCTAATCAATTACACTACTATGTAGGACAGTTTCGAGTCTCTTAATACGCCATAAATTGCCTATTGGAGCAATAATTTATGGTATACTATATTAAGGTAAACCTTAATTGACTAGAGCAACCGTCTAGAGAATTGTAGATACAAGTTCGGGTCCTGGTCTGAAGAATTTTTAATAAATTTTCTGTAATTAATATGGAATTGCAGGGAATGCTAATTTTCATTAATTTCTCAGCACGAAGTGCTCTATTATATAGTTTAATGTATAATTGGAAGGAATAAAGATCTAACTATGCGTTAAAACAATTAGAACTGCTTCATAATATAATTTCTGGAATATGAAGAGACTCGAAAATATAATTCTTGGTTAGTGTAACCGTATAAAGAACGGTAGATACAGGTTCGAGCCATGGTCTAATGCAGAAAATTTTAAATTTATTTTCTTTAAATAATAATAACGATGGAAAAGCAAGAAATGTTAATTCCCACGAGAGTGAACTTTTTACAATATCCGATACTACTGGAGTTCCAAGCACTTTCACTACAGACGAAGCATCCAATTAGAACATATATCATTGGAAATTAAACTTTGAAAATTTAAATTCTAGTTTTTCATTTGTTTTCGATATTAAAGATTGATTCGAAGATTTACCATAAATATATTTACTTTCAATGTACTTACCGATAATCTGATTGGCGAGAAATTTAATTATCGATTACTCAATTGGCAAACACCTTGCGGTTGACATAGTTAAATCGGTAAATAAGTTAAATCGACCAATCGTGCAAAGAATATATAAAAGCAACTACGAAGTAAATTCACCTCTAAAAGATTGGCAAATTTAACACTGCAATTTTATATCATTTGGAATGTGTACTTATTTCCATTATTGAAATGTTTCCTTTTATACACACAATATTTTATTTAAGAATTTGAATCCCAATTATTCAAAGTAGCAACAAAAGAAACGAATTTCTATTTTACTTATTCTAAAATAATATATCAAACGATCAGAAAATACGTATAATTGTTTTTTATAGATTCGCAAGTGGTCCAACATATGGATGCGTTCAGAATAAAATTGTTAGCGCCTGTCATCCATTTACATGTCGGCGACCATAAATTCACTGTGTTGCGGAGAAAAGAGAAAAGAAAAGAAGAACGAACGCTTCGGTGGATTCAGAAGTTATGTTTGGTTAGGATAACGAGAACATAGTGGCGTAAGCACCTGTGATCCGCCCATGAAATTAGGGGGAGACTTGTGTAACGCGGTTATAGTAATGTCCCTCCAGATGGCACGTGTTGCACGCAATTTTATTGCCCCATTATGTTAAATCGTTCTGTATTCATGGTAACATTGATGTTCGACGATTATGTGTTGATGCCTTAGTCATTTGCGAATATGTATTTGAATTAGGTAATAAAAGTAGCTAATATTGATCAAGTTATTTCAGATTATATAATCCACTTGCTTGACACCATAAAAGTTTATTACAGTTAAATACAATGTAAATATATTAAAGATAGATATATATGTACGTTGAATGTAAAATAAATTACCGTTTTCGAGGTAATTGACCTGAAAAGTACTTCATCCATTAATTAATTTACCCATATTTTTAGCTTTATGAATACTGGTAAATTTTACACAACAACCTGCTTCGTTGAAGTAATTTCTTAGAAGCAATTAAATTTTGATAAGCACGATATCAAAAGAAGTATCGATTGAAAGCAACGAAGTATTTCATTGTTGCTCACTTTCTTCGGAATGTAGTGACAACCGCGCCATGCGAATAGCAATAGTGAGTAGTTAGGTCCGAGTTATAGTGCTATGTGGATGTATATGTACATATTTCACAGATCGCTGTTACGTGCTTTATATAATAATTATTAAAGCTATATTATGAGGCCCCGCGTACTGTAGTAAATTAAGTAATAGAGACTTACCGGGTTAAGATTTGTTATCCCATGGTGGATGAGATCGGAGAAGAAACTACAGCATTAGGTATGTTTCGACATTTGTTTCAGAGTGGCGTGTTCTTCGCGATGAAAATGTATTCTTGTTTGCAGAAAATGACCAGTCCACATTTAATGATGTAATCTTGGCATTTGACGGATCTGTACACTCACCATCACAAATCTGACCTAAAATGTGGACATATGAATTTTTCTTTAACGCACTTTGTAACTTTGCCATGATACGATCTTTTTTGCGTCATTTGCAGTGCATAACTGTCAGCGAAGATCGTCCACTATTTGCAATCAGTCATATAATGACGAGAAGGATTTCGTAGAATCTCTATTGCTTCATTTAGTTCGGAGTAATTTTTCTAGATAGCTTGTAAATCTCTTTCAACGTGACTATCTTGAAATTTAGTATGATTTTTCTTCATTGAAGCTTCTCTAGGCTTAAAGTATGAAGCCACGGACTTTATTTCTTGAAAATATTTAAAATAGTAAAACGCTGCCCGTATCCAGACTCCCTAACATATAAAAATTTTGTAGTTGCAATTAATACATTTACCTCTGGATAAAATTTTCGAATAGTTTCTGTCACGAGATGAAACACATGAATTTTGTACGTAATATACAACAAATTACTCCTCTGTTTTTCATAAGCGCGGCCCACACAGTCCATTGAACTGACTCCGTCACACAAACATTAATAATTGCTTTGTCGAAAGTTCAAATTGTGCAAATCTATTTTATACTAGTGTCGTAATTGCTTCTCCATTACATAGTTTTAGACTTTTATACTAATGACAATGGAGGTAACGATGTAAGAGGGTTCAGTGTGCGCACTATAACGTTAACAATAAAATGGTTCATTATATCTGTTGCCTCGTCCGTGAATAACCACAGTTTTTTGTTTGCTAACACAGATTTTATTTTGTTTTTAATTTCTTCGTGCACAGTTGGTATAATTCTCTGCAACGTTGACTTGGTAATTTGTGACTAGCATTACATTTAATCCAGATTTGTTAAAATAGTTCTTGATTGAGTAAGATACATGGTAAATTGCAAGCTAGTAAGATCCATGTTAGATCAAACTTAAATTTAGGATGTGATGGTATGTCTGTTCCTTTGTTTCTAACATGTGCTCCAATTTGGCACCTCCAGCGATCGTTGTCGTTTTGTCGACACGACAACGGCAGCAGACGTACTGAGACTCGGTTTCAGCTCGGAAGTCAAGATGAAGAAAATATGTGCTCCAGTATTTACGCGTTCCCTGCACTCCCGTTGATAACAGCATACTATATCTTTTATCGCACTATATGTATGGGACATCGTTTTGCTGTCTAAATTTTTTTTAGGGCTTAAATACTTGAAAATTTGTGCGAGCAAGGTAAGTATATGACCGATATAATATTGTATATTTAGTTCAATCTAAGTCTACTTAAATTTTTGAATTGTAGCAATTGCGTGGGTAGTGATATGAGCAGAAGCGTTGTCATGTAACAGATTCTCTATTCTCGATGGCGGTTCTTATTGAATCTTCTAGCAAGTCTTGGTGTACTATGTTTTTATTGTTCGTTGCTCCGTCAGAAAATCTACGTGCGAAATTATCTTTTGTACGACAATTTTTGTGTAATAGCAAGGAATATTTGTAATAGTAGAATGTATCAATAGGATGTAAAAGTGTGCTTAATCAGGCTTTATGATCAAGTATTTCTAGATAAGTATGATAATCTCGTATAACTCTAAATTCTGTTACTAATAAATATAAATTAATTGCATCCGTATTATTCTTTTCCTGGGTAAACCAACTCAATTTTGCCCGTATAGCTATGAATTGTAAAACTCATGTTTGTACTAAATTTATTTAATGTAATCTTAAACAAAACGTCATTGTAGGTCTTTATAAGGATACTGGTACCTTAAATAATGAAGGGAATATTGCCAAACGAAGCAGTAACTATTGTTTCGTTTAATTTCTAGAGTTCGTTAGCTAGTCAGGCTTTGTCCAGCAATTTTACGCATTTGGAGGGTGTTATTATCGAAATGATAATACAAACTAATGAGAGAGAACTATACGTCCACTCCTCTGATAGAAATGAACCATCTGTCCGAGAGATGGACGTGTAGTTCTTTTTCGTACCTTTATAATATCGGCACCTATGTATATGTATTATAAAACAATAATTAACATAGGACTTTTTATTGAAAATATTTGCTGGCTATATTCAAACATAAATTGTTACGATGCTTTTGTTTTCGAGAACACGAATCAGTACATTTTTATTAATTCTCTGTCATTGTCTGGTAATGTTATTTCATAAATCATTTATATTGCGCACTAGAATTTTCAAAATTGAAGTTTTTGAAAATGGAAACACAAAATCTAGTCTAATATACTATTAGATTAGATTTTGTGTTTCCATGTTCGAAAACTTCAACTTTCAAAATTCTAGTGCGCGAAGTTAAATCACCTAGAGGAAATTATTGTCATCGAAAAATTTTCGCACATACTTAATGTGGTCTAGGAAAATTTCTTTCAAAATAACCAGCTTGAAGTTCATCATCATAATGTTTGTTTATAAACAGTTAGAAAATAAGAGGAAGTCGTATTTTCATGATTATACTTATTTATTGCCTCTTTCTCTTGGTTTCTGTGTTGGAACCGTGACCTCGGTACTTCTGATGTCACCCCTTCGTCTTCACATGATATAGTTGTTGCATTGAAACAGTTTCATTGCAATAACGAAGCAGTGGTAGTACAAGATCTATTTCTCCAAAACACAGTATTTTCATAATTTGAGGGGAAAGTTGTTAGTATCAACAAAGAAGTTTAAAAATCCGTCTAAATACTTTTCCGCAGTCATTTATCCGAATAATACTAGTCACCGTTTTAATTGCATTGACTATTGTGAAAGTAAGAATTCACATGCATTTTTTGTTTCGTTGTAAGCATAGCTTATAAAATAATTCAATAATTAATAAGTTATATTTTAAGACATTTATGAATATATAGTAAAAAGGTGAAATTTATACTTGCCGGACACAAGGACTGAACTCCCGTTAGTAGATAAAGGAAAAATGAAAATTTTTTTATTTTGTTAATGTTAACTAGAATACGTACAAAACTTTTTAATATGCATTTACTTATGTTAATAGGTATATGTACAGTAGTAGTCTAAAGTAATTAAACACTTTGTTTGCGTAGAGACAACACAAATCTAATACATGTCCTTAAGTTAAGCTCTAGAATTATATTTTAGAATTCGATCACATTTTCGACGTTAAAATTTGCAATTTCAACTGACGCAAAGTTTAGCTTACTACATGTCTGAAATTTATGTTGTCTATATACAAACAAAATGCCTCATTACTCTAAAGGTCTACTGTATGTACATACATGCCAAAAGCTTTATTACGGGTAACCTCTAATACGATGTTGACGTGTGTCTACAGAGTTTATTATTTATGATAATATTCCAATTTCAGTTTAACATTCTTGACAGCTGACTGTACCAATATTATAATAACTCATAAGATATTTTGTTAAATCTAAAAGATTGTTGACGAGGTGATATGAGTATTTTTTTAATGTGACGATTGTTTTCGGATGTAAATCCAACTTTACAGAAAAGTTTCTTTTTCAAACTTCTTATTTTTAGATAACATCGAAAAATATTCTGTTTTATACTAACTTTTGCACAGGGCAGTTTATTTTAGTGACATTTTTATTAAGGGAATATATCAGTTCAAGTGTTCCTGGTAATGATTTTTGAGTACTTAAGACTTTTTATAATGGCAGTAATAAAGAAGAAATTAATTTAATAAGAACGTTTCTTTGAAGTAGGTTCCATTGTTTTGACAAATTTCTCGAATATATTTCATATAATACGTAATTCCTCGATTGCAAGCGTGTACTGTGTGGAGACTCTTTTCAGTGATTTGTTTGTGTAGTTATAAATTACTAAAGTTCTTGTTTTGGTTTTGTAATATGTCCATTTTTATTCTCTGTATTGTACATACACATTTTCCTTCTATTTTACACTGTTATTAGGTTTCTTATTGCGTTATCAAATTTATTATTACTATGACGTAGATTTCACTTACTCAGCCGAACACTGAGAACCTTTTCACTCAACCTATCTATCTGTGAGTTTTAGTTCGGATTGTATAGGGTTGATATTGTATGATTCTATTATCCACAAAAAAAACGGTATTTACCAAGTTTTATGTTTTTTATGATCATTTAAAGCTTATCATAGATGCAATTGTGTTGATAGAATGATGAATTTTAGTCAGATCATGAGAACTGTTGTTGATTGAGAATTTTGAGCTCGGACTGTACTTGGCTGATACCGAGGTGCTATTATACATCACACGGTAAATTAACACAATTTTTGTAACGCTTCATATCTTTATAAAAAGAGTTGTTGTTTGTCCTGTTCCTATCGTTTGTAAAATTTTAGTATTCCGACGTTTCGGCAGTTAATCTACTATCGTCTACAGGCTAACTCTAATAATGATTGTCATTTCTTGCTAAACTTATGACTATAGCTGGTAATTTATTCGCTTGAAAAATGTCCTGTGTGTTCGAATCTGTTCTCGATATTCCGAATATTAGTCTACACGCTTTGCCATAGACAAAAATTATTTCTCTAAAACCTGTATTCATGTTACAAGAATATGATTAATAACCATTTTTTTATTGATGCAAAATATTTAAAGCTTGAAGTTCTTCTTATTCTGTCTCTATTATCGTGGTTATAGCTGATATTTTTTCAAATCATAGGGAGCTAGACATCTGTAATACCAAGGCTTTGTGTACTTATGCCATTTGTTCCGTTTAATAATAATAAATATATAAAGATATTGTAATTATGTCGTTGATTATAATCATAGAAATTAATTAAAAAATTTTGCACTGCATCAGAGCTCGGCTGCCTTATCAATTAGGCTATCAAGCAGTACAGCTTCGAGTCTCTTAATACTGCACAAGTCGCATTATGGAAACGGATCTAATAGTTATAAGCTTCAGTCAGGTTTCATTGCTAATAATTTTATATAAGTATATAATTTAGCATTTTATAATGGGAAAGCCTTCATGAGCTTGTAAGAAGGAATGCTCCTCCTTATAAGCTATACTATTATTACGATTCATATTAATATCTCTATATTTAAGTGTATATTAAAATAGGTTCTATTTTATTGTGTATTCAGAAATCTTCTGACGACTGAACGATATATCTAGAATTAGAATCAAGTTCCTCAAGACTTTCATGGATTTGTTCAGGAATTGCTTCAGTTTCACAAATTATAATTGATATAATTTTGATCTGCTTTTAATACCATAGCTGCTGTATTTCTCCTGTTTGAGGGATATGTTTGTTTCTATGGATGTTTTTGCCGAATGTTATGTGTGTCGGGTATAGAACCGTAAATTAGGTATGTCTCTTTTTTATTTTTATTAATTAATGTAATTTCTGTTTTTTTGTGATATGTGAGAATGTTTCAAATCCAGTATAACTTAATTTCCATATATTCTAAAATATTTTGTGGTTTGTATTTGTATCATGGGTTAATTGTATCTACTAATTTGTATTTTTGAACTAAATCTCTGTTATTTTACAGATATTGTCATAACGTGTAATACATTCTTTTATACCAAGTTTATACATGCGCCTGTGATATGTTCAATTGTTTCTGATGTTTCGTGACATTGTCTGCATATCTCTACCATGTTGTTTTGTTTTACAAAAGGTACTAGGAAAGTTCTGCAATATAACGCAACAATGAATCTTAGGAAGCAGCTTGTTGCTGCATGTTGACACATGTTCATACGTGCATAGTAGCCGCCGCGCCATGTCGATGGGCTCAGTTGTTTATTAGCAGTGATAGTGTTAAGTGCTTGCGATGGCATCGTGGTCACGAAATGAGATAAGGGCAGTTTTGCGTTATAATTTCGTGCGTGGTTTAAACATAGACCAGTACTTCGAAGAAATGGCTCTTGCAGTAGGCGATGTTTGTCGACATCGCACAACGATATTCGGATGATATAGAGAATTCCAAAGGGAAAATTTAACTACGGAGGATGCTGAGAGGCCGAGAAGGCCACGAGCATCAGTTACGGAGGAAAATGTTACTACTGCGAGAAAATGCTTGACGAGGACAGGCGAGTGACCTACCAACAGATAGAGAGTACTTCAGGCCTAAATGCACCAGCAATTCGTTCGATTCTGCATGATCGTTTGCACGTGAAGAAAAATGTTCTCTCTGGGAGACGCATCGACTGACTGAAGAGCAGACGCAGCGACGTGTGACATGGTGCTGGGAGATGTTAGAAACGTTTAATAAGGGACAATCTCGGTATGTGAACAACATCGTGTCAGGTGACGAGGCTTGGCTGTACTATTACGATGTGCCAACCAAAGCTTAAACAAAAAGACAAAGTTTGAGTCTTTGATGTTGAGGACACACTCGTAGTTGTTAGATAATCCCGATCTGTAAAGAAGAAAATGACAGCTGTATTTTTCAGATCGAGTGGAATTGTGGAACGCGTCGTTTTTGGACACACAGAAGACAGTCACAGCTAAGTGGTACACTGAATAGTGCCTGCCTAAAGTCATTGGATATGTGAAGAATCTGCGACCAAAATCAAGAATGGACACCTGGTTCTTGAATCACGATAACGCTCCAGCTCACCGCGCCAAAGTCTTGCTCCCTGCGACTATGCACTGTTCCCCATTGTGAAAATGAAGCTAAAAGGGAGGCGGTTTTCCAGTGATGAGGATCTTCCGCGGGCTTGAGACAACTGGTTTAATGATTGGTTTCGGAGGATGGAGAGGTGTATTGAGTGTAGAGGAAATTACTTTGAAAAAATTAAATAAACAAAGTACCTTTTGTATAATATTTTTAGAATAGTTTCCAGTTTTCTAAATTCGATAGATTATGGCAATCATGAAACCTTCAGTTTCTACGTAAATATTTTCAATTTTTATCAATTCGTTGGTTGTTTCTGTCAATATTATTTGATGTGGATTTGTTCCATGTATTATTTTGTTTTTCCAGGTTTCTATTTGAAATCTATATTACTGAGATTTAATGATGTCTACTTCTACTATTAATTTGTTGGGTGTTCAATAGTTAGAAAGTGGGTTCTGATGTTGTTTATTTGTTTATAGTGTGGGAAATACAATATTATTACCGTTCGCTATTACTATTATTTATACTACTTGGTTTAATAATTATTTAATAATCTACAATACATTTTATGTTCAAACATACAAATATTTTCTAAGGTTCGGTATGAACTGTTGACCAACAAATCAGTACTAATGCTGAATTTAATTGACTTTCTCTTATTTTCCATTGATCAGTTGTTTTCTTCTTTGTCTAATTTATCTATTCCTAACTAATAATTTATATTTAATTTCGAGGTTTACTAATATCTCGCTGTCGAGATAAGGATATTTTCCCGGACCCGGTTCCACTAAATTGTGTTCTAAACAATCTTGATAAGGAAATAATCAATTTCTACATATTAGTTAATTATCCATATCTGACATTCTCTTATGTTATACTCGCATTACTAATATAATTTAATAGTATTTAAACTAATATAATGCAATAAATAATTTTTTCCAAATGAAATATTGAACTTCTGAACTTGAAAATTAAACTTCTGTTAACTTGCCTTCGTTTCAGATATGTAATTTAAAATTTTTCGATGTTTTTTTATCATGTTACGGTCTCAATATAGTGCGATTTTAAAGGAGTCATGCTTTTCAAGCTACCATCATAGAACAAAGGAAGGAAACAACTAATTCAAGGGCGTACTGTTAGTAATTAGACAACTTCAGTGTATTCATCATCCGGAAAAGTTCAACGAAAAGCCGCTAATCATAAAAGAGTGATATTTCATCACAATAATGCGAAACCACATACGAGTTTGATCGCCCGTCAAAAATTGTTGGATCTTGGATGGAATGATTGAAATAAGGTTGTGAGTCAACATCTTGTAAAGTTTTTCGCAAAAGGTTTTAGAAGATGAGTAGTATATAATTAATTGATTTTTTCTAATATTAATAAATGACATATGGAAAACAAAAAATATGTCAAGACTTTTTCGACAACCCAACAGCTAATTTGAAATTAGTCGTGATGGATATTATTTATATTTTCGTGAAATGCTGGACCAATAATTTTTCTTTTATCAGCTATACATACTTCAATCATTAAAGGATGTACATAAGAAATATTGCGATGATTTTCAGTGCTCCATATTAGACAATTTTATTTAAGAATTAGTTACACTCTCACAGATGAAGCCATACTTTGCTAGTGAAAATATTTTCTTCAGCTTGTCGTCGTTATTAATATTATTATTATGAAACCAGTGATCACATATTAGTTTCATTAGATAGTCTGGAAGAAGTAATTCATTGTTTAAGAAGAGTTTGTGTAATCATGTACTTAAATCACATTGTTGTGATAGTTGTATAAAAGTAGTTCAATCTTCGTGGAATATATTTTCTTTTAATAAACCACCAAAAGCGGTGTTGCGTGCTTTTCATTAATTTCAAAAATCGAAGACAGAATAAATCTTTTTTCTGCAATTTGTAGCTGACTTAGCTTAGCTGAAAAGCCACTATCTGGTGGCGATTTCCATCAGATATTCTGGGCATTTCACTACTCTTTCGAGAAATTAATTTGAATAATCTGAATAAAATGAATTGTCACTTACAAAATTGCTTTACAGTATGACAAACACTAAAGTAAACAATTTCCTTGTGATTGAAAACACAATAATTTAACTAAATGCTTCGAAATCTACTGATATACTAACTCAAATTGTGCACAAACTATCCTTAAGCAGGTAACGGTACAATTATATAAGATACACATTATCCGAGTAGTATTAACTATAAATATTTTCGCAAAATCTGCTTTCTCTTTCATTTAACAATAAGTTTCAATCCATAGAGCTTTATTATGAGAGTAAAAGCAATATTAAATATCGAAACAATATTGTTAAAGAATTGAATTTTTTGCAAGTGGTCGCTAGTGAACGTGCAAGTGTTCATTACTGTACGTGTCGACAATGAATTTTAGTGAAAAGTTTGATGTAATATGAATATAGCATGGATGATTACGTAATTCAAGAACAGTCTCACGTGCTGAACGTTATTCCGAGCGTCATTATCCTAGTTACGGCGCCTTCGTACGCTCCAACAAAAAATAAGGAACTACGGTAATATCTGAAAATAAGTATAGCATCAGTAAAAACTTCTTTGTAAATATGAAAATTAACATGCGCAGCTAACACGGGTGTTTTCACGTGTAAGATTTCTATGTAAAATTTCATATAAAAAGAATAAATAATATATGGAAACCCACTTGTATTTTATGTTAAGGTGCTGTACACAAGCGGTCGCGTTCGAATAGATCTATGCTTTATATAGCGAACATAAAGAGTAACAAGAAATACATGATTAACATGTGGTCGTTTCCTAATTGGTTAAACGGATATAAACTTCATGAAGCTGAAGCTTTGTTCACACATATGCGTACAAGCGGTTTTGGATGTAGCGCCATTATCTGAGCTTGATTTGAGCGCTTTTGGAGTTGAATGACGTTGAAGCGATCTAGAGATTTTGACAACTCACCTTAGCTGCTTTCTGTTCTTCAACAGTCAACAGATGGGGTATACAACAGCAAACTAATTTTTTTAAACACAATTCTTTATGCAAAATTTTTTAAATTCAGGTCTTTGAAATCCCCAATAATACCTAAATTTGGTAATATGTAACATGTCGATCTTCGTTAATGATTTTGCGAACAGCATCTATGTTTTCCTGAGTGACTGCCGTCGCTAAAACTAATCCGTCCCCATTTGAATTCTCCATACTAACGAAAAATTGTTGACTGATGTGATGCTTCATTGTCGAAAATAGAAACTAACTCGGCGAGACATGCTTGTTGAAATAATTGTCTTCCTTCGAAATTTATAAAAAATTATTCCGCGGAAATGTTCTCGGTTTAATTTCATTTTCCAACTAACTTGCCAACTTTAACAGTTCGTTGTAGCTCCAACACTACACATATCGCACTGAATCTTTGGATTTAGGTTAAATAAAGATGGAGGTTAATTTTTAGTACTGACATTTGATCAGTGGCGCCCTCTATGTCCTAGTATGGAATACTTAAAACATCTCACATACAGGTTCAACATAATATGTATTCATTTGCAAAATCAAAACAAACCAGTTAAGACACGATTATTGTTATTATAACAACAATGTTTTCAAAGTTATTCTTTTGACTACAGGTAAATAAATAATAAAGATATTGATATGGATGTGTATGTAAGGCTTTTCCAGCTGATATTTTTTAACGTAACAAATGTTCAGGCGACTTGCTTCTGATAGTAGAGTGGTTAATTTTTGTAAGCGCGACAGCAGTAAGTGCAGTAAGTATGGATGTATTTGCAAACATATAGCCGACTGAGTAGAGCTAATACTATTGATTTACCTTATTTACACGTGTTATTATATACCACAAGTTGAATAAAATTGATAAAAGTCTGCAGCAATATGTATGTTTCCCCATTTATCTTGGTTAACGAAAAAATGTTCTTATATTTTGAGAAAGACCATTCGACGTCTACGGATCTAATACAGAAATACGACTGCTTCTTGCATCAGCTCTATTGTGCAGCAACGAATCTACTTTATCGATTATTTGTACTGACTCTACTAACGACAACCCAATATTTTCCAATTTTTCTATTGCGCCAACTAATGCTTTATATTTTTTGTAAATAATTTTAAGAGCTGTTTCAATAGAAGTATCTTGAAATTTTATCTGGTTTTGAAGTTTTTGTGGCATATTCGGCACTACCCTCGTATTGCTCCGCCAGTACACTTTTAAAATCTTTTTTTATCTAATGAGATTGGTTTAAGTGGTTCCAGTACACATATTATATCCTATATAACAAGATTTTTTACCGATCTGTCGTTTCGTCGACACATAACTACAGCTGTTTATCTTTTACTTCAGCTTTGATCTTGGTCCGCGTACAGATGGTAGATAGTTGTGTAATATTGTCCGATATAGTAACTTATAACTGGAATTGAATTTATTCCAGAAGTATTGAAATGATTCTTTATCCAGTAGGTGAAGTAGCAAACTATAAGCAAGAGGCATAAATTCAACATAAATTGATCTCTTTGTGACATGACACTTATTTTATTTGTATGTTTTATACTATTTACGCATTTTCTACAGTCCTAGTGCATTAATGGTATATTCCATTTACACACAATTTTAGCTCTACTATAACATAAATTTTAAAATACATCTATCTACTTTTTCACTGCCTCAATCAATGGTCGCTCTTTACTCCTCCGTACGTTCAACATAATTATAAATTTACAAAGCGCAAAAGAACAAAACAGCAAGGGAATTAACTCCCTTATATCAAGAGCCAAAAGGAACTAATGTAAATAGTCATGTCTCCACTGTCACCGTAAATATTCGATACGTATTTACTACGAACCTGGCGTACTGACATGTGTGACCACTTTACTGATTAGTATATATATGTGGGTATAGAATATAACTCTGACATCACATGTCCGAATTCTCCTGATTCCCCTCCCCTCCTCATTGCCAGCTAAATTCGATCACTGCAGTTTTTTACATGTATAAGTAATAAAAAGCAACGTAAATTTCACTGTATAATTATGTATTGAACTAAAGTATTAACGATAAATTTTTTAAAGGGTATAAATATAATGATGTATGTAAGTTAACTTTTTTAATATAAGTTATATGAAAAATAGAAAGAAGACGCGTATCAAATAGCATGAGAAATTTAATTAAATAGATGAAAGGAGTATTCAATTATAAATAAGTAAAGAGAGACATAAAGGGATGATAGAATGCTCTTCAAACTATAAAACTAAAAAGCAGAATAACTTTCTTTGAGTGTGATATTTAAAATAACTACATACTTCTCAAATGTATGTCTGTGATTTCTAGAGTAATATTTTACCATTATTTGATATTATATTATCTCTACTAAGTGCGAGGGCGGATTTTCGTTTTAAAATAAAAATTGCAAGGAGCGCATTTTTCCAGAAAAATTCCGCACAAGAACTCCTGAAACACTAACCACTACTATAGTTAATGTCAGTCCCATTTACTTTATGGTTCTGGTCGTCTCGATTTAGAACTCAATCTCAGTTACCGCATCGATATTCCACTTGAAAAACGTTTGGAGTTGTGGAAGTTATACAGAAATTAAGTGTTATATTCAATTCGTCTTGCACAAGTATTAGTAAATAGAATGTTTTATTATATTCATTAATTACATATGAATAAAACATTAGATTTTTTCGAACTGTTGTAGTATGTTGTATGAGCCTTTTTCTCAAACTTTTTGAGGGAGTTTGTACTTTTGTCTGTTTAATGATGTATCAAAAACATGCATGTCGTCTTTTCGGTGATCTGGGCATATATCATTTGTAGGGGATTTTGTTCGTTTCTTATTTCTAATTTTAGTATTTAATTTTCCTAATATGTGTTTAAATAGAAAGTGATTATTTTGAATAACCCACCATTTTGCATACAATCGTCATTAACGTTTTAGGTTAGGCATATATGTATATTGTAGATGTACGGCAAAGTAGCTATGGAACGGTATATAGAGTAAGAACGAGTGACAATGAAAATATATTATGAACGTCATAATTCGTACATAATAGTATAGTGAAAATTACTATTAAAATTTGGACGTAATAGTGTGTCAATAAAGAACACTATTAAGAAATTAACAAGCAAAATTAAAGAGTGGTTCCACAGCAGACAAACATATAATATATAAAGCCGATAAAAATAATGTAGAGAATTATCGACCTATTAGTTTGTTAACAGTTTTTTCTAAGATCTGTGAAAGAAATATGAGTAAAAGCATTATAAATTATTTAAGTCATTTTAATTTACTTTCTTTGAATCAGCATGGCTTTTACAGAAACAGGGGCGTCAATAAGGTGTTTTTTGAATACCTGAAGACTATTTTATTAATTGCCAAACAATGGTCAACTATAGCTTGGAATATTCGTTGACATGTCGAAGGCGTTTGACTTGGTCCATTATGACATTTTATTACATAAACTGGATCAATACGATATTAGGCAAATTGCAAACAAATGTTCCAATTTTGCCTTTCAAACTGAAAGCAAAGTTTGGAAATTGTCAGTCTGACCATATTGGTGTAAACGGTGGTGTACCCTAAAGATCAATCTTGAGACCTAGCTATTTTTAGTTTACATAATTGATCTTCCAAACGCCTTGAAAAATATAGAACGAGCCGTTCTTCATGTCTATAATGTAAGTACAATTGTGAGCTTTGCAAATGTATACGATGTTAGCGATTTGACTAACGCCACATTTAGCAAAATTAAGGAATGGATGGTGTCCAGTAGGTTAATAACAAATAAACAAGAAACAAAATTTACATATTTTGATAATAAGGCAAAGTATATTACTAATATACAAATAAATAATGACAATTTCTAAAGTGTTTTCCTTCTAAAATTCTTGGTCTTGTGATCAGTGAAAATCTGGAGTATTGTAATGTCCATTCAATCTATATTGTTAATGTTGCATAGTTTGTCCTATATACACACCATCACAGTCATTGCATGGTACTTTATACATAATATGTGTTTGTTTATTTTGGGGTATTTTATCTTTCGGCTGTGCGAACATGTTATTGAAATTTTTGTGATTTTTATGTGCTGCTTTCATGTCATACAGTATTAAGATTTTGTTAATTTTTAACCACAGAAAAAAGAAAACCTTATATTATTAATTATAAACAGCAAAAAGGAAAAAAAGAACATACTAATGAATATATATATATATATATATATATATATATATATATATATATACATATACATATACATATACATATGAACGTTCCTGGTCCGCCACTTACTGACACTGAAGGTCGTCTGACGTATATCTAGTGGCGCGTCTACTTACTAATGAATATATATATATATATATATATATATATATATATATATACATATACATATACATATACATATACATATGAACGTTCCTGGTCCGCCACTTACTGACACTGAAGGTCGTCTGACGTATATCTAGTGGCGCGTCTACTTATATCTTACTACCTTGGTGGGGAACGATGCCTTATTGGCGTCCCGCGTCCTCGGTTACGTGTAATTGGTCACTAACGTAAAGCTCCCTATCAAGGCAGCAATGTATAAGTAAGCGCACCACTAGACATATGTCAGACGATATTCGGCGTCAGACCTGCTCCAGGAGATGACGAGAGAGATCTTATTGAAACGTCGAAAGTATGGTCTTTCTCAGGACACAACTCACACGCGACTTAAAACCTGAGAAAATACATTTTCATCATACTTCCGTGAAGACTTCTAATGTAACATACACCTCCTTCATTTGAAGTAAAACATCATTACTGTTGTATTCTTTTGAACATTATTTGTCCTTTTTTTCGCTTAGGGATTGACATAATAAGTATTGATGCTTAGTTAAGTTAATTATTTTTTTAGTTTCGCAAATAAATAACATTTATTTTAAGCTTGCTATATATTTTTTTGCATTTTTCGGTTCCATTTACCTCAAATTAGACTTTCGAAATTGGTTTTTATTTGACTTGATTTCAACTTTATGAGAATATATACTCTGATTTTATTCACTTCCTTGTTTATGGGATAAAAACTATCTAGCATTGTGCAAAAAGTGCGGACAACTTAACAAACCAGTTAACATTCTATGAACAAAGTTAATAAACGGAACACGACTCATCCAATTAAAGTACAAACTTGAACACTTCTAGCTAATTGTTAAATCCCAGTTTCTTTACAGCGCGTTTACGTGTCTGGAGTTTGACGTTCACGCCTAACTTCTATGAACTTTTTTACAGGTCAAAGTTTGCACAATCTGCCTTTATGTGTACAAGCTTACATAAGTAAAACAAATTACATTGGTGTTTTTTCTAAAGAATAAAATTCTATAATATCGAAAAAGATATGTATTTTAAATAATTCTTTTATGTTTGTAAAGATAAAAAAAGATATTTTTCTCTTAATCAATAATAATTTAACAACAAAACAAAATTACATAATAATAGTTGGAATCCAAATTAATAGAGGGATATTTCAGGGATATTCCCTTAGTGCTCTATTGTTTTGTTAATGTCTTAATTCACCGTTAAAATGTTAAATAACACAATATATGGATTCAAAATTAAATATCAAAGCATCAAAGCTATATTTTGATGATATAAAACTATTTTCCTCAAATAAAACACAAATGCAGGAACTTTAAAAACTAACAGAAGAGTTTACCAAAGATACTGACCTAGATTTTGGGGTAACCAAAAATTTAGGACTCCTGAAAGTAAAAAAAACACTTAACAACGAAACTCTCACAAATATGCAACTAGAAGTGCTTAGGGTTTGAAGAAAATACAAAAGTAAGCTATTCATATACAAAACAACAAATTAAAAGGAAATATGAACATATATATTGAAGTCAAAGCTTAACTTTAGAAACATATTTAAAGCAATTACTACATATGGAATACTAGTTCTCACGTGCTTTTTAAACATAATTAAGTGGTTCAACACGTTGGAATACAACTAGGTTTATATCGTATTCTAGATCCAAACTCTTGCGTACAACGTATTAGAAGAAGTCAGAGGTATTATAGATATACAAGCATTGCACAATATGCAAATAGTAAATCTAAGAAAATACTTTCCAGTCAAAAACACTCCCATACACGAAACACTCATATTAACAGGCAACAAACATATCCCTTTAAATCTAGAGCAAGAAAATGTAGAAAAAATTCAAATAATCGCAAAAAAACACACCATAGAACTCATTACAATGTCATGCAAGACATAAACATAGAGAAAAAATCATCATACCAGTGGCTAAAAATGAGACAATTGTTTCGAGAAACAGAAGGATATGTTTTAGCAACACAAGATAATGTAATCGCCATAAAGAACTACAGAAAACGCGTAATTGAAAAGTGTTTAGAAAATGACAATTGCAGACAATGCCATCAATTCATAGAAAATACAGAACATATAATAGGAGGGTGTAAACCACTTGCAAGTAGGAATTATACAGAGAGGCCCAATACTGCAGCAAAAATTATACAGCAGGAAGCATTCAAACATTAACTGATGAAAACTAATACGGTATATTTCAAATACTCCTCAGAAAGAATTACAAACTATACTGGGAGAGGATAATACACACAGATAAACAAATTACTATTGATAGGTCCGACATTACACTTATTGATAAAAACACGAAAACTTACATAATAGATAATGCATTACCAAATGATCCAAACATTACACAAAAGGAATAAGGAAAAAATAGTAAAATATACACCACTTGCAATCGAACTAAAAGAGTTTTGGAATCAAGAAGCAGTAACAATAGTACCGATTGTAATATCAGTAACAGGAATTACTGCAAAACAATTTCGCAACAAAAACAACAATAGTCAGAAAGTTTCTCAATTACCAATAAATTTTATAACCTGAACAATATTCGTCATATGATCAATAAATCGAAGTTGTGATATTCACCTTTAAATGGGCATACAAAATATCATAAAATTTGTAGTAAGCACCGTTTTGTGATGGATCATAAAACCGTACAATATCAGTCGTGCACAGCTCGAACTCAAACCCATAGACATGTGGGTTGAGTGTGAGAAATCTAGGCCCTAATAATGATTTATTTCATAACGTAAACACAGCAGTCAATAAGCAAAGAAAATACATAATAAATTCTTAAATTTAATAGATGTGAGCATTTCCTAGATATGGAGCTGAATTAAGAAACAAATATAAAATTCTAGTATTATTTATTATTATAATTAATAATTATTTATTTAAATTTACTTCTAGGTAAGTCGAATGGAATGAGCAAGCTTCGACGTTAAAAATGCAGCATCTCGGTATTTGATGTTAACCGTTATTTTGTAGGAATCTATTGTCAGTGTCAGTGATGTAACAAAATACTTTTTTTTTTCAGCATTTCAAGCGCATGTTGCTATGTTCATTTAGGTTTTAATTTGAATTACTATTGCTTTGGTTTTGTATTCAAATTTTAAATGATTTTGTATTTAAGTTCGTAGAAATGTATTTTTAGTTTTTTTTATGAATTTCTTCTTAAATTTAGATATTGTTAAATACACATTTTTCATGTTGGAACTATTTGATTGGTATATAATATATGTACAGATGATTTTACATAAATCTAGGACAGCAAATATTCCACAGTGTAGTAACAAAGTAACAAACCTTACCACATTATATGTCAATGTGAATGACAAATGTTAAAGACTTAGTGACTTGAGTATATTTTAAACAACTTGTACCTTGTCAATTACTGAAATTTGTAAAAGCCTGTAAATTAATAAATTGGAAGACAGAAATGAGGAGTAGCTGTCTACTTTAGTGTTAATAGAAATGCGGTTAATGCAAGAAAAATACGATGAGAACGGGAACAAGCACAGCCGGAGTGAAGGTACTAGCAAAATCAGGATTTCTACAGCAGATAATGACAATAAATAGCTTAAGGGCAAATCCTTTTACTACAGCGAAAGAGGCTGGTATAATAACAAAATTTTTTGGATCTCGTTATAACAATATGGAGAAAGAAAATTATAAAAATTCGAGTAGAGAGAGTACTCTCTAATAAACATCAATTTAATCAAGAACATTTGCAAGCCAGATTGTTGTTTTCTTTAAATTTTATTCAGTACGTTTTGGAATATAGTCATTTTTACAGACGAAAAATCAATAACCAAAAATATTGAAACGCGTATGATTGTGAATAATGTAAAAACTGCTGGATGAGGATGAATGAGTTCATATAATATTGGTGTATGTAGGAGGATTGCCATAAGATTCAATACGCAAAGTTGTATTGCCTATTATAAAATGTAATGCTGTTTTCAGTCTGCCACCTTTAGAGGAAAAATAATTTAAATTTTTGTTACTTATAGATACATTAGTTCATACCTTACCTCTAACCTCAAAAATCGTCCAAAGAGTGGCTCTTATCTGAAAAATGACCTGCACTTAAGGCGCATGGCATTACGTCAGTTGGAAAATTAATCCCTTTTGTATTCTGGGATTGTGAGGGTTAACTTTTATGGACTGTATACCGGAAGGTAGTATAAATAACGCAGAATATTTTTCTTCTACCTGGCCCATTACGGCAGGCACTTTGCAAGAAACGAGCTGGTAAGATGCATAAGCGTCCATTATTACAATAGGACAATGCAGGGACTCATACCTCACGAAGAGCGAAAGATGTTTTAAAGAAAAGCTGGGAATTCTACATTTACCTCATTCATTAGATCTGACTCCTTGTGACTACTATCTGTTGCCAAATTAAAAAAGAAATATTACAGGATGTTGGATTTCAGAGCTTAAATATAGGTTGCAGAAATTTTGAAAATGTTTTAAGAACGGTTTAAAAAAATAGTTTGGATAAAAATTGACGAAATAAAAAAAAAATCGTAGCCACATTCCTAAAACTTTTTAAACATGTCTGGCATATTACTTGATTTTTCAAGCAATCTTTTTAAGCCTCTCTGGATATTAAATGCTTATATATTAAATTGAGCTAATATTAAAATTATTTTTTTCATATATACACAAAGCAACATGAAACTATTAGTAAAATAATTTATATTTTCCCTACAAAAATGAAACTTTTCCGTTTTTAAAAGCATTATCTAAATTTTATATTTTAAATGTTCAAGAATTTCAAAGTATAGCGCGCGAAAGTCGACTATCTCAGCTAAAATATTAGTCCAGTGAAAACATTATAAATAGAAACCTGCAATCAAATTAATGAACAAGAAAATAAAGAAATTTTGGAACAACCGCTTTTTATAAATTGAAACATTTATTCTTCCGGACGGGGATGTCATGTTTGCTTCTGTGTCAAATTGTGCAGAGTATGTGCTTGTGCCTTAAATAAAAAGTTAAAAATAACTTTGTATGAATTTCGGTTTTTTAACGCACAATAAGTATCGCAAAATAATATTATTTCCTATATTAATGAATAAGGAATGTTATTAAATTTGTAAAAATTCATTGGATAATATATAATAAATATAACAATATAACAGCAATGATAAAATAATCAACAATAAAAACTATAATAATATGAATTTTAAACTCTGCAATTGTGTAATAATTTACATGCTGAGATGAACTTTATGTATGAAATTTTAGGTTGTGATGTAAATTAAGGTTTTTTTTGTGATGTAACGGTATGACATGCCAACGCTCCTAAGATCTATTAGTCTAATGTCTTTTATACAGCAGATTGCGAAAAAACTATTTATTAACCATACTAGAGAGAACATCATTGCACTAGAACCAGCATGTTTATTTGGAAGGCAAATCAACAGAAACGAGCACTAGATCGTACTACGAGTGGAGTATGTGATGTAAAATCAGGAAATGATGAGTGGGGCCATCCTAGCCATAAAGGGCGCATTTAACAATACATCTTCTAATTCGATCCTACAGCACTTCAAAGCAAAGGAGTTGATCTATACCTCGCTTACGGAAAATACTATTTCGAATCGAGTGCGAGAGACTGTCCTCAAGGACTGAACGGACTAATAGTGTAATTTAGTTAAAATTGGTCTAGGGAAAATTCGATAGAGCAATTAGGAATAGACTGCGTTAGGTCCTGAACAAGCAGGGGCGAGGAATGACGGTTTGAAGTTTAGATCACGTTAAATAACCATAGTTCCTTTCACATTCCGGAGGAAATTAGAGGATTGGAGGTGACAAACTCAGAGAAGGTAGATTTGATTTTCGAACTTATTTAGAATATGTTGACAGAATATTCTTGAAGACGCAGACAATTCCCATGGTACCTAGGTGCACATATGGGAATACATGGGAGTAGACTATCAGTGCTGTACTGACTGTATACAATGCGGATGCAATTAACTCTCAGTTATGCCTCGCTGGTGTTATTGATAGGCATTGCAACTACAGCGGAAGCATAGTTAAGTAAGTTAGAAACGTTTTTTATTTTAACATCACGGGACAATGAAAAATGCCTCGATCGCGGCAATGGAATCCCTTCTGGACTTTGCTCCACTTCTTGTGATGGCGGTGGAGGTGAGGATGGGTTTAACACATATGCATTGATATGTTAACAGATTGCATGATGCCCAAATACCACTTTAATCCTCCTAGATATTTCGGGTAGAAGTTCCTGCAATTCCGAAATGTGCGAAATTAGTAGGAAAGCTTACTACTATATGCAAATTCTCATTCTTGCTCACGGCCAGGATGCGCTACGAGCTTTAAGGAGACTGTGTGTAGGCTGCTATAAGTACGTTGAAAGGAGAATTGTCACGGCAAATGTAATAAGGCTGCTATGCGTGCTTAGAGGTCATGGCAGACACTATGCTAGGGAGGGACCAGACTATATTGGGAGTACCTAAGTGTTCTATCCATGAACGAATAAGTAGATGGACCGAGATTAAACGTAGAACATACTGAAGGAACAGATACAAGTATGAACAGGGCAAAGCCTTTATTAGCGAGTCGAACTACAAAAAGGCTGAGAAATTGCTTTCGTTAAAAAGAGATCGGTTTAGAATAATAACAGGATATCTCACTGGTCATGCGCCTCTTAGACAATTCCTGAAAAAAGTTTACAAATTCAATGGAGACCGTAATTGTAGACTGTACAATAAAGCTTCAGAAGAAAGCTGCAGTAGCCAATCTGCCTCGTACATATTAATACAGGGGATAGGAGTATTGGATTGAATGTAGGGGGTACATTTGCGGAATGAATAATAAGCAGTGTTTCAGGAACTGTTAAAGTCTGATGACCTCCCCACAAAAAAAACATTTACGTAACATTTTTGCTCACCTGTGTATAGTTGATTGAACCAGCACACACATTATAGAAGGGGCATGAATAAACTAATGTATATTAGCTTTAAATAAAATTGCTAGCCGAACTGATACCAAACGCGTTACTATTCACCAGCAAGTATAAGTAGATCATTTTCTTGTCATCGAAAAAGAAACGTATAAAAGGTTCAAATCTCATAACGTTGGGTTTGTGCATATTTAAATATCTATAGTGAAGATAAAATAATAATATATTTTGTTGATAATTAGAAATACAATGTAAGTGATTTAAATTTAAACTTTTCGAATGAATTGATGTTATGTTTAAATGATTAAATTTATCATTTTCTACTTACTACATATTACGATTCAAAATTTAATATTTAATTAGAAAATTTTGATTTTTTAAAAACAGTACATTTTCAACTATGTTTCGATTATCATTTCGTATTTATATAATAAATAAACATTGTACTACTACGAAATAAGTCTTGTCTTTAGAGAGTAAACCACTGTTTAGTCTACTGGACTAAATATTGTTCTCAAGGGAACCATGTCGATTAGGTTATATATCGTTCATTTCTGACGTGAATATCGATTTGGAAACTGCGTAAATATATGTACTTCAGATATTACTTATATAGAGTTAGGAAAGAAAGAGATTTTGCTTTATCTTTCACGGATTTACATGTAAACTTTTTCTACAATAATGTATCAGCCATATATCAATTTTGTTTTCATTTGAATCGGTTTACATAAAACATAAATGAATACATAATTACAAATGTAAGAAATGTAAATAATCATCTCTTTGCAAACAAGAAATATCAATTAATTGATTATATTTTACAGTTTTGTTGAATTTTTTCATGTTTTAGTTGGCAACTTCTACCAGAGTTGGAGAATTAAGACGTATTCTGCGACAGCTATGACACTAGCGACTGATAACAGGGGATGGAAGTGGATTATTTACAATAATTTGTCGAAAATTTGGCGAAATTTGTCTGATTCCTGAAGTGAAGATTCACCTCAAAACTTATCGAGAGCAGACATTTATCAGATAAAGGTTTTCTCTTTTCCAACTTCTACCATAAACGTTCATTAGGCCTATAGAAGTTGTATTTAGTTACGACATTGCGACATTACAGACTAATATGATGCTCGTCAAAAATTATTGTATCTTCGATGGTGTGTGCTACCATACTCACCACAATGCTATACTCAGTTAACCTTGCGTCTGTAGACTTCCATTTGCTTCGTTCTCTTCAAAATTCCTCGAGTGGTGTAACTTTCGACATAGAAAGGTTAACACTCTATTAAGTTTCTATTGATAAAGATAGGTCCTTCTATTAACGAGAAATTATAAAGCACATTAAGAAATGACAAAAGTTGTCTGGATCATTAATTCGATTCTGTTTTTAATAATTTTTCCAAAATTTCTTTTCATTTGCTGCGTTATTCTGAACATGATGTATTTGATAACATGTCTTCGTGGTCATATTTTTTTGTGTCTTGCCACGCAGGTGTGACTTGGGAACTTGGAGATTTTTAAGTGTGAGAGGGATTTTTGATTTGAATCTCCCAAAGACAGCGCAAGCATAATGATTTTGATTCAGATTTATCTGGATCATTAGCGATTCTGTTGCTTTGAATATTTTAGTACTTTGAGTATATTGAAAAATTTTAAATTTCGTAGTTTTATTTATTTTTATTATTATTTTTATTTAGTATTTATATAAACCACCGCGATAGCGGATTTACTGGCAAATTCGGTCTTTCTACCCTTCGAACGTGAATATTTTTCTAATTGTAGCCATTTTGGTCATGTGTTCCTATCCTGCTGAATGTTTTTTTGTTGTATAATTTTGGGGTGGTAGCTACAGGTCACAATTTTTAAGTTTATAGTTATTAGTTCCTTGGAGGTATTTACTTAACCCGTAATTCACGAGATTAGTAGAGGACCAGGAGATCTCGGAGATTGACCCCCACCCCCAAAGTGAAGAAAAAAGCAATTCCAAAAAAGTACAGCTAAGTGTTCCTTGCAGCTATTTATTACAATTAGAATTCAGTTCCGGTAAACTATGTTTTTTTACTTGTTAATTAAGTAGATAGTTAGGTTTTTTTCTAGATCACATAAATGTACGATCTTTTAGAGTCCTCAATTAATTTCAGTTATTCAAGAGTTCATTTTATGCTTAGACTTTTAGTTGAAGTTAATTAAAATTCTAATTTCTTTTCGAGACATAATTTGAATTATATGTCGATTATAACGCAGAGTAGTTTAGCGGTTAAAACAATTGCAGAAGGTTGTCTGATTTTATGTAAATATAATTGATGTAATCGAGACCAGGCCTCGTTCCGGAAAAAAATTCTTTCAAAATTGTTAAATTTTTTGTAGTCAGGCATTTCAGATTACATCGAATCTTAACTAGTGACTGGATCACTTATTTTGTATTCTATATAAAATTATAATAATATTTCTGAAATTTTCATTTATCTACTTGTCGTATTTCTTAAAATCTAACCATTTTTGCGTTTGATTTTTTAAAAATTAATTGATTGTGTAATTTCGTATACTTAGTTTTTGTTTTCATTGTTCTGTTAATGAGTCTTGCCATATACAAGATTGATGACCAGAAAGGGTACGAGGTTCCTACTTATATACAACGTGTCGCTTTATCTTTAAAATAAGGTGGCGCATTTTTAACTAATTTCCATTTACGGTGTTGCCAGCACTACCATATCTGTTTGGACAGGTTATAAGGGTTGCCAGCACTATCATATCTGTTTGGACAGGTTCTCAACTGCACCCTGGAAAGATAACTCTGGTTTCTCAAACATATTCCCGTAGGTTTTTTTTTTGCAATTTATAATTTTTTTCTCCATCGTTTTGATCTGCAAGTGTGGAAACTAAAAAAAATAGTTTCTATGAACTATATTAGCCATTATTATTTTCAGTAAGCTATATTAAGGAGGCTACTGAAAACTGAAAGAAAGAACTGTTTGTTTCCAAATTTTCGTCATTTATTACTAACAAATATCAAAATGTAGTAATCCCAATTATAATTTCAATTTCACGTTTATATTAAAACACTCGTTATTGATTTTAAATCCATGACCTAATAAATTTTAAATTGACATATGTACATTTACAATTAACTATTGAACATGTTATAAACATAATAAATTCTACAATTTTAATTGATTTTGTATGAATAACGATTTTAAATAAAGTAGTATAAGCATATAGGAATAATAAATAGGTTAAGAAGTTTGGCTGCTAAATTACTCCGTTATTAATTATTAGTGCCACTTACAGATGGCTCCATAATTACGTTACATAAGAGTAATAATACGACTTACAAATAGAATTTCAGCATCAGTGAATATTCGGAATATATGAAACGTAATATCTTTCTCCCAGAACTGAGTATCAAAGAAAAATAAAAGCATCCGTATCATACTACCAACGAAAGTTACAATATGAACTTTATTACATTTCCTTCCGCAAGCAAGGGTATGTATTTTAATTACTATTACTGACCGTATAAAAATAAATATGGAATCTTTCTTTTTAGGAAGCTACGTCAGTGTACAAGGGTGAAGTTTAATTTCCATTTAGTCATACGCTGAACGTATTAAATAGTAATTTTTCTTCGCCATTCAAAGAAGATTTATGGATTAATTAATGTAACGCAGGACTTACCCTTTTTAGACGTCCTAAAGCTGTCATCCCTTGGTACGTATTGTATGTCATATACCAGTGTGCTATTGGGTAGCAGGACTCGATCCTTGTTTATTCTGTATACCGCATATTTAAATGCCAGTTCTACGTTTGTGTCCTTTTGATCCTCAGTGAAAATCGCTCCTGAAATGAAATTAGATACAATCATTGAACTGTGAAATTAGTACTGACTTGATATTGTCAATACTATGACATATAATAAAGCTGTTTGTGACTGTGAACGGAAATAAAGCGAATATACGTACACATTTTGGAAATAATGATTTGAATAATATGTCACGAAGCATAAGAAATTTAGGTAAATAAAAAACGTGCTGTTACTAACAATCATATTGTCTGTCAGACTTCAGTCGGATATACACTAAGACTATGCAAGGTATCCCGTATCGTTGTATTCAAATTTTGGGAACGTAAACTAGATTTAATTTCGTTGGTAAAAACCATATAAGTGTTTATTCCGTTTAGTTATAAAGTTACAGCATCATTTAATTCATTTTGATTCACTTTATGCTATTCACTGTTCGAGTACTTGAACGCCATCCATCATTCATTAGACAATGGCCTGTCATGTCTTAGGATATTCATTGATCTTTCAAGAGCATTTGGCCGGGTCCATCATTACTGTACAAACTATCTCAATACCGTGTCGGAGGCATTGCCAACAAATGGTTCGAATCTTATCACACTAATCGTAATGAAAGTGTCTAGATTGGTAACTGTCAGCCTAGCTACGTTTGTGTTAACAGAGGTGTACCCCAGGGATCTATCCTGGGACCTACACTACTTGTGGTCTACGTAAATGACCTACCAATGATTCTACGAAATATAGAAAGAGTCGTTTTTTATGCGGACGAGTAGTTGTCAGTCTTCGAATGTAGGTGATATTTGTGATTTGACAAATGAAACATCCAATAAAATTAACGATTGGATGGTGTCGAACAAGTTAATTCTAAATAAGCAAAAACCAAATTGGTATACTTTCATAATGGGATTAAGCATCTTTCCCATGTACAAATAAACAATGAGACATTCGACTGCGATTCATCTTAAAAAATCCTTGGTCCGGTAATTAATGAAAATCACGCTAGTTTTGTTTCTTGCATGAGATATGGTTTGATACACTGAGGAGTGTCGCCGGAGGTGGATGGGGTGTTCCTTATGCAGAAACGGGCCCTGAGAATTACCTTTGGGTTAGGTAATAAGTATTCCTGCAGGAAACACTTTCGAAATAACTCGCTACTAACTTTTTATGACAATTATATAATAGATCTTCTATGCTTAGTTTTTAGAAACAAAAACTGTTTTCCGAGTAGCAATGTAACTTATAACTGTGATACACGAACTGACAATTATTTATTGCTTGCTTCAGATGCAAAAACTATGTTCCAAAAAGGAACATATCTTATTGTAAAATGGTTGTAAATTACACAACAATGTATATGTATATATATGTCAAAATTTATAATGTCCTTTTCTAATATATACGCATTGCTATTTTTGTATATTCTGATACGTATTGTATATGCTTCGCTTTAGAAATAAAACTTATTATTATTATTTTTTGTACAACAGAATTATTGTTAAAAATTTGTATGTAAGTACATAGTTATGCTGGATCTGCTCGAACGGTATAATAGGGACATAAGTAAATAGAGTAGAAACATTGAGTTAGTATGATTGTAAGGCTAGCTGTGCGTGTATTTCCTATATCTTCGAAGTGCCTTATCGTTCTTTGTCAGAATTTATTTATAGTTATTGCAAAGGGAGTGCGCGTCAGGCAGTGAATGAATACCGAAATCGATTTCCAAATAGGCGAATGCCGAATTATAAAACATTTATTGAAATACACAGACATTTTCGGGAAAACGAATTACGTGGCTCGGTAAAGGAATGATCTTATTGTTAGTAATAAATATAGAGGACGTAGTTGCGGCAGCGTTTTGGCATATCTTGAAACAGGAAAGCTTATATCTGTATCATTTTCGAAAATAAAAAGGAGTTGTCGATATAAATCATTATTCTCGCTTAATATTTTTGTCTTGAATATTAAGGCAATGACGACGAGATGTGGATTTCCTTCGAAAGATTCTGTGGACGGCCGAAGCTGCATTTACAAAACTGCAGTAAGTAAACTTACGAAATCTGCATAGATAAATACATGGTATGCAGAAAATCCTCATGTAATTTGTCCCAATAAGTTTCGGCATAAATTCTCCGCAAACGTTTGAGCCGGGTTAGTTGACGATTTGTTAAATGGGTGTTACCTTCTTGCTACAAGATTGAATATTATCTGAAGTGTCTATTTGAAGAATTGCAATTGCTCTTAGAGGATGTATCACTGGAGGAGGCACATTTACTGCCAATTGAATGGTATACGCTCACATTTTAGAATGAACTTTCGAAATTATGTAAAAAATAATTTGGAAGATGGACTGGACGGGGTGGTCCTGCGTGACCAGCAAGATTATCTAATCTCAATCTTCTAGATTTCTATTACTGGGGATGCATGAAGGATAAGTTATATGCAATAATTGCCAATAACTACGATGAATTAGTAGTTCGTATACAACGATTTACTGAAGAAATTCGACAAAATAGGTATGAATTAAGGTATACCACTGCATCTTTTGACCTACCAGCTCAAGATTAAGGCAATCTTGGAGAGGACATTTTGAGAATCTTATTAATTGAACTTTAATTCATACAAATAATGAAAGCTTTTTAAATGTGGTCCTAATATTTATTTGTTTCGTTTCATGACAAGTTAATATGAAGCTGTAATCCTATAACTACGTTTAGTTATAGACCTACTACTTATATGATTCCTACTCATAAAATTAATTTAGTTTACGGTCTTAAAGTTTGAATAAAACTATACGGGATATACACGCACATTACAGCTTTAAAGTCGTGCATGCACTTGCTAGAGAATACTTATTGCATAGTATTTTTTTTCACACAAATAGAGAACTACGAAAACAATTATGTCTAACACTTTTTAAATATATTTTTGAAATTAATAACAAGATTGTTATTTTATTAGCACGAATGCCGTTGTTAGTTTTTTGTGATTGTCTTAGTTTTTCAGATGATTCATCGAAGGGATGTTATAAATATTCTTAGGATCGTAGATTAAGTTGGGTCAGAACGAGATCCATGAAGTTCCGTACTATTTTTTATCGTCTACGTGAACATTCGTCGATCGTATTTTATTTACTTTATTTTCTTATTTTTGTTTTTCATATTTTTATTTTATACATTTTCCCATTATCATGTCATATCTTCTTGTTTCAAGCCCTCCTATATGTTTCTGATTTTTCTCTCTTTATATAATTCCTAGTTTATTTATTGATAAGTTATTTTGTTATATTTTAAATTATAGTTATTATAATTAATCACCGCTTTATGCTGGATTGTATTTGTTAAGGCGGTCACTTCGTATTTAGAAAAGGCAAAAGTGCCAAAATTGTTAATGAATTTATGCAATCAATATATTATTGATATGGTTATTGATCGATAGTTCTGAGTCAAATATGACAATCAAATCTTTAATAAAATGGTGTTTTTGGAAATAAGAATCTTCCAAAGTGTATTAATATCAACAGAGGAACTGCTTCTTGATGTTATTCATTGCGTGAAATATTTTCAAATCCTCTGCGAATAATAATTTATGAAAATTGAGTACTTCGACAAGGTCGTTTACAAAAACACAGTCCGAGGCTTGATTCTTGCGGGATCCAGATGCTGAGTGGAAAAGTTGAGGTTTGGACTTTTGTAATAGAAAGGATTTAAATGTAAGGCAAGTGACAGTGAAAAACCAATGCTAGCAAGCGTGTGGGATAGTAGTGACCGACCAGATCAACCGCTTTAGACAAGTTTAGACATCTAACAATTTTTTATTTTTTTATTATTATATTTGTCTCAATTGACTTACGCGATTTCGGTCATTGCGTATAAATGATCCATAGATGGCAATTCGGAATTTGACATCTGGAAATACCATAAGCAGTTAACGCACAAAAACATGACAAGCGCAAATGGTCTGCTACAAGAGGAAACATCAGTGAAGCAAAGGTTTAGATGAACTTGTCTCCTATTACACTAATAAAAAGCGACGCCATTGAAATCTGGGAGGATATTACAATGCTATATCTCCCAATCATCGTCACGTCTATGCGAAGCGTGCGCTTGTTCTCGGAAGCCGAGGCAACTATCACCACCCCCCTCCCAGAAAGAAGTAGGTTTCTGGGAAGATCATTTAAGCTTCTTTCCCAAACTTTATTGAAGCTTTTTTTCCCAAGCCCCATTTCAACACTGTTGAATTAAAAGAAATAAATCTTTTTAATTATAAAACCAAATAGCAAAATATCTGTTTTTTAAATTCACTTTATTTACTTGGTTGTATAGTTGGTTAATCATCAGTCAGTTAATATTACGCCTAATGTCTTCGGTTGATAGCTGTTAGGCTGGATTATTTTTTAGTGTAGGTAGGTATAGAACTTAAGCTTTGTGATGAAATATATGAATATTTATAGTTTTTTCGTGTTTTCAACTACGCTTTAAGCCGCTTGATAATGGAGTTTAAATTTTATTATTACGCGACTTAAAATAAAGTCATTTGGGTATGTTTTCCATAATATTTCTGAAATATTTATAATACCGAAAAAACATTGACGTTATTTATTCCTATTACCGATGTTTTTTAACATCAATATTTTGTCGATGTTGCATATCTAAATGGAACACGTAGATTTATACGTTTCATTAAGTGCAGTATTCATGAAATTTTGATAAGAAAAATAGGAAAAATGTTATTTTCCTTGACAACGTAAAATCGCGTCTAGAAAGAGTAACCCAGAAAAGAACACAGAGTTCGTCTGGTCTATTCTGTCCCACCTGCTATACTCACCTGATTTTACCATTTGATCTTTGGTGTTTTTATTCAATAATGAAATACTTTCATTAAGAAAGTTCTCTCTAATGACAACTTGTTAGGTTATAATAAATAATTGCAAAGAACAAAGAATATATTATGATTAGGATGTAATTGTAGTTTGCTTTCGTGAAAAATAAAGTGTTTTACTCTAACGGCAATTATTTACATTTTTTTAGAGACAGTACCTTCTTATTTTTATATTCATTGGATTTTCATTTGCAGTTGTTTGAAGTTTTATATTAATCCTTTGCCTCGAAAAACGTTAATTATTTATTTCTAACTTGATTTTGTTTGACAATATCTCTGTTCTACACAATATGTTAATCTAGATCATCCGCTGTTCCTGTTTCATTATTGTATTACGTTGTGTACAATTAACTTTAAATAAGTTATTTTTTTCGTAATAAATGTCGACCACATACTGTTTAATTGAAACGTTGTTTTTGATTTGAATAGCTTTATACTGATAGATACAGGTTGGTAGAAAGGTTCTGAAAACGACACCTTTTAAGCAGTAGAGGAATCAAAATTCCTACGCTATTTTAATATTTCATGTGTCATATGAACACACTAAAAATTTTATCTCGATCTGCCAATTCATTCATTGTTAGCAATCCATTTGAATTAGACGTGTGGTGTATTTTTTAACAATGGAAAAAAACCTAATATCGCACTGTGACAAAATTCTTTGTTTTGGATGATTCATACAAAAATGTTGAACGTGTTAAAGGAATGTGCTGCTTCATTTCCAACAGTACATCGATGCGTTGAAGATGAACTACGTAGTGGACGACCAAAAACTGCAACAACAGCAGAAATCATTGAGCAAGTACATAATATGGTTAGTGAAGATCCGAATTTGACTAAGCGTGAAATTGCTAATACCATAGGCATCTCAGACGAACGAGTACTCCATATTTTCCATGAAGAATTACATATGAAAAAGCTGTTTCGAAAGTTAGTACCGCATTCGTTAACAATTCAACAAAAACTGGATCGAAAATTTCTCAACGTAACTTGGTGCGTTTCAAGCGGAATAAAACCGATTTCTTGCGTCGTTTTATAACTATGGATGAGACTTGGATCTACCACCATGATCCCAAATTGAAACAAGAACGATTACAGTGGACTACGGTTGGTTGTTCAACTCCAAAAGAGGTGAAGTCAGGACGATCGGCCTGTTATGGCATTAGTGTTTTGGGATGCAAGAGGAATTTTATTGATTAGATTATCTTGAAAAAGGTAAAACAATTAACTCAGAGTATTATTGTAATCTTTTAGATCAACTGGATGCAAAAATTCGTGAAAAAAGACCTGGTTTAGCGAAAAAAAATAATTTTTCATCAAGACAATGCGCCTTCACACAAAAGTGTTTTGACGATGGCTAAATTGAATGAATGAAAGTACGAATTGCTTGAACAACTACCGTATTCACCAGATTTGGCTCCGAGTGATTACTACCTCTTCAGAAACTTGAAACAATTCATTCGTGGAAAGCGTTTTTCATCGAATGAAGAAGCTATTTCAGCCGTGGAATAGTATTTTGCAGAGCTTCCAGAAAATCATTACAGAGGTGGTATAAAATAATTGGAGGATCATTGGAATAAATGTATTGAAGTTGAGGGAGATTACATTGAATAAAAAAACTAATTTCATTTAAAAATTCACATTGTTTCATTTTTACTTTCAAAACTTTTCTACTAACCTGTATGTTTCCTATTGATTAACGAGAATGGAAGCCGACTATATTGCAGGATAACACCTACAAGCTTTGTACGCGATTAATTTGCATCTACTTAATACATACTTGCATTAAATATTTGAATATATGTATGCAAATGTTATACAGTAACTTTAGTTAAGTTATTTACTCTTAATGTATATTCTAGTTAGCTTTATTAAACTTTACAAATTTCTGGTTTTATCATTTCCTGCTTGGTTACTTTTCGAAAGATTGTAACAACTTCTTAAAATGTCTTTCCTAAAAGAACTTACTTTAAATAAAGGGTGTTTTTTAAGCAAATTTTTGCTCTTTATGGTTTTATTGTTTATATGCTCAACTCATTTTCTAGACTAGACTTCTAATATTTAAAGACATTGCTCATTTTTCTAATTGTGCTTTGTTACAAGCATAAAAATTCCACTGTATACGCTTCGTACTATGTATAACTTTTAACTGCTCTTTCGTACATTTAATGTTCTCTCGTTTCTGTCCGCCATAGTTGATAATCAATACTATCGAGTTTCGACTATTAAATTATAGATTCTATAGGCACTGTAATTCGGATTAATGGAGTAATTAATGAAATCTTAAAATTATTGTCTTCGTATTGATTGAAATTATTCCTATTGGTTTCGTGATTATCTAGCTCGGAATTAAAACACGCTTTTTTTCTTATGTGTATTCATACCAAAGAAGATGGAGCCTTCTTTTTCACTCTCATCTACATTCGATTTCAACGAGTGAACTAGTTCTGTGTCACATCAACTTTACAGTTTTTAATCTGAAACTGTTTCAGTGCGACAGATAGTAGAAGTAGTTGAGCCCTGAAGATGTCCCATACGAGTGGGTACGAAACGTCGGCAGTTATACCAGTGAAGCGTTTCCAGCCCGGAAGCTCAGAAGAAGATAGTATTTCTTTGTGTTGTTTAGTTTTGAATCGAAAAGAGTAAAATTAGTGCGAAAACGATCAATAACTGCACGAATTGCTTGCTCACTAGGCCGACTATGTTGACCGTAAAACGAACGAAGTGCTCTATGAACTTCGCGAACAGATTTATTTTTTTCAAACTAAATTTCCACAATTTGGAAGCGTTGTTCTGGCGTTAAACGATTCATGTTGGCTTGCCAAGCCTTACTGAACAGAAACGTCAACACAGTTTGACATTATCAGCTGTCAAACCATAGTTGTCGATATCGATAATTCTCATGCAGCTTAAAAACACCCATTATGTATATGAGGATAGTTTGACAAGTAGTCAGAATGACACGTAGGTGGCGGCTTAATTGGTAAAACAAATGCATTGTAATTTAGATTGCATATTTATATGTTTACATTCCGATATTTAGATAAATCTGTTGATTAGTTTATTTTTGACAGCTAATTGAAAAAGAAGCAACACGTCGTTTTGTTAAAATGGAAAAAGCACAGTATCGTGCGGTGATTAAATCCTTTGTAATTAAGGGTATGAAAGCTACCGAAATAAAACATGAGTTACGGGAAACATTAGGTAAATCTGCTCCATCATCCGCCACAATAAGTAGATGGGTAAATGAATTTAAACGTGCCAGAACAAGCTGTGTTGATGAAGCGCGCTCTGGAGCACCCAAAATCGTGACTTCTAAGGAAATGATTATAAAAATCCATAATATTATTACGCAAGATCGATGACTCAAAGTGAGAGAGATAGTAGACATGGTAAACATTTCAACAGAACGCGTACACCACATTTTAATGAAAGAATTGGGCCTTTCCAAGCTTTCGGCAAGATGGGTGCCGCGATTGCTTACGACTGATCAAAAGTTCACTCGTTTGCGCATTTCCAATGAGTATTTGGATCTTTATAAGCGGAATCCAGTTGATTTTTCTAGGCGATTTGTTACTTGCGATGAAACTTGAATACACTACAGTACACCCGAAACTAAACAACAGTCGAAACAATGGTTAGAACGTGGTTCTGCACCTCCACAGAAAGCGAAAACCACTTTATCGGCAAACAAGGTGATGGCATCAATTTTTTGGGATTCAAAGGGCATTTTGTTCACTGGCTACCTTCAGAAAGGTGTCACAATAAACGGACAATATTATGCAGAAGTTCTACAAAAATTAAATGTTGAGATTCGTGCTAAACGGTCAGGAATAGCAAAGAAAAAGATTCTGTTTCACCAAGACAACGCTCCTTTGCATACCAGCACAGTTGCGATGTCCAAAATCCACGAGTTGCAATTCCAATTAGTACCGCTTGCGCCTTAGCCCCTTCCGACTTTCACCTTTTTCCAAAATTAAAAACGGCACTAGCTGGAAAGAAATTTTCGTCTAACGACGAGCTTATCATCTTCGTAAATGAGTATTTTGCAAGCCTTCCGGAATCGCATTAGGGCATTGAGCACCGTTGGAATAAATGTATTGCTCTTTTAGGAGAATATATTAAAAAATAAAAATTATTTTGTATTTTAAAAATTCGTTTTTCTTTTCCATCCTCACTACTTGTCAAACTACCCTCGTATATATATATGTATATATATATATAAACTTGCGTGCATAGAAATCGGCCCACTGTAAACTTTTGACTTAAACTATATATTTTTTCAAAATTATTCATCAGATCAAAAAAAGAAATATGCTGTTTTAACGACAATTTAATATGCTTTAATGTGAGTATAAATTTATCACGAATGCTTATCGTTTATAGCGTAGCAACCGGTAAACAAATAAAACGTGGATGATTCCAACGAAAATAACAAATTTGTCAATATTAAAATTATTGCGTTTGCAACTGATATTTGGATATTAATCGTTTTTCTTAATCTCAATAGTGTTCAAGTGTGTTAGTTTAATGCATACTACACCAGAAAAAGCCGCCCAAGTTATTGCTTTAATCGAAAATGGGCTTGGGCAGCGAGCTGTTGCTAGACAATTGGATATGACACGCGCAGCGGTTCGAAGAGTGTGCAACCATTATGAGGAGACTGGATCCTTTCATAGGCGACCTGGAACAGGCAGAAGGCGATTTACTACCGCTCGTGATGACCGCTTTATTGTGTCAACAATATTAAGAAATCGTCACCTTAATGCCGTTCAAGTGCAACGACAGCTCCGTGAGGTGCGAGGAGTGGTTATTAGTCAGTAGACAGTAAGACGAAGACTGCAGGAAAATAACCTGAACCCTAAAACAACTGCGATTGGCCCAAAATTTACTCTAGCTCATCGGCAAGCACGCCTGCGTTTTGCACGGGATCATTTGAATTGGACGTTGGAACAATGGGGATCTGTTCTGTTCCCAGATGAGACCAGAATATGCCTCCATGGTAGCGACCGAAGAAGGTAAGTGTACCGAAGACTAAGAGAGCGATTTGCAGATTGCTGCCTTGAAGAACGGAGTGCTTATGGAGGTGGTTCCTGTATGATCTGGGCTGCAATTTCTATAGGAGCACGAACCGACCTTGAGTTCATTCGTAGGGGCGACTGTGTTCACGGAAGAAGAGGTTTAACGGCTGCTAGATATATCGAGGAGATTTTAGCAATTCATGTGGTACCTTACGTCGACTATATTGGAGACGAATTTACCTTTATGCATGACAATGCAAGGCGGCACACCTCAAGAATTGTGCAAGATTACATTGCAGAAGTCGGTTTTCGGGTTATGGAGTGGCCAGCATGCAGTCCTGACCTAAATCCCATCGAACATTTATGGGATGAGCTAAAACGAAGAATTCGAGCTAGACTTCATACCCCAAACTCGATCCCAGAGCTTATTGTTGCAGTAGAAGAAGAGTGGTTTAACATCCCTCAAGAAACAATAGCAAACTTGATTAGATCAATGCCTAATCGTATGAGAGATGTTATTAGGGCAAGAGGAGGTCATACCCATTATTAAAAAATTAAGTGTTAAGTTTTAAATTGCCAATAACCCTATTTATGTTAATAATAAAAAAGCTTAATTTGCTTAATGCATTAATTTCACTATGGTAAACATAGGAAGTCGAAATAAGTTTTCATAAATTTATACTCACATTAAAGCATATTAAATTGTCGTTAAAACAGCATATTTCTTTTTTTGATCTGATGAATAATTTTGAAAAAATATATAGTTTAAGTCAAAAGTTTACAGTGGGCCGATTTCTATGCACGCAAGTTTATATATATATATATATATATGTGTGTGTGTGTGTGTGTGTGTACATTTCAAGTATTTCAACACATCAAGAATTATACTTATATAAATTTATGTTTTATTATATATTTATAAATGATGATGAATATTACAAAATACACTCCTTCTCATCTACGGCTCAGGGTACCTCAATGTTATAAACCTACACATTTCTATTTAGTCGAATTAAAGTAAATTGAAACGAACTGTACTTATTGGCATTATTTTCTGTCTGTTATAAATATCTTCAGGTGCAGTGAAAATAAAAAATATCTATAACTTCACTAAATTGTTCTTTTACACTTTAGAAAAATTAAAAAAAATTGCTTTAATTTAAGATAAATGTTTCAGAAGTACTCGTTGCGTAAACTTTTTTCCACTAGACATACATTTTCTTTTTATCATGATTAAAGTTAAAATAACTTAAAAGTAAAGTATTTAATGGTTTTAAATATCCCACGTAAATGTTGTTATAAGTTGCTGTTGCTGTTATTTTAATGAAGCTAAGTTTCGCTTTGCTTATAATTATGTACGCGTAACATTTTGTTTTGTCTTTTTGTCTTTATGCGAACATTATTTTCTCTCATATTCTCTACAGTATGAGACTTCCAATTTATTACTGACGCTATTACTTTATTCACTTGGGTGCTTACGTTGGAAGATAATTTTTGTTTTTTAATCCTTTCTTGTAGGAAACATCCAACATAATGTATTTAGTTTATTGTTTGCATCATTCGGTATAATTATAAGTAATTGATTGCAATTTAATCATTACATTACGTCGTTTATTATTATTTTTTGTCTTTCTATTTAATTAATATATAGAGTCTAATCATAAAAACTGGCATTCTTTTAGTGATACATAAAAGAGAATTCATCGTACAAAAGTAAAACACACGTATTCAAAAAGTAGAGAAAATAAGGTTTTGTATTTGCTAATCGCGAAATGTCATTTTCCTATTGTTATAAGTGTGCGCGAAGCTAAACTTTCTGCACTAGCAGGAAATACAAATTGATAAAATCAATAAATAATTATTATAGTATCCATCTACTATCTATATTCACAACTAAATTGAATGTTGATATTGTAGATAACAGAATACAATTATTAAAACGTTAATTTAATTAGAATTAAATTTGATGCATTAAGACGTAAATTTCACCATATTCATTAAAAATTTTTTTAAAAACACAAGCTCCATCTACTATCTATATTCACAACTAAATTGAATGTTGATATTGTAGATAACGACATAGTAGCTATAAATGAATATATCTAAATTAATGAACGGAATGGAAATGTGTATATGTAGTATCATCAAAATATATTATAATATCTACTGTGCAATTGCAAGTATTTGTACTTCGTATTGTAAGTAAATATAAAAAATATTTAGAAACGGGTTACTACAGAACAAGTTTATGAATATAGTAAGAACTAACAACACAGACAACTGCAAAAAATTCTTAAACTGATATTTGTTGCTGCATTGCTGTATATATTAAGATTAATTGAATATTGGTTAGATTTTATAGTTGATATAACAGATATTTGATACCTTCTACAGCAGAATGAACAAAACTAGAAATGTTTTCTTGGGAATGTTTGCTTGTTGGTGTTGCTGGCATAATTTTGACAATCAGGTTTATTTTGGCTTGAGGGCATTTGGGGACATATATCCACTCCCATAGAAATAGATTTCCACCCACTAAGCCGCTTAATCGAAAGCAAATCTCCGCCATGATTTGCTAATAATGTAACTGAACTCCTTGGAAATCAATGACCTGCGTACTCTAACAGAGTATCGAATTTTAAGAATTCAGCAATTATTTTATCTAGTGTGTTCAATCCTATTGGTAAACCTGCACATTTGCCATTACAATAAGTTAAAAAGAGCAATTTTGGTTCTTCGTGATTTGTATTCTTAAATTTTTATATTCAATAAGCAGTAAAATCCAGTCAGTTTTGATAATTGCTAATTTTCTTGGAATAAACGTTTTTGTTGCAGGTAAAGTTACAAATATTACTACAGTCAACATCGTTCATTGAAATATTGTAAGATTCTTTTTTGCGTCATGTTACGGATATTCCCACTATAAACATTGTTACACCCTAGTCGACTATGATCGATAGTAAAAAATGAGCGCCCACACTCTTACTTAAACGATCCATTATTTGACCTCCTGAGTGCTAAAACTAGTTCGAAAAATCTCGGAAAGTTAAAGAGGAATTCCCTGTACATTCAAATATAAAAGGCGCTACAGTATCGTTTACCCTGAAAGTTGTTTGCCAACGCTGAAATAAACAGATCAACAAAATATGTTTCTTCACATAATTACCATTTAAAAGGGTTTCTCATCTGAACAATTCATATTTCCATAAAAGAATGACAACGAATCTTATAAAATAAAACGAATATCCAACAGTAACAGGTGAATGGTTAATATAGAAACGTTATTCTAATTTCATGATACCAGTTAACATTTCAATTACCAGATCATGTAATAATAAATTCCTAAATTTAAAACAGTGTAACACACAGGGCCGTACTAAATTAAATTAAACAATTCAAAGTGTGACACTTACGGAAATGAAAATTAGTAATTTATTATATATGTAGCATCGCCACAACTAAAATATACAAGGATATAAGACAAATATATATTTTTGTTTATTTGTGTAACATTGACAATATTTGGGGCTGGACTGTATATTTATTAAATGTTAAAAAAAAGAAAATAGTTACCTGTTTAGACTTACTTTCATCTTAGACATTAAAATTTGCAACCATAAATCTCTTTATTTAACTGTACTAATACTTTAGCATAATAATTAAAATTAAGAGGAAAACATATATCATTCATTTGGTATATAAATTTAGGTATTGATATGTACCTTTTTTATGGAATTGTAAATCAAAAATAAGAAATGCTGCCTATTAATAATACCTCGTTAATATTAGCCGCTTATTTTATTTAATACAACGTAAGTTTGAATAAGTTTACGGAATTTTGGTCCTATTTTTCATTAATCCATACTTTCCTACTACTAAACAACAACCTTAATTAATATGTGATGGCAAACTTGTAAACAGAATGAATAATAAATTGCTCGTTGCTTACACCCCTAACTTTTCGACAATTCTGCAAAAACGCTCTCGTGGTTTTTAAGGTAATTAATTTTCCTTTGGAAATGCTGAATCAGAACGTTTCAAATCTTGTTAGTAACGGCTTAATAATAATTACCATTTGCGGAAAATAACTGTCACAGGTACTTACAGCTTGAATGTCAAAACTGGTAGGGTTTTATTCAATTTATTCAAGGGTCTTTAACCGTAAAATCGTGATATACGAGCATACCCACTTAAGTAAAATCGCTTTCTGAATTTTAATTACATTAAAATACTTCTACATTTTATAAATTTTCTTAGATACATTTCTGAAATATTAGACTTCGAATTTAACCAATGTTATTAAATATTACTGGCACCAATGTGCCTAATTGGATACAAAATAATGGCATTGTTTCAGAGTTGTTAAAAATTTTTCTATTTTTACTTATAGCGACGAAAATAAAGGTAGAAGGAAATATTGTGGAAAACAGAAACAGTTGTTTAAAATGAAGCTTTTTGTGATCTTAGGTTGAAATTCTTTTATGTTTTAGTTGCGTTGCTTTGTGGCATGAACTGATGAGAGAAGGCGAGACTGAAGTACCCTTCTGTAACTGATAATCTTTGGGTTTTGATTATTTTTTTGTTTTATATTGTTAGTTATACTTGTTCTCTTAATACTTTAAGCACTTTTTGGATGCCATGCAGATAAATTACTGAATGCCAGTCAAGCTATGACTCAACATATGGTGCCATTTTTGCAAGGTCTGGAATTATGTGCTTCATGTCATGATATATAACAGTTTAAATATTGTTTTGAACAGAAAAATGAGGGATTTGGTCTAGTGTTATTTTATAAAAAGTGTCATATTTTACTCTTTTGCTTCTATAAAGGAACGAATGCATGTCAAACTTTTGAAATGTTGCGTAAAGTTTACGGTGACATTATTTCACTAGAACGTCAATGTTAATGGAGGTTCTTGAAATTCTTAATAACGTCTCCTCCGCTCAAGTAGGCCCACTATGCTTGATGACAATTAAGTATTTTCGTGAAAGCACCTACAAAACGCGATATGAGTAATTGCAGAAACGCTAAAGATATATCGTTCAAGCGTTTACGAGCTCACGATTACATGAAAAAGCATCTGAGATATACATATGAGCAAGCTCGATATATGGATTTATTTTTAACTCAAAGGAATTCATTCGTATATGTGTCATCAAACAACTGCGATATACTCCTTAAACCTGTGGAAAGTGGTTCTCTTTTGAAGCGACTGATAATTGATGGTAAGTAGATTGTTGTTAAAAGGTTATAACCACAGTCTAATGTCGTGTTTCTCGATTTTTCGAAAAGCAAAATAATTAATTGAATTGAGCACTATTGATAATTGGATAGTTTGAACACATCAAACACCTAAAGACGTCTAGAGTTCGTTAATCGTGATGGAGAGGTATTTCATTAAGTCAACGCGAGAGCACATACAAGCTTGATCATCCGTCATAATATAATTAGATCTCGCATGGAATGTGCTATCGTATCCGCCATACTTGCCGAATTTTGCACCTTCAGACTATTTCACATTCAACGAGGAGCTAGACAATTGGACGTTAAGTTTTGCAAAAATTAGTATTCTATCACTTGCTTCAGGGGTAACGTCTAATCTAAGATGAGGATCTAAATTAGAACTCTGGAAAGATTTTCGCTGAGAAATCCTTCTATGAATGAGGAATTACGACGCTTTCCGATGACAAATGATTATCCAAGAAAATATGTAATTGACTGATCATTAACTTAATACTTTAGAGGTAAAACTGTTGTTTTCAAGACCAGTTTAGTTTGTACTCTACAGGATTGGATGTTATTAGTATATTTTATTGTTTACCGTAACTTTATAGTAATCTATTTGTATGTATACTCTTTCATTTCTAAATCTATCCGTAACGTTCTTTAACATTTATCAGTCATTATGAAACGTGATTTCTATTTATTTGGTGCATGAAAGAAATCGTTAAAAAGGCGACGGTCCAATTCAGATATTGAGGTAAAATGCTTTGTTCAAAAATGACTCCGCAAACAATCTCAGAAATTCTAGTGGCAGGGAGTTTGTCGAATAAAGCGGAGCATTTTCAAATAGACTTTGTTGAGTTGTTCTTAGATTGCGAATATAAAGCTAAGTGATTTGCTATCCACTAAATTATATACAACAAGAATGGCGCAGAGGTCGTGTAAAACAGAAGTTTTACTACAAAATTGTATTTCAAAATTGTTGAATCAGTTACAGTTATACGATTATTAATTCGAAACCATTCTCAACATTCTCCGAGACGGAAAATAATGCTTCCTTAATCAGCAAACTTGTAAATTTCAAGTGTTGGATGCAGTTGCATAAAAAGCTTCCTTAATCAGCCTGTAAACAAGTGTAAGTTCTAAAAATTAGTATTCTATCATCTTCTTCAGGGCTCCCGGGCTGGAACCGCGCCACTGGTATAACTGCAGACGTTTCGTACCCACTCATATGGTACATCTTCAGGGCTCAACTACTGCTAGTAGAATCTGGATTACTTTTCATGGGACTATGTTAAGTCATTGGTTTATGCCGACAAACCAGCAACTTTTGATGCATTGGAAACCAATATTCAAGCCACCATTGACGCCATACGTCCAGAAAGTAGTCGAAAATTGGACTGATGGAATGGACCATGTAACTCGTAGACGCGGCGGACATATGCCGGAAATCATATATATATATATATATATATATATATATATATATATATATATATATGTATTTCTGTCTTCTATTATTATTTAGTTCTCAAGTTCTCAAGCTCTTAAAAAACACCCTTTATATTCTTGAATTATGTATTATTTTTAGTTAAGCTCAGACATTTAATATTAATCTTCTTTCTGTCTTATTCCTATTCTCCTGAATTTAGTTTAAATAAATGAACATTGATTTGTAAGTAAAATAAAGCGCTTCATGTAGTGTATATTCATTTTTGTATCTAACAGTATGTTACAGTTTGCTGTAAATGCACATATTTACTAGTACTCTCCCCATAACTATAATGCGATAGTATTAATAGAATAAATTCACGAAACCAACGGCTTAAAATACAATTTTTTTCCGATACATTATTCAGAGAGCAGTCTGTTCGCTTCCTTAATTGAATTCGTACCCAACGCACCTTTTCGGGTATCCAACCTACATGTAAATCAACTGAATGTAGACGGATGTGATGAGAGAAATCATGTTGAATTAACAAGAAAGGTGTTTGTCATGTTGTTTACGGGAAATTGGTACATAATAACAACGTTAATGGCTGATATAAGTCGCAGATAATGGATGGAAACAAGAGGAGATGAAGGTTTCGCGTAAATGGTACCTGAAATGAGCGAACATAAATTATTTTTAACGCTCATTATGTCTTCCTTCATAATAAATGGTGTTACATTAATTCTATGAAATTAGTTATTGACGTCTACAATTTTATGGTATTACGCACATTAATATTTCTCCTTCAATTAAGAGGAGAATGTGTAATTTCTATTACAAATTCTAAGCTTTCTTTTACACAAATTTTTATGTGTTGTTAAAATTTCGTTGAAAGAATGAAGCGGTGAAGGAAAACTGTTCGCAGATAGTTTATACTGCAGGGGGAAATTTTTGTATAGTACACGAAGTCATGGATAGTGTTCTAGTATGTGTTCTAGGTTTCGAATTAGTCGCTAGTTCACACATCGTTCGCGGTAGTGGCATTTATAGAATCGTTTTTATGTGGTGGTCGATACATCTCCCGATACTTTTCGGTGACGAAGAGAAATAAAAAACACTTTTTATTATTTTACGATAAAGAGCGTTTAACAACTAGTTTACATACACTCATATATATACTCTCGCTCTCGTGGTTGTGACATGTTAAAAAGACATATGACCCAGATGAGAACCCACCAAAATGTGTTGAAACTGAAATATTTTTGTAGTTTTCGAAGTAGTCTGAAAAGAGCAGTATGATTTAAAACTTGGAATCATTGAGTTAAGATTCAGCTTTAGTAAATGCCAGACTTAGCAAGTTAAGAATAATCGCAATTATTCATAATCAGCAAGGTGTGAGAAAGACAGTAACGTTTCGAAAATTTGTGAATTTATTCAAAAATAATTCTGTTTGTACCTATTATACTACTGAAAATAAGATGGAATCTATCTTGAATTGTTCAAGAAACAATGCAAATATTGAACATCCGCAAGTGTAGATTCTTTGATTGTTTTCATTCAAAGTATTGCAAGGAACGTCACCGATAGGTAGGATCTTATCTTGCGTTATTGACAGTACACTCAATCATGTAGACCATCTGTTTAAGTGTGTGGTAAGATATTTAGTATCTTTGGTTTGTAAAATCTGAAAGTTTTCCATTTTCACCAATAATCAAGTTTCTTTGTGTATTTTGATTATAACGCATCGATTTGATTATCCTTAAGACGACATATTGAATGATGTAGTTACTGGGCTGATTAATGTCTCCTTGAAATCCTCGAATGTTAAACCATTAATTACTTAATAGTTGGCAAATTGTAAATTGATATATAAGAAATAAATGATAGGTCTTGAGGTATGCCGGAATGATAAGAGTTGTGAACAGAACATTCTGTTTTGTTCCATGACAACATCTGTTCTTGTAAAATAGGATTTAATAATCTGATGGTGATGATGATGTGGATTCCTTTCGAGCTTGCTGTTAACGTCATTGCTTTAAAATTGTGATATATACAAGACAGCAGAATTATATTTTTTGACCTTTGGGACTTCATTAATTTTTTTGATTAATTGTCCTGGGCCATATATATTTTGTTTATTGCGGAAACCAAATTGATATGCGGGAATTATATATCATTTATTACTAATTTAAAGCTTTTGATAGAGATTACGTTTTGAATAAAATCTGTTCTTAACTTATAGGTAAGACCAAACTGCAGTAGATTTATTCCAAACTTATGAATCATAATTATTTGTGTGACTTTCCAAAGGTATGGAAAGTAGGATAATATCATAATGAACTATTTTATAAATGAAACTTGTATTTGTTTTTTGATGAATAGTGAATTGTTATAACGGTGATTACTATTAATATGATTATTTGCGCGTTAATGCCTTTTAGTTTCAATAGGATCTTGTTATGATCGTTATAGAATACAAATAATATATTTCCTTCTGTATCATTGGTTTAATAAAAAAGTTATCAATTTCGTCTTGTTTTAGTATTATTAATAATTTGTTGTCTTTATCTTGAATATCAATTACAAATGACAGGTTAGTCAACGGGATGATTTCTATAAAATATACAAAAACACTTTTTTTATTTTATCGACGAATAGTCCAAAATTATTTTTTTTGAAAACAACATATGGAAGGCGGCTTCGTTGTGAAGCTACTCGAAATATTGCATAATATTTCTAGCAGTAGCTCATTTAAATTTGAATACTTTCTTTTAATGCCTGGACGGTCCTTGGGAAGTTACTCTAAAACGCATTTGTTCTTAGGTACACGACAGAGAAAAACGGCACATGTGGTCAAGTCAGGAGAACGAGCTGGCCAGGGAATATAACCATGTTTACTAATAAGATGACTGGGAAATGTCTATCTCAGCATATCCATTAAGAGCCCAATGTGATAGGACGCACTATTTTTTGGAAAAGTGCTGTCTCATTTCTGTCGTATTGGCGTAATGACCAGAGTTCGCAGAGACTAGTTCCTAGCTTCACTTCTCAAAAAGTTTAGGGCCGAATATTCCTAACCATACACCACGCGATTGCTTTCTCTGCATGTAGAAGCCTTATCTATAACTCTTGTGGGTTATTGTTTGACCAATAGCGAAAATTTTGTCTGCTGACGAAACCACTACGATGAGAGTAAGTCTTGATCTTGTTACCCATCCAAACATTGTGACTCACATTTTGCTCACAAAACGTTAATCAAGTAGTGTAGTCTCTAATGTTGAGAGTTTGCGTTTCCGTTACATTTGGGCAAGTTTGGCAGAAAATCTGATGAAATCCGACCATTGTTTTATCGTGAAATTGTAACGTTATAACTGAAATATCTAAATCAAACACGTTATTTCTTGTCAAATATTGTATCGATAATAGCGACATTTTTATATTTATATATAATACTATTTATACTATTTTTTTTAAAACCTACCGCGAAATTTTCTCGAGAGAGAGAAGAATCAATTGGTAAACTTTTAGGGTATATTGTGAATATACATACGAGGGTAGTTTGCCGATAAAGTGGTTTTCGCTTTCTTTGGAGGTGCAGAACCACGTTCTAACCATTGTTTCGACTGTTGTTTAGTTTCGGGTGTACTGTAGTGTATCCAAGTTTCATCGCAAGTAACAAATTCGGATTCCGAACTTTTGATCAATCGTAAGCAACCGCGGCACCCATCTTGCCGAAAGCTTGGAAAGGCCCAATTCTTTCGTTAAAATGTGGTGTACGCGTTCTGTTGAAATGTTTACCGTGTCTGCTATCTCTCTGACTTTGAGTCGTCGATCTTGCGTAATAATATTATGGATTTTTATAATCATTTCCTTAGAAGTCACGATGTTGGGTGCTCCAGAGCGCGCTTCATCAACACAGCTTGCTCTACCACGTTTAAATTCATTTGCCCATCTACTTATTTTGGCGGATGATGGAGCAGATTCACCTAACGTTTCCCGTAACTCACCTTTAATTTGGTAGCTTTCATACCCTTAATTACGAAGTATTTAATCACCGCACGATACTAAGCTTTTTCCATTTTAATAAAACGACGTGTTGCTTCTTTTTCAATCAGCAGTCAAAAATAAACTAATCAACCGATTCATTTAAATATCGGAATGTAGACATATAAATAGGCAACCTAAATTACAGTGCATTTGTTTTACCAATTAGAGCGCCACCTATGTGTCATTCTCACTACTTGTCAAACTATCCTCGTATATGATACTTATTTTTAATATACTATATTGAAATATAATATGATAATGGGACATCTCCTTTCTTTCGGTACATTTATTCCAGTGAATAGATAGATCTTCAACGCAAGTTTGGTGAAAAGACGTAGCGCGGCTTTGAAACCATTCACGCCCAAATTCTGCTACTTGATTTTTGCTTTCGAACTGCTGCTCTAAGGTATCGTGAGGAGCCCGAGAGATCTCTAGTACTTAAGTCAAGACCTTAAATTATGGTGGCGGTGTGGGGTTTCTTAAAAAAGGCTAGATTTTGACTTAAATGTTACATATTCTTAAGCCTTTCACATTCAACAGCACATTGTTGCAGTATTAAACGTTAATTGTCTTTCATATTTAACTATACTTGTATGATCACAAAAAGCGGTTACATAGATTTCTCATTTCGGATCGCTTCATTTTGATTTTAATATGTACAAGATCGTCTTTCGTTGGTTAATCCATACTTACTCATTTCAACTCAAGAATGTAATGACGCACCTAGAACTCATTATAAATACAAAAAAAATGCAAATTTGTCTACGTAAAAATCTACATAAACTTTTTGCTTAGAACTAAAGAGGTGTACTTGTTGATATTTTCCAAATTTAAATACGTATTTTCAATACGTATTTACGTATTAACAAATATCTACTTCGGAATGCTAGGTATGGGAATTAAGTAACGAGATTGCGGTCCTTTCATCGGGAAACTGCATTGGATGAGGCTGTAATTGGAATGTCATTGACCTTGGTACTTCCCAAGCAACAACCCGTAGTTTCGTCTCTCTGTCTGCTTTAGTTTACTTTTGTGCTTTAATTGTAGAGGACACTTAGTAGTGCCGTGATAATGGTTGACACAAAAATCGAGCAGCGAATTAACCTGAAATTCTTGGCTGAATTAAAAAATATCGCCAATAGAATGTTTATAAATGTTAAAGTACGTATTTGGTGATAAATGTTATGTCATGTAAGCGAGGTTTTGAATGGTTGAAACAGTTTTCTGAAGGTCGGGAAGAGATCGCAGATGATGAACGTCCTGGTCGACCTGTGACTGTAATAACTGAAGGGAACGCTCAGAAAATTAATAAAATTGTGATATGGTAAACAGTAACAAAGAAATAGTAAGACGCATTTTGCATGATGAATTAAGCATGATAAAAGTTTATCCAAAAATGGTGCCGAAAAACCTCAATCAAGAACAAAAAACAATCGGATGAACATTTGCTCTGGCATCATGGAGCGACTCACAGAAGAACCAGACTAGCTCACAAAAATCATCACATGTGATGAAACTTGAATTTTACAGTATGACTCGGAATGAATCAATGCACTGGAAGGCCTCCGAATCGCCTAGACAGAAAAAATTACGAATAAACAAGTAGAAATTGAAGGCAATGCTGATCATTTTTTAGATATCAAGGGTGGTATCATGACTAATTGGGTGCCTGAGGGTCAAACCATTAATAAGAAACACTACAAAGAAGTCCTAATCAAGCCGAGGTAAATAGTAAGGAAGAAAAGACCGGATTCGTAAAAGAATGATTTGTGGATTCTGCACCAGGACATCGCTCCAGCTGACAATGCTCTATCTGTGAAGCAGTTTTTAGCGGACAAACGCATTTTTACCTGTTCTTAAAAGTGGAAAGTGCATTAGAAAGATCACCTTCTCAGTCTCTTGAACATGTATAAGCAAAAACGACAGAGTTGTTGAAGAAGGTGACAACTAATGAACGACAGCATTCTTTTGAACAGTGGAAGACACATATACAGCGGTGTATAAATAGGGAGGAGAGTACGTTGAGTTAGTTTCTAAGTGTATAACCCACTTCTAAATAGCATACATAGGCTGTACAAAAGAGCGAGGCGGTAAACAATAGAGTAAACGGAACGATCGTTGGACACGGACGAAACTTTCCACATTTTGGTAATATGTTTTAATAGTATATACCCATTTTTCACTCGAGTAGGCTACCATGGTTACTATACAGTTTCTAGAATTACAATGATGATAACTCATCCTCGCTCCCCTTCATTTCTTTTGAAGTGGTGCTCTCAAATCTTCCTGTTTAAATTCGTTCACTCTGCGCAATTCAGAAAATCTATATGAAGGTTTTGAAACTTCTTTATTAACCTCGGAAATTTAGCTTTCATTTTTTATATCATATAACAGTGTTGACTTGTTAATTTATTAATTATTACGTAGAAAGAAGTAAATTTTAACTGATAATTGTTTCCTCTAATGGGTCTCGCATTTCATGTATATACATTAAGGGAACAATATTTTTTTCTTAAATTAATCTCCGATTAAAGACACAAGAAACGAAAAAGAGAAAGAATTGATAAATGTGTTCGAGTGTTTGCATTAATAAAAAAGGAGCTTATATTCATTCAGAAGAGTAAATTAATCAGATAAATATAACAGGTCTATGTTAAATTTGAAATAGATTAGCAATCAGACATGATTAATTGTTCTGTCTGTCCTTTTTTTATGAATACCGGTAATAAGTGTTTCAGTATTGTCAGTTATATCCAGTGGAGCTTGCGAAATGGATGGTAAGAAGAGAAAGATCATTAATTCTCGTTTAAAAGGTGGAAGAAAAAATTCAAATTACAACTTGCCTGTTTTTTGTGTTGCTTATTGTGTACATAAGATTTCAAGTTAATTTCTTACGTTCCGTTTACTAAAAGCACAACACTGGAAGGCTATTCGATTTGTTATGTACATTTTCGCAGCGTATTTCCTTGTTATGAAAGAAGTAATCTTAAAATTGCTTTCTCAGTTTCTTTTATAAATTGAGTTTATAACTTCAATTTAATCATATATAGGAACATATCAATGAATTGCCATTATGCAAATTTAAAACAAAGCTAAATTACTTCAAAATAATATACTGTTTTATAAAATAGATTATATTCTACATATAAAAACTGCGTAAGCTCTTATACGAGTACACCAGGGTTGCAAAATTAAGTTATTACTTTAATTGCATAAAAACACTTCAAATACAACAGAGGTTAGAATTTCCAAAATGTATTAAAATACGACGGGTTTCACATATGTATGTACATATTGTCTTTGTCAAATATATAATACTAAAAACTCATAGAGCGACCAGAAGAGATTTAAGTTTTTCATTATGATGACGATAGGTTACAAGGTAAAATGACTCCACAGAAGCTGTTCCAGCTTGGGTGGGATTATCCACTATATTTTCTAGATCTGGTAGTCTCTTACCACTTGTTTCGATCCCAATATCTTGTATTTAAACATAGAAGTTTTACGAGCGCTACATATAAGTAATATTATATTCTCGGACTCACCGTGATGTTGGACAGAAGTTCTCGAAAGAATTGGCGTCTCGACGTTTCGACGACATCTCAATCATCATCTTCAGGAGTTGTTTCGTAGTAAAGCGTCATCCTAAAACTACCAGTTTCAGATTGACGCTTTACTACTGCCGAAGAAGATGATTGAAATGTCATCGAAACGTCGATTCTTTCGAGAACTTCTGTCCAACATCGCGGAGAGCCCGAGAATGTAATAATCTGAAGACACTAATTTCGAATATTTCTAATTAACGTTAATTATTAATATCTATATGATTAATGTCAGTATCACTAACAATCGCGCACAATCACAGCAACTTGAATATCTGTATATGCCTCCCGAGAAGTAAATGTTATTGTTTTGGAAGCTCAATACTACCCGTCTCTGTTTGATTCAATAACTTAGAAACTATAAAAGATATCGAAAACAAGTTAATACAAAATTTAAACTGTTTTACATGTACTTAACAATAGCGCAAACATTTTCCCTGTAACAAGTAACAAGTTCTTGTTTAGGAAAACCCCGTCCCCCATTTTTAGAATAGAGAAGCTATGTAGAATACACACACACACAAATAAATATATATAATAGTTTTTATCGCAACATATATATATATATATATATATATATATATATATAAGTGATATTAAACTCTCGGGTTCTCCGCGATGTTGGGCAGAAGTTCTCGTAAGAACCGGCGTCTCGACGTTTTGATGACATATCAATCATCTTCTTCAGGAGATGTTTCGTAATGAAGTGTCAGCCTGAAACTACGCTTCGCTTCGAAACAATTCCTGAAGAAGATGATTGAGATGTAATCGAAACGTCGAGACGTCGATTCTTTCGAGAACTTCTGTCCTACATCGCGGAGGGACCGAGAACCTAATATTACTCATACTTACAATCGCGAGAATCTTATATATACATATAAGAATAAATAAATATATATATAATATATTGTGATGGTATATTTATTTTAACAGGAATAAGGCGAATTGTAAGAACTATTAATTTGATGACGCATCTAAGACAAATAATAAAAAGTTACATAAACACAAATTTGGCAGATACTCATCGTATATAGTAATGAACCGAACAAGTATTAAAGTAAATATAAAAAGCTACCAAAAATTATTGAAATTAATTCTAAATACTTGATATGACTAAAACAGTGTAATACAAACTTGTGTAAGTATTAGGAAGTATGTAATAGTTTTTAGTAATATACACATATGAATATATATATATATATATATATATATATATATATATATATATAAACATACATATATAAACCTTATGTCATCGAGCATAATTTTGTTGTAATCATAAATCTTAGGTAAGATAGTTATTGTTAAAATGGTTCTTGGAATAGAGTAAACCTAAAATAGATAAGTTTTCAATTAGTATGGAACAATTTTATGATGAATGAAAAGGAATACCAAAAGAAATGTACTATAGATGTAACGGTGAGAGAAAGAATTTTTGAAAGAAATATGAATGTAGAGCGGAAAACATATTTATACCATAGAACTGAATATTGGGATAGGGATAGGATAGTTTTGGTAAAGGATTCAAGTAAAACTAAGAATTTATAGGTAATTAATGTATATAAAATTAGTAGCAAATAAATATAGAGAAACTGTACAAAATTAAATTTACATGATTTGAATGTAGGGTTATGTTGACATTCATAGAAATATTAATTTAAAGAATAAGGTATAAATAAGCTGCATATTTAAAATATTGTTGTTCTTTTGTCTTTTTTATTGGTCCTATAAATTTTCTTAGAAATACAGGTGCAATTTAAAATGGGCAGATTGATGCTTTGATACTTGTATAGTAAACATGTATAATTTCTGCTAAACGAAAACAAAATACAATGTATAAATTGTAATGGTGATTATGTAAATACTACATTATTGTTGTGTAACTGTTCATTATCAGTCCATTATAAATTAAAATAAGTTAGACGAATTTAAATGAATTGTTAGTGAATTATTAGACGCTTATAATAAGTGAAAATAATAAAGAATGAATTTATGTCATGAGATTAAAGTATATAACTTTAGGCGCATGTCGTGCCAACTTACAAAACTATGAAAATAACATATTTAAAGAATCTGCTAAGGGATTGCAGTTGATAAAGAAAATAGGAAACATATAGTAACAGGAAGAAGAATAATGAAAGGAATTTAGGAAGATTTTGTGCTAAGGGGGTGGATATATATAAATTAAGGAAATAAAAGAAAAAATAGATATTGGATTATCATTATTTAATACAGTTAGAAAGTTAGATGACATTTAGTGTTAGGATAGGACAAATAAATAAAAAGGGCAATAAGAATTTAGTTTTGTAATAACATTTAAATGTATTACTATTGCCAAAAGGCGTTACTTTATATTAGAATGTATCTATATATTTATTTATTTCACTTAAATATGTACTACCTCATACCAAGAAAAGTAATTAACATTTTTTACTTTTACTTACATTAGCTGACAATGTGTAATATGTAATCATACAAAATATTAAATAATAGTGCAGACAAGCAAAGAAACAAGCACTTATTTAAAATATATTGGTTGATATTTGTCAAATGCGAAAATATTTTTAAATTACGTTCACAAAACAACACCATTAACGCATTAAAATCTTCGTCCATTTTCGGTCATAAATTAAAGTTACATGAATGTCAAAGGATTTAAAACAACAAATAATGTTTTAAAACATTACTATATATTATTATAGAATTATGTTAACTTCCATGAAAAATAACCGAAATTACTTTTCGAAAAACTCAATATATCTATGTATATACGAGTACTTATATCGGGTTTTTCAATAAGGATATAACAATTTTGTATTTAACAGAATAATTGAGATATTTGGCTGAAATTTATTTTAGGTGCACATGTTACATTTAACTACGGAATTAAATCTCGTTTAATAGCACCACCGCGAGTACGTTTGGATCGATCGATTCTTTGGAGTCAATTTTCTACCACTCTTTCACACATATCGGCCGGAACGTTGGCAATTTCTCGTTCGATATTGTCTCTGAGCTCTTTTAACATTGTTAGCTTGTTGGCATAAACCAACGACTTAACGAAATCCAACGGCGTTAAATCGCATGAGCGAGGTAACCGCTCGCCCCGATCATTTCTCGAGATTACACGGTTACCGAAGATCTCTTTCAATAGATCAGTTGTTTGGCCAGTTGTTTGGTAAGTGGCAAAATCCCGTTGAAACTACGTATCACTGATGTCGAATCCATCCAATTTTGGCCAAAAATAGTCTTCCAACATGGTAGGATAGCGAACTCTATTGACCATAACATGACGATAATTTTCATCGAAGAAAAAATATGGTCCAATCATATCTCCAGCATGAAATTCACACTACACGATCACTTTTTGTAGTTGGAATGGAGTCTCTTTAAACACACGTGGGTTTGTTGCTGTCGAATAACGCATATTTTGCATATCGACAAAGCGAATAAGCCAAAAATGAGCTTCATCGCTGAAGATGATTTTTCAATGAAATTCGGGATTTTCTTCCAACTTTCGCAGAGTCCAATCGGAGATATTTTGACACCTCAAATGATCAAGAGGCTCCAGTTCTTGACTTAATTTGATCTTGTAGGGGTGTAAACCACGATTTTCACGCATAATTTGCCACAATGTGGTTTGAGAGATTTCCAATAGCTGTGAACAGCGTGGAGTCGTCTGATTTGGCTTATTTGGAACTAAAACACTTACGGCTGCGACATTTTCGGTACTTCGACCGGAGCTTTGTCTCTTTGGCACAAGAGCATCTAATAGTGAATATATTGACTCGAATGTATCCACTATAGCACGCACAACTTGTCTGGTAGGATAATTATCACGACTGAAAATTGGAGTAAGTGCTCTTAAAGTTGCGACTACCGACTCAGAAAGGCAGTAGTTATTTTTAATATTTTCCAAACGTTGCTTGTTCGTGAACTTCAACATGATAAAAATGTTAAATTTTACTGACGTTTCGATGTTTACAGATCATGAAAAACGTTCAAACGTGCGTTCGTATTAAAAGACAAAATCGTTATGTCCTTGATGGAATACCTATATATATTATATACCCAATGCTATATGGGTATATAATATAATACAATACATTTCTGCCCATATACGTTTCGCATTTAAATTTTAAGAATAAAATTGTTGTTCTGATCGAAGAGGTTTATTGAAGAGCAAAAGAAATAGTTTGGTTTTAATTATATGATATATGACAAAAACGTTAGTTTGAATAACATATCCCACATTTCCTTTTTGTAATTTAAAAGATTTCACAGATAGTCATAAATTCAAAAGTTTTTTTCACGTGCTTTTAATTTTAGAATTTTATTAATAATGTAACTTCGTCCGTTTATTTGAGTTGTTAATATGCTTAAATTTACCAATGTTACCCTGCTACAGTATTATATCGCGACCTCAAACAACCGTACATACATTTATATGCTAATTATTGTTTTGTTACGCTAGAAGGATTGCAGCATAAAGATGCCAAACTTATAACTTATTTAATAATTTCAAAATTTGCTCGGGTATCATGCTTGTAAAATTTCACGAAAAGTGATGTCGAGTTTCAAGGAACTCTATTCTTTAAACAATAAACGTATTTGTTTTAAACTCCGGTTCAGAATACGTCTAAACTTACACACATATACATACATACATACATATATATATATATATATATATATATATGTATATATATATATATATACCTAAATGTATTCGTGTATGTATATATAGATACATACACGAATACATTTAAGTATATGTACACAGCAGTATTATGCGACCTAATTTCTTTATTAAACGAACACCCGCTGGAGGTATAATTTAAAACAAGTTTCACGGGTAAATGGTTTCATGTATTAAAGTAATAGTGTAACTTCAAAAATATAATTATGCAAGTTTCTTCGCATCAGCTTTCTATGAAATTGGCTTAACGTTTAATGTTTATTTTGTATATTTTTGTCTAGTTACTTCCGTACGTTGAGAAAAGCACCTTCGCCGCAATTTGTGATAATTAACTTTTCCAGGATTTTAAAGGTTTTTTTCAAATTGCAAATTTATGATGATTATCATTATAAATAGCAATTTATGTTATAAAGTTGGAAGTACGAGTCAATTGATAAGCACGTAGTAATATATACGATATAATAAAGGCTGTTTCAAATTGCGCGGTTTCTTTTAAGAATAAATAAAATATAGATGGCGCACTGACTTTGTCTGGGTATGTGGGCATTTAAAAAGTGTGATGTATGATATTTATAAAAATGGCTTCGTACACGGTACAACAACGCGTTCAAATTGTTGAATTATTTTATGAAAATCAGCGTTCTGTGAAAAGAGTTTTTAAAAAATTATGTGAATTTTATGGTTTACATAATCGTCCATCTGAAAGCACTATGGGTCGAATTATTAAAAAATTACAAGAGACCGGTTCCGTGGAAGATCAAACAAGTGAAAACTACAGTCGTAATGGTCGTTCACAAGAAAATATTGATTTGGTTCGTGAAAGTGTTGCTGAAGATCCTGAAATGTCCCTTCGACGACGTTCACAAAAACTTGGACTTAGTGGATCAACAACATGGCGTACTTTACACAAGGATTTAGCTCTGAAGGCTAATAAGGCTCAAATAACATGGGAACTGAACAAATTAGATCATTTGAAACGTCGTTCATTTGTCAATTTCATCAATGAACAACCAGCTGATTTTTCTCAAAAAATTGCGATTTTCGATGAGGCACATTTTGAACTTGGTGGCTGTTAATAAACGAAATTGCCGTATCTGGGGTGAGGAAAATACACGAATTATTCATGAGAAACCTATGCATCCTAAACGAGTTACTGTTTGGTGTGCATTATAGTCAGGTGGTGTAATTGGATCTTACTTCTTTGAAAATGCTGCTGGTGAAGCTGTAACTATCAATGGTGATCGATATCGTCGGATGTTAATCGAATTTTTGTGGTCTGAATTGATCTAGAGAATATGTGGTTTCAACAGGATAGCGCTACACCTCACTTTGCACACGAATCAATTGATTTATTGAGAGAAAATTTTCCTGGACGTGTAATCTCAAGAAACGATTATGTTAATTGGCCACCAAGATCATGTGATTTGACACCGTTAGACTATTTTCTTTGGAGTTATTTGAAAAGTCATGTTTATAAAAACAATCCACAATCAACTCCTGCTTGTAAAGATGAAATTATTCCTGTCATTGGTGAGATAGAGCCTCAATTATGTCAAAATGTCATTGAAAATTGTAACAAAAGAGTGGACGTCTGTGGCGCTGCAGGAGGAGGCCATTTGGCAGATATTATTTTTCGTGTATAAATGTCATAACTGATACTTTGATTACCAATAAAAAGTTTTTGAAAGTGAATGTAAATTATGTGTTTTATTTATTCTTTAAAAAAATCGCGAAATTTGAAACACCTTTATATGTATATCATTATAAAATGATTTTTACTGTTATAAGTACGAGTATAAGCTGCATAGAACTTTCTTTGGGAGTAGACTATTATTATTATCATTATTATTATTAAATTGATTACTATTGCTATTATTATCATCAGGTCTCTATATTGTTATGAAGGAATGGCTTGTGGGAGAACCCTACTATCTTAAAGCTGAGATGTTATGACGTACATATTGCTGTAATATGTACAATGATGTTATTACTTATCCTCTCGTTTAACTAGGACGTATGTATCTATAAAATATAAAATAAATACTTTTGCACATTTAATTAAGATTGAGATTCTTAGGAATTTTTTTTTGTAAAATGTTTAAAGGGTTGAGCTGGAGTTTCGTTGTATTAATCGGGCTTAGAATCCGATTGACACAATATTTAGATAAATAAAGCGATAGATTATTATAACAATGATTTATTAAATTTATCAAATTTCAGACACATTTGAACATTTTTAATAACGATATTTAAAAATATATATGCAGTTGTGATAAAATATTGGTAATTTTTGAAACATTTTAAACATTTTTAAATATACAATATGCAAAAAGTTGGATATTTAATTTATGCACAAAATTGATATTAAATCGTAACTAATAGCGATCCAAAAGATTTCATTTTGAAGCAACGACCTAAGTTTTCGAAAATTTATTGAAACAAAATTTGGAATATTGACTCAGAATTCAAAAAATCCCGTTTTTGAATGTAAACTAAACTAAAGATACATGTACATACTCGATCAATAAGGTTGATATATAACCCCTTTCCACATTAACTTTGTAAATTCTGTATATGCATTTCGACAACCAAGTTGTCATCATCAGCAGATAATTTCAAAGTGGCAAAACACGGCGAAAAACAACCGCACGAAAATCAAACTCCGTACGCGATCCACACCGTTCAAAACCAAGATGTACACTGAAGTGTACACCTGGCAAAACACGGCGAAAAACAACCGCACGAAAATCAAACTCCGTACGCGATCCACACCGTTCAAAACCAAGATGTACACTGAAGTGTACATCTTGGTTTTGAACGGTGTGATGTACACTGAAGTGTACATCTTGGTTTTGAACGGTGTGGATCGCGTACGGAGTTTGATTATCGTGCGGTTGTTTTTCGCCGTGTTTTGCCAGGTGCGACACTTTGAAATTATCTGCTGATGATGACAACTTGGTTGTCGAAATGCGCATACAGAATTTACAAAGTTAATTGTGGAAAGGGGTTATATATCAACCTTATTGATCAAGTCAATCAACCACAGGCTCCATCAAATTCAACTAATGTACATACTCCTTATAATCATGGCAATTGACAATCTACTCATGTGGCTTGTAATTCCATATATTCTCAACAAATTTGATTTATTGTATGTGTTTAGAATCAAAATACTCCAAGTACATCCGTTGTTTGGTGTACATTGACTTCATTGACGACACAATTAAATTAAGCTACTCTAATCCGCATTAATTATCATAAATCCATTAGTTTATAAAGATTGATTCGCATTTAAATATAATCGGTATTGGCGTATCATTATGAAACCTGTTTACAATCAGGTTAATGAGTAGTATTATGTAAATGGTTTATTCAAAGCATGGAAATATATGCATTTAATATTGCAAATGCATTGATCAAGTAAGTACACGTTATTGTGTATTCGAGTCAACTCTACTATATTTGCTTTTACTCCATAAGATGTTTCCATTTAAATGTTATTTAGCTGCACTATTTGAAACAACCGATAGCATATATTTCTCATTAATATTCAAAATAAGGAAATTGCATTTCATAAATAACGAATATTAAATTGAAACTAAGCAACGAAGTAACAACAAAGTTAATCACAGTTTCTCATATTATATTAAACAGTGGCATGCGAGGTGAGAACTATAAATTGGAAACTAATTATTTAAAGTATTTTTTCAAAGTAAAATAATCTAAAACGATCTACCTTGTGTATAGTGATTATTAAGAATATCCAAACTTTGTTTAAGGCATTCTTTGCTTTCTTCGAGGTATTTATTAGATCAATTTCTAGTTATGAAGAGTTCAGGGAAGGATTAATCGTTCTGTTCCATAGAAAATTTTGGTTTACACTTTCTTTCGCTGCACGCTGCAACTTCCTAAGGTTTGTGTTTTGACTAAAATATTTTTAATATTTCAACACTGGAATAAGCTTAGATTAAGTTTTCTTTTTTAAAATAATTCATAATTGAAGAGAATTGAAATTAGGATTTCCAAACAGTTATTTCTCCGCTATTACAAAGTACAGCAAATTTTTTTCCGACTAACGCTGAGCGATTTTCATTTTGTTACAAGTTTCGATGTCGAAATAAAGAAAAACCATTTAATTAAAAAAAAATGCATTAATCCTTCCAGCTACTAACACGTCCTCGCATTGATCAGTTATGGCAACCGTTTAATTTGTCGAATTAGGAGATGAATTACTGCTTCTTTCACCATATTCACCAGATCTGCTTTCGAGTGATTTCATGTTCCAAATTTGAAGAAACGATTCGGTAGAAAGAGGTTCGGAATAATTTAGGTGATAGCCGCGACGAGTACCTATTTTGAAGAATTTCAGAAAGATTACTTTTTAGACGGCTTGAGAAATTTTAAAGTTGTTGGGCTAAACGAATAGAATTGGAAGAGTATTATGTTGAGCTAAACCAATAGAATTGGAGGAATATTATGTAGAACTAAACCAATAGAATTAGAGCAGGATTATGTTGGAGATTAAAATATATCTTTTACCTTCAAACAAATGTTTCATTGAAAAATCGAATCACTCTCGTATGTATATAAGAGGCCAGGATCGTATGGTGGTAGTAATTTATAGAACATGGTCATGATAAACCGTTTTAAGCGTCTGATATGGTGTCACAAAGTAGATAGGATCTGTTAAATATTTAAAGCATAAGATAGGCTTTCATAGTTGGTTTAACCAAATCCACCATGGATAAAAATATTTTAATATGCAGAAAGTTTTCGTTCTACATTCAACGTGCATAATAAGCTTAGATGTATTTGTAAATATGTCATTAAACTTTCAAGATTTTCTGAAACACAATAATTTTTGGCGTCTTCTACAGCGTATAGCTGCGCGTGAACAGTGTCCAATATTTGTACTGATTTCATTAACACTAACCGAGGATTTTTTAATTTTTATCTACTCTACACTAGTCAGAAGTAATTGTTGTGAATAGTTTATAAATTTCTTTTAACCTATCTTGAAATTTTGTCTGGCTTTTCGTGATCCTTAAAATATTTATGATAGTCAAACGCTTCCTATAACCAAGTTCCTCAACGTGTAAGAAACGGCTGGGGTGATTTAGGGATGTGTGTCTTTTAATTTTCTAAAACGTACTTGCAATTAACGCATCTGCCTCTGGATAACATCTACAAATAATTTCTGCCGCAAGATGTGTTGAAAAAAAGCACTTACTCACTTTTGTTGATGTAATTAGTGAACCCATCGTGGTCCCGATTTCGTCATACACGGCTTGTAAGATCGTATAGACATTATTACTTACATATTCGGCGATAGCTTATTAGAAAAATGTGACTTGTTTTAAATTGATAACTTGATTTATTAACAGTAACTACTAAAATAAGATAACTCAAAACTTGTAAAGAAAGAAGTGACGTCGAAATTTGTTAATTCATGCAAACTGGAAGATGTCTTTTCGACGCTAGAGCAGAACTATATATTTTTCCTATAAAATTAGTTTTAAGTTAGCTCGGTTAGCTTTAAATACGTCATAAAGTTTATAAAATTCTGCAAAATATAAGTAATAAGGACAGGTCTTGTGAAAAACTCCAAAAGATTTGATTTTGAAACAAAGACCTAAGTTTTCGAAAATTTATTGAAACAAAATTTGGATTATTAACTTAGCATTAAAAAATCCCCTCTTTGAATGTACAACTAAACTAAACTAAAGATACATGTACTTACTCCTTATAATTATGGCAATTGGCAATCTACTCATGTGACTTGTAATTCCATATATTTTCAACAAACTTGATTTATTTTTTGTGTTTAGAATCAAAAAAAAAACAAATAACTCCAAGCACATCCTTTGTTTGGTATACATATGGTTATCCACCGCCTAATATGGCACATTCGTAGTTAGATGTTTGACAGAAATACAAACTGACATTTTAAATTAAATGCATTCTAAAAAAAGTAAGCCCTAGAATATTGAAAATCGCCCGGCTACCAAAGATCTAGTTGCTTTTGTACCCTCTGACCTATATGGTATATATCTTAAACCAAATTAATTGACTTTAAATTGGCATAATCACTTAAGGTTGATATATAAACTTTCCACCTGGAAAATACGGCAAAAACCCACGCGAAACAAATTACCGTCGAAAGTCAAAACGCACACTCTATATTCTTTCCACATAATTTTTAAAGAAACTTGTATTCTAGTCTTAAACTATCCTAAAAAAGTGTAACTGCCTGCGTTTACAACATCCTCCCTTGTCTATCGTATAAGAGGTTAAAGAGAGATGAGTTATGGGTAGGCTCCATGTCAGTGTTAAAAGGTGTCAAATTTACCTTTAAATTAGCAATTAAGAAATCAATTTCAAAATTCAAAATTTTAGTGAAATCGTAATTAAAATATTTTAAAATGTCATTAGTATCTCTAACGAAGAATAAAGGACTCAACATTTCATTAAAAGATAATTGAAAATGACTAAGTACTAAATTTTTGGCGTTTTATTGCTTCGAAATGCAAACGAATCCTCTTATGACTATTTGCTTTTAACGTGTAACACTTCGAACTGTACACGGATACTTTATACATATTGACATCTTGAAGTGCAGACAAATTCTCGCCTTATCAACTATTTCTTCACCTTTTATATCCGTGCCTTTAAGTTGATGGACCCAAAACTCAGCGCCAAAACGACTAGCGATTTCACGTCTTTGACGACCACGGCGTCATTTCGCTAATTCTGCTTTCTTATTTCATTTTGATTTAATTTCTATCGCTTAGAACGTAATTTTACATTAATCTTTACTTATTAATATTTTCAAACAAAATTATTAAATTATACGTCATTTATCGGACATTTTCTTACTACAGTTAGTTATATACCTTCTAAAATATTATCTAGCCATTACAATACAATTGTTATTATTAACGTAACCTTATTTATGGTCGGACATATCACACACGTAAACCACTTATAAAACAAATAGAAGTTGTTTGTGTTAATATACAATTTTTATACCAGTTCGTCTTTTTACGAGTATATGTGGTTTTACACAATATTATTTTTAGATATATACGAGTATCTTCCTTTGACTTATTATTAAAACATAAATTAGTTTTAATAATTTTAATTTCAAAGTTTGCTAATTTAAATTGGTTAAACAATCTTTTAAACCAATTTGAACTAAATTCTGTGCATTTCAATATTACAAGAAATCACACGAACCTATGAACTTATACAATGTCAATGCGCTTATCCTTTATTGCGGTTGTGGTAAGCAAGTGTCGCTCGATAAGGAAAATCTAGACGTTTTCAAGATATATAAAATCATCTCGCTGTTTCAATCATATTCGAGACAATATAATCGATATATGATAGTTACACGAATCCTTTTGATAATCTATTTAAATTTTTCTATAATATTATATAATGTAGATCTTTATATACATTAATATAATCTTTCCACTAAGAAAGATAAACCTTTGGTATAGTGAATTAATGTATATGTGTGTATTACGTGTAGTTTTTATATCGTACCAGATAATTTGCACATCCTGGGGTCGTAAAATAATGTACGTTTATAATTACATCAATACTTAATTTAAAAGACACAGCCATATGTACATATATGTATGTACGTATATACTATTTCTTTCTGCTTCTGTTGTGATTTGTTTCAATATAATATTTTTATTTATCCAAGATAACTGACCAACAATTATTATTGACATCATTTTTAAAACAGACGAGCAAAAATATATAACATGAACGAAATATAAGACTTCAAAGAGAATTATAATAGCTTAGATCTCTAATTTTCACAATTTTTTGAAATAAAATTTTTGGTTTTCAAACAACCTGAATGCATGCTCTATATTTGTTCATTCTATGTAAAGTTTAACCATATATATTACAAGAGTAAGCAACTTATTTGTAAAGACTAAATAAAAATCTATTTGTTTGTGTTTCTCTCTGGAAAATCTACTGTATATATCCCAAAAGGTTTTATTACCAATGAAAATAAATTTGTTTGCTAAAAGTGGCCAAAAACTTCGCCTCCTTTGAATTTATTCGACGTATCGACTTTGAATCCAGTGAAAAAAAGACACACTTTATTGAAAAGAAACTTCGAAAACAATTTTACATAGGAACGATGCCCTCGGAAGCGTCCTATAGAGACTCGGGCTTCCCAATGGGAGTCGTACAACTCAATAAGCTTTCCTGAAACAATAGTTCACATGCGAGAATGTATTGTGCTCTGATGAGACCGGAAACGGAAGGTCGTCATATGTTTCTTCCGTATATGTATCGATGTTATTATAACGCTAACACAACTGTGCTTAATTTGCAGCTGGTTTTAAGGTACATGTTTTACGATATCAATTTTACACATTTTGTTTATTCCGATATTGAACGGTTTTTAAATTGTCTTCTAGTTAGATATGAAATGTAAGATCATATTATGTGATTAGATTTGGTATGGTAATCAATTACTATTTTATCTACTTACTACTCTACATTTGAATAATATTTAATGTATTTTAGTCTCAATTTCACACAGTCTCATGGTGTACAGAGAAACACACTACTGAGTGTTCTTTGTTGAAAACTAAAAACTAATACTACCAATGAAACTGACAATATTTCCTGCCTCTCTCTTAGTTTCATAAGTATCGTTATTATTTAATAAAGTTACTAGTTGTTTAGGGTTGAACCGTGTCAAGAATTTTTGTTATAGCTGTATTATCTAGTTCTGTTTGTTATGAAAGTCATATTTACTACGGCAATTGTAAATCCGCAACTTAATTGGTTGTGATAAGTGAGATTCACCTTTAATCATAGTTTGCGTAGTTTTAATTTTCGTTGTACGTTAAATAATTGCTAGAAGGAAATCATTTGTTATAACGTTCATATAAAGTTTCGTTTTAATATTTGGCGATGACTAAAATAATACTAGAAACGATAAAAATAAAAACAACATTCTTTTATTAATAACACATTCACTAAAACAAGAATTCAAGAAAGATTCACAGAGCGCTTACAACAAATGTTTAATAGTCAGGTAAATGCTTAAAATAATGGTAAAGCACTTAACACATATTCAATCCGACTTCCGACTTATTCATTCGTACGAAAAAAGAAGGAAGAAGATGCAAGAAGAAGAAAGAGGAAGGAAGATAGAAGAAGGAAGAAGAAGGAAGAAGAAGGAAGAAGAAGGAAGGAGAAGGAAGAAGAAGGAAGAAGAAGGAAGAAGAAGGAAGAAGAAGGAAGAAGAAGGAAGAAGAAGGAGGAAGAAGGAAGAAGAAGGAAGAAGAAGGGAGAAGAAGGAAGGAGAAGGAGGAAGAAGGAAGAAGAAGGAAGATATTTTATTGATATAAAAATTCCCAATATAAATAAATAAATAATTAATTTCAGAATATATGTTCTGACCATGAAAAATAACATTTAACAAAATAATACTAGAAACAGAAAACAAAATTGCACCATAAAACCACAATAATGTAAATTATAGTTCAAAAGAATATATAATAATCGACAACAATAAAATTGAAATCTTGGAATACAAAATAATATGTCGAACAGATCCTCACCAAATAACAAGAACACACAAATTGTTGAAAATCGGAAATATTTACTCAGAAACGATTGCAATACAAGATTTGAAACAGACATTTATAAAGCTGATTGATATCTATAAAAAAATACAAGGACCAGAAACATTCTCACATATCATGAAATAACACACAATAGACCAGACATTACAGTAAAATAGGAATACTCAAAGGCATATGTGACTGACTATTTTATACCTAATATCTATAATCTTCAGAAAATATATACAGGAAAACTCAATAAGTATATCCCTCTAGCGGAAGGTATATAGTGTTGCGGTTGATCCTAAGCCTGGTGAGCGGTACTGGTACCATGTCAAACATGGGGACTGTTGGTGTAACTGTTAAATTAAGGCGTAAGGGGTAGTATATGTTATACAATAAAGGTTGCACATACTTATGTATGTGCAATCTTTATTGATACTGATATGAATGAACATTATTTTTATTATTATTATTACTACTATTTTTTATTTTCTTCTCTATGTAAGCATACAGTCACACTAACAGTTTTCACGTTTGATTACCTACCAGCACCGCTCATCAGATTTAGAAAGGTGATTAGGGATAAAAGGTTAGTTATTTTTGACTGTTGTAAGCATTATTGCTTACAACAGTCAAAAATAGGTAATTCTTAAGCATCTTAAACAGCTTAATATTTACTATAGATATTTACATATATTTACTTTTATAAAAACTGTCAATAATTTATTTCTTCGAAATACTCTAAATATTTTTTGACAAAATTACAGTAATAGTAATAATAACTTACTTATCTAACAGCATTAAGCCAAAGAAAGTATAACAAATTTATTAATAAACTAAATTTAGTATTGAACTAATTATAAAGTATAGTAGTATATATATAGTAGTATATATAAAATTTTAGTCGATCAAAATAAAAGATTAACATTATTTTTTTAAAATAAAAATGTAAATAATGATAGTAATTGGGCAGTAAAAAGTGTCGCTTTTGGAGTAGAGCCCATAATAAATACCGCAAATAGGAGTTTCGACATGGCTGAAATATTAGAGGCACCTTTTAACGCCTGCGCAATTATTGGTTATTATATATTATGTATTATATATTACATATTATGTTTTTGACGAATATGGTTATCTTCATGTCTAGGCTTGAAACTTTTCAGACTGCCCTTGTACTAAGTCATCGCTAAACATAAGGAAAAGTAAAGGATCTGATCTAGAGCCTTGTGGAATTCTGTAACAAGTAACACACTGGAAAATTTTGCTGTATGATAATTTGGGCCATCTTTACTTCTGCTAAATCTTCAATAAAGCGAGAGAAATATTATTACACTGTCTGACAGTATGAATATTTAAATCAAGAGAATTGTTCCCTAAATTTGTTTAAATAAAAATTGCATATTCTAAAAGTTTGTTTACTAGAAGATACTTTCTAGTATTACTTGTTACTTGTATAAGTATTTGTTCTAACCTCTTGGAAAGTTATATAGTTTATTATTATTATATATAGGTTTATTGTATCATATCATATTAGCAACTCAAAAGAAATTGGTATTCAAATCGCAATACTAAATCTTTTACATAAATTAGAAACAAGCATGGGTCCCGGACTTATGCTTTTGGAATTCTATGTACAATTTTTAATATATTATTATTGAACGAGTATTAGATATGCTATATCTACAATTCCAGTTACTTTCAATTATAAAAGCTTTACTACATTAAAAGACTTAAACTGATCGCAGTATATTGGTTAAAATGAGAAAAAATCTGAAACAAATTTATATAATGCATAGTATTATATAACTAATTAATCAGTGAAAATCTATACCAATGAAATAGCTTTACAGTTGCGTAATACATATTTGATATATTCATACGACAGGAGAAAATTGCCATTATGACTTCATTGACAACAAAATTAAATTAAGCTACTCTAATCCGCATTAATTATCATAAATCCATTAGTTTATAAAGATTGATGCGCATTTAAATATCATCGGTATTGGCTTATCATTATGAAAACCTGTTTGCAATCAGGTTAATGAGTAGTATTATGTAAATGGTTCATTCGAAGCATCGAAATATATGCATTTAATATTGCAAATGCATTGGTCAAGTAAGTACACGTTATTATGTATTCGAGTCAACTCTACTATATTTGCTTTTACTCCATAAGATGTACTATTTGAAACAACTGATATCATATGTTTCTCATTAATATTCAAAATAAGGAAATTCCATTTCATAAATAACGAATATTAAATTAATATTAACAAACGAAGTAACAACAAAGTTAGTAATAGTTTGTCATATTAGATCAAACAGTGACATGTGAGGTGAGAACTATAAATTGGAAACTAATTATATAAAGTATTTTTTCAAAGTAAAACAATCTAAAATGATCTACCTTGTATAGAGATTATTAAGAATATCCAAACCTTGTGTAAGGCATTCTTTGCTTTCTTTGAGGTATTTATTAGATCAATCTCTATTTATGAAGAGGTCAGGGAAGGATTAATCCTACTGTTTCATAGAAAATTTTGGTTTACACTTTCTTTCGCCGCACGCTGTTACTTCCTGATGTTTGTGTTTTGACCAAAAGATTTTAATATTAATAATATTTTAACACTGGAATAAGCTTAGATTAAGTTTTCTCTTTTAAAATAATTCATAATTGAAGAGAATTGAAATCAGGGTTTTCAAACAGTTAATTCTCCGCTATTACAAAATTCAGCAAATTTTTCTCCAACTAACGCTGAGCGGTAAATAAAATAAATAAAAGAACTATTTGACAATATCAAGACGTAGTAAAACTAAAATCAGTACAAACAAGATGTAAAACACTTTTTACACGTAAAATGTAAAAAGTTACCAATTTTATTTAATAAACTAGCCTACAGAACGCCTACAGTTCCGTCTATGTCGGACATAAATATTAAGAGTTAATTTCTTGAAAGTTCAAATTTCTACAATATGCTTAACACCACCTTTGAAATTACTTCGTCAGTACATTGTTGTACTCTTAATGGAAATTAGTAAGATTGAGGTGACAGTGGTTCGTAATATAACATTAACAGAATTTTTTTACAATCTATTGGTTCGTCTACACATAACTACAGTTCCTTACTTTTCAATTCTAATTTAATTCAATTTTCAATATGTTTGCGAGCAGATAGTATAAATTGTTATAAAGTTTTTCGACTAGATAATATGTATATAGTTCCATATCTATTCCAGAATGAGAAAAATGATTCGTTGTTTACTAAAGTAAACGGTAAATTACACAAAATAAATATTATACATAACTTGAATAGGAATTGCTCATTTGATCGTAACTATTTTTGCATTATTCACATGTCGCTTATAGTAACTTTTTGTCCAGCGTATTAGAGACATATCGCAAACAATAGATTTGATTTTCAAGCCACCGTTAATTAAATTCTGTAAATTTATAATAAATTTATTCACTGCGTCTGATAATGCTCGTTTCCTCTAACAAGGTATCTGCGACATTATTACGTACAACGTAGATCAGTTCATACAGAAAGAAGTCTACACATTCGCGCTCAACATGTGTATTCCAGTCGGCGAGTAAATTATAACAGAGAATCGGGCATCGACGCTCATAACTTGTAGCGCAATATGTCAGTAAGAGTGCACAATAATCTACATAACAATTTATGGTAGATAATCTCTTGCATCATAAAAGCAACTACTAATAAAAGCGCCTAAGGTTTTTCTTTAGATATTTTGTGTTTTAACCAGATATTTATAATTAATGTTTGGAAACTATTAGTAACTGCATTTACTTAGCTAGTGCTTAAATAAATTAATACAAAATTGTTGCTGTTATTTCGAAGCCAAAGAATCGTCAAGACATATGCGTAACAGTATGCTGCCTGAAGTCTATCAAATTATCCATGATAGTCGACCAAAAGCAAGAACGGCTTACATCATGCAGTAAACTATATAAATGAAAAAAATATTTACTTATAAAGTCGTACTCCATGAAAGATTGATTTGTTATCTAGTGAAGTCTTTTCATTTCCACATCTCGAAGAAGAAAAGAGGAAAGAAATTTATTTCGGGCAGTGGAGTTGTTGATGCTTTTAAAAGAGAAATTAATAATAAGAGAAGTTAATAGTATAATAGAACCATGAAAAAATATTTTGAATACTAATTTTGTCGACTACGAAAGAGTAGTAAAACAAATTATGACAAAACTATACTTCCATCTTCCGGACGGAAAAAAAATTATCCAATGAGTAGAAGAACAGCGGAGAGCCCATATTGCTTTAAATCAACTATGCAATAAGAACAATTAAATTTCCAGACAGTTAGAAACGGACTAGAAGTTGTGCAGTTTATAAAAAAGGTAATGCTGGTGTCTTGTTCAATTTTGTGAAGGTTTCTGAATTATTTACATATTTCAGTATTTATGAAAATATACATATGTGTCTTTCTTATCTCCTCAATAGCACGTTTTGTGACAGGTAGATTAACTGCTTCTAATCTTGCTCGTTCTTCGCAATACACTAGTTAGACAGGATTAGGTAGGTATTATATATACGGAAATGTTTCGCTTATTAGATATTTTGAATGGGATGTTATGTATTTTTCAATGAATTTGGTACCGAGGAATTTACTGCTACTTCTACTGTTCACAGGGCTCTAACTTGGGTTCACTTCTATTTGTACGTTACATTAATGATTTACTTTATTTTCTAACTTTTCCCATATTGGCTTATGTCGAAGATATAAGGCTATATTTTAAAGTTAATAGTGCCGATGGTAATGTAGACTTACAATGTAGTCCGATTGTTTTGATTGAATGGTGTACTACTTTCGAAGTATTGATTTGTCCAAATGTTGCTCAGTTACGTACTATAGTTGCCTTTCTACAATATCTACACAATATAAAATAACCAAACTAAACCAAACCAAACCAAATCAAATTAAATACTTTATTTGCCCAACGGAATTTAAATTAATTATAGAACAATACAAAACAGAACGTGAAATCATAATACAATATAAATTCTTGCATAAATTTCGGGTTCATTAAATTTAATCAAATTAAACTAAGTATAAACAAATAAATTGAAATTGCATTTTTTTTTATTTTTAAGCTTTCAGTGCTCTCTTTTAATAAACATATTGAATCACTGGCCGCTTCTGCTTGCAGGTTTCTCTTTCTCGCTGCTTTTCAAGCATAGATGTTTTCAAGTCTTTATATTGAGCCTTTATAATTAGCAAATTGAAATACGCCTGTTTTATATATATATGGTATCCAGTATACATATATTGCAAAAGGTTTTTAAAATTTTTCTATTATCTATATAATTTTTCGTCCACTCTTTTGTTAAAATTTTCAATAACATTTTGACATAATCGAGGTTCTATCTCAGCAATGACACGAATAATTTAATCTTTCAAAGCAGGAATTGATTGTGGTTGTTTTTATAAACCCAACTTTCACATACCCCAAAGAAAATAGTCTAACGGTGTTAAATCACATGATCTTGGTGGCCAATTACATCACCGTTTCTTGACATTACACGTCCAGGAAATTTTTCTCTTAATAAATCAATTGATTCGTGTGCAAAGTGAGGTGTAGCGCCATCCTGTAGAAACCACACATCCTCTAGATCAATTTTCATTAATTCAGGCCACAAAAATTCGGTTATCAGTAACTCATTTAGGATGCATAGGTTTCTCATTAATAATTCCTGGATTTTCCTCACGTCAGATATGGCAATTTTGTTTATTAACATAGCCACCAAGTTCAAAATGTGCCTCATCGGAAAACGTTATTTTTTGAGAAAAATCAGCTGGTTGTTAATTGATGAAATTGACAAATGAACGACGTTTTGAATGATATAATTGGCTTCAGTTCCTGTGTTATTTGAACCTGTTGTGAACGTTGTTTAAAGGACAATTTAGGATCTTCAGCAACACTTTCACGAACCAAAACAATATTTTCTTGTGAACGATCACGACGACAGTATTTTTCACTTTTTTGATATTCCGCGGAACCGGTGTCTTGAAATTTTTTAATAATTCGACCAACAGTGCTTTCAGATGGACGATTATGTAAACCATAAAATTCACGTATGTTAATTTTCTAAAAACTATTTTCACAGAACGCTGATTTTCATAAAATAATTCAACTATTTGAACGCGTTGTTGTACCGTGTACGAAGCCATTTTTATAAATGTCATACATCACACTTTTTAAATGTCCACATATCCAGACGAATTCAGTGCGCCATCTATATTTTATTTATTCTTACAAAAACCGCGGAATTTGAAACACCTGTACATTATATGTATATATTGTATATAGGGGTATTGAGAACTACATCTAAATGAAAAATTAATTTTACACAGACAAGTTGACTTACATACAGACAACAAATCGAGGCCATCTGATGAGTTCTGAATGAACGAAACGCCTAATAGTCAGTATTACGTATTACGTAATAGTTAATTTTTCATTAATTACAAAGGAGTAGTGACTGTAATGTTAACTATTTTGAGAACATGCAATAGAATATTGTATTTCTATCCTTGATTTTCATATATTCCCGTATCTTTAGTAGCTTGATAAAAATGCATGGAGCTCGTGTATATGTTAACGTCACTCTTTTTTTAATACTTTAATAGCATGCAGCTTGTAAATGTAGTATATCGTAAAAAGCAAAGAATATACAGATTAATTTCAAAAAGTGAATAAATTTGATTTTGTACTTTCTCATTTAATAACGAGAAACCAAGTTTCTGAGTGAGTTTATTTTATTATTTGACCCGACTTTAATGCTTTAAGGACTCTCAGAGCGGCAAATTAATTACGTTCAACCGTATTATGTGTATAAATTCGCTAGCGCGTGCACAACGTTAGTATTTGTGCGGCGATATATGAATAGACTGTCCAATTTTTTACAGTGAAAGAGGACGCGCTAGACCAAACTTTTCACGTCAACACATAAGAGTTTATTGTATCATAATAAGGACTGAAGGTCCTCCCTGCAGAGTATTTTAGAAAATCGTTTACGCTCGAGGCATTCCGTGCGGGCACATTATCTTAGGACCTTCCGCAGCCTGGATAATCAAACCAGAGGCTTTACAGATCTTCTCATATTTTATTTGCACTTGATAGGGTATAAGCATTTTACGTGGGTGTTTTATAAATCTTCCGTACTACATGGTGCGCTGCGGAAAACGTACAACATTCCGCGTTGCGTCGTATTTTGTGAGAGATTGCCAGTACGCCTGACGAATTTTAAGTGCTGTGGTAAACAGTAGCCTTTGTCGTGGCTAAATTATTGTTTCCTTGATTACATAAACTTAAAAGATTTTTAAGGGTAATTTATCATTAATATATATGTTTTCTTGTTTTGTTCAACAAAAAGCTTAAGCGATCTAATATATCTTAGCGTAGCGGTTGTTGTATATACATACATTTATTCTAGGGTTTAAAAGAACGTATTTAACAAAAGAGAGGAAGAAAAATAAAGCATTCAAGTTTATGTTTAACTTTAAGCTTCGATTATAGATGAAGTATATCTATAATATTCATGAAAAGTTTAAAGAATATTTTTTAAATTATTCGTAATTTCAATTTTTTTAATACTAATTTGTAAATATAGATTCACTTAACGGCCCCGACAACTGAAATGAACCGAATGTATATTATTGTATATTATATATATATATATATATATATATATATATATATACATAATACGTATATGTATATATATATACATATATATAAACTACTGTGCAAAAAAAAACAAGCACCTTGTTTCTTGAATTTTACAAGAAATTATTATAAAACAATAATAATAAATAATAATCTTACACAAGTTGAAATTTTTTTTAATGTCCAAAAACTAACACATATCGATATTTAAATATAAATAACTTAAATTTTCAATATGCTGTATGACCACCTTTATTTTTTATGGTATCCTGGATTGTATCAAGGTAGGCTTTCCATTAATGAAGTTTTGAACCACTCTTTTTGTAGTATGTTCTACACTTCGTTTTTGTCCTTTGGCCCCCTTTCACACTGTTTTCTGTCGAGATTATCCCACACATGCCCAATAATATTTAAGTCAGGACTTTGAGAAAGCCATATCATAGTCTGTAATACCCCATTTGCTTCCTGCTGCGTTAAATTAGTTTTCACAAGTTTTGAGGTATGTTTGAGATCATTATCTTGCTATAGAATAAAATTATTGCCAAGTCGCTGCCCCGTTGGTATGGCATGTGCTTCTAATAATGTTCTGTATTTCTCACCAGTTAATTTATCCTCTATTTTTACAATTTCACCCACACTTGCTGCCGAAATACAACCCCAAATTTGGATATTGCTTACTCCATGCTTTATGGTATGTGTTAACATGGTTCCAATAACGATTCACCAGGGCGTCGTCTAACATACTGACGTCTGTTCGTTCCCTATAATTGATATTTAGACTCGTCAGTCCATAGTACTTGTCGCCAATCATTATAATCCCAAGTTTCGTGGTCTCTGGTATATTTTAATCTTACAGAAGTACTAGATGTTCGCGCAAGAGTTTGAGCTAGTTCAGCGCAAACTTTCTTACGATTTCTTAAGGAACTAACTTCTAAAAACTCCGCTTACTGAGCTTCTTTGGACGTCTACTCTTTGGTCTGTCACTTACACTGCCGGTTTAAATCATTCTTTTTATTGTTTGTTGTACGGCATTCCGGGAAGATTTCACTATCTTTAACTATAAACCTGCTAAAAAACGTAAAATGATAATTTTATTTCTGTCTAATAATGCTATTCTAGGCATTTTTTATCTACTATAACAATTTAAATAAATATTAAATAAATTCTATTGTGGAACCGCTTTGTATCGTTTCTACCACTGAATTTAAAAACAAAATCTTATAGATAAATAACTTTCCCTTGAAATTTTATTGTAGAGCATTGTGGTGGAATAAAATTTATTACTTTAATCCTCTTATCAGGCGGCGGATCTCACCCCTACGCGGAAGTATGATGTTAGAAACTTGTAAATTTCCCGTGATTATATTTCTACAAATAAGTAAATCATTGTTGGAAAGATGTATTAAGTATTATAAATTAAATTAACCCAATAATTATCAGTAAAAACGTTTTAGTAAATAAGTTTTGTAAAATATTGTTAAGTGCTTTTTTCTTTTGCACTGTAATATATACTTTATATATATATATATATATATATATATATATATATATACTGTCCCACTCATATGGGACATCTTCAGGGCTTAACTATTGCTACTGTCTGTCACACTGAAACTAAGTTTCAGTGCGACAGACATTGTCTATATGTAAATTAGATTATCGTAGCTGATATTCTATCTCAAAAATATTCACGTGATTTGTCGTGATTAGTTTATCTGTTAGTGGTTACAGAGTATAATACAATTTAATGTATTTTAGAACGGATTTTTGTACAAATCGCAACTTTCAAACGGCAACGTCGATTATAATAATTACCATCCATATGTCCAAAACTTCTAGAATTTTATTAGTTTCACGTTAATTTAACAATTAAAAATTATCAATGATGGTCACTTTTTCTCTTCTAATATTGTCCGAATACGCAATCCTTGTAATCCATCATTACTGAAATTAAAACTTCATGAGTACATAGAATACATAAAAACTCTTAATAGAGCAGGCCTGCGAATTATATTTTGATCGATTACTGTATCTGTCAACGCAATTTCCGACTAACTTTAATACGATATTCTAAAATCTACTTGCAGATTATACTTCTATTTTCAACATTATTATAGCGTCGAACGTTATCGGAATAAACATTAACTACATTTCCATTAGTTTTAATTAATTATACTAAAAATAAATTTAATGTAATAATTTTATTTTGTTATAAGTATTCAAGTTAATAATTTTTTAAAATCTAGCGAATGGAGGATATATTATTATAATAGATAATAGTAATTATAACTATTTTTAACGGTATAGAGTAGAATGTCACAAAATAGATTAATATCCGTGTATTCCAAAGTATATATAATAATGCACATTACTCCAAAATAGCAAACAAAAAATGTTATTATATTATTTTATTATTGAAAATACTTTTATTGTTTTTCAAAATATTATATAGTTTTGAATGCCTCAAGTGCTAGATAAAGGCTGTACGGCGGATGGCCCATCACTTCAATGTTTTGCCCGGTCAAATATTCAATTGTTTGAACCGACCTGTGAGAGCTCGTATTGTCAGGAGAATGATCTGTCGTTTTCGGTTTGTTTTCCTTATTTCTTCAAAAACTTTTGGCAAACAAATAGATTTGTACCATTCGAAAATTACCGTTCTACAACTCTCTAAAGGCACGGTTGCAACGTGACCGGTTTTTCCGAAAAATGTGCTTCAAACGCGAACTACTTTTGTTGGTTTTGGCTCGTCTTGGAATACCCACGCAGTCGACAGCTGTTTACTGTCGGGCTCATACGTATAGATTCAATGTGACGACTTTATGAATGTCTTTTGAAGCACCGTTATTGTATTTTTTGTGCATTTCTTGGCACCAATCGACGCGAGTCCTTTTTTGAGCGGTTGTCAAATTATGTGGTACCCAACGTGAACATAGCTTCTTAACGGCTAAATGCTCATGCAGGATTTTATGCACGCTGGTGTTACTAATACCTAGGGATGCCCTGATCTCACGGTATGTCACACGACAGCCTTGCATTATCAATTCAGACACTGCATTAATGTTTTCCGACACAACATTTGTGTGACGACCCTCACGAAATTCATCTTGCCAAGAACGCCGTCCAAGCTTGAATTCACTATACCAATGATAGTTTTCGATGATGTTTCATCACCATATAAAGAATTCAGCTCGTCGATTGCATTCTTGTTGAGATAATCCACGGCGAAAGTTATGAAAAATAATTGCACGAAAATGTTCACGGGTTAATTCCGTTTCTTCGCTGACTTAAATTTTCATTTACTGTCAACAATAGAAATAGCGACCGGATAATAAAACTGTCAAGGTAGATGACTATATCTCAAATACGAATATTTTTTATTATAATTAAGTTACCTATATGTTACTTATGATAAATATAATTAAAATAAAGCATTTGGCATAGTTTTATAAATTATATTTAAATATACTTCTTTATGTACATTTCACCTTATAATATCTTCAGGAAAACAAAGTTGAAGTTAACAATTTTTTTATTTTGATCTTACATGCACATCCGTAAAATCTTGTTGAAAAGGATTAACCCAAATATACTATAATTATATCATAAACAACAAAGTTTGTAATAGTCCTTTGGTGGAACTTTAAGATGTGTTCTTACAACTGTTACATATTAAACTTGTGTCCATGAAAAATTTCATTAAGCGATGAAACAAAACCTCAAAAATTAGCGAGGTAAAAATTCAGGAAGGAATATTTGTAGATTCTCAAATTAAAAACTAGTAGAAAATGAAACCTTCGACCAAAAACTGAACCCTTAAGAAAATTTGTTTGGTACTGTCTGAAAATTGTCATTAAAAATTTCTCAGGCAATCTTAAAGCAGAAAATTAGAAAGAATAAATCGACAATTTATTAGCTTCTTACAAAGCATTGGAATGTAACGCATCATGTCGTTTATACTGATTTTGCTAAGGCTTTCGATACAATTAACTATTCAGTACTACTTTCTTAATCATCCAGCTTTGGATTTTGCCATTATGTAATTGATTTGATCTCGTCATATCTACATAACAGAAGTTGCTATGTTTCGTATAATAGATTTTCCTCACATGTGTATACTGCTTCTTCTGGAGTACCACAGGGATCCAATTTGGGACCCTTATTGTTTAATATTTTCATTAACGATCTATTCAAATTACTTCCATGTAATTCCTTGGCATATCCTGACGATTTAAACATTTTTTCTAGAATAACATCCCATGACTATTGCCGGATACTCCAGCATAATCTTAATACAATTAGTGATTGGTGTGTGCAGAATGATATTACTATTAATGTTGATAAGTGTGCTGTTGCCACTTTTACTAAAAGCAATAATCCCCTTATTAGTCAGTACACCATTGATCACACTGTCATTCTGAGGAGGTCGGGAATTATGGATCTTGGGGTCCTGTTTGACTCCAGATTGGAATTTACAGATCACATCACTACTATATGTGCTTCGGCATCACGTGCTTTGGATTTCCTTGTGCGTTCCTGCAGACATTTTAATAACATTGCCGCTCACAAGGTTTTATATTATGCTTTTGTCCGGACTAAGCTTGAGTATGCCTCGGTGGTTTTTTAAAAAAATTAATTTAATGCACACTTTGTCAGCAAGATTAATTCAAACCTCTACTTATTTTCAACATTTACTATAAAATTAAACAAACAAGTTGTCATTATTATTGTTATTTTAACAACCCTTTTTGTGGTTATTATTCTGACTACAGCTAAATAAATAAAACAGTAATTGTTGTGCATGTGTAAGTCAGACTTTTGTAGAGAATATTTTATAACATCACAAATATTCACGTGATTTGGTCGTGATTAGTCTATTTTTTCGAAGTACAGAGTATAGCAGAGTCAATTTTCCAGATATGTATTACTAATTTATTTTATTTAATCCTAAGTCCTTCTACTCTGCGGTGTCGGACTGAATTTTACATCATATCTTTATACATTTTACCGTTTAATTTTATTTTCAGTTTGTCTCATTCAGTTCTTCTTCCCTTTCTCCTTTTATCCTCAACTTCCATTGTTCTTTGTCTTGAGCCAGTAGTTTGATTTCATGCAACCCATACCACACCAGCAGAACAAGCAGATGCTTGTTTCAGAAAAAGAATATTTCCAGTTGCCTCGAATATATAAGCCTGTTGCTTATATATCTAGCAGAGATCAAACAACAGATTTGAGACTTCCTCTATATCACTGTGAGCTCAATCCTGTTGAGCTAATACATACGTTAGTTAACTTTGGAATGAAAATTGTAGATGTAAATGTACTTACTTTGAAGTAAAAGATATTACAATTCTTTTAAACTTTAGAAGTATGATTAGAGTAAAAATAAAACAATTAATATACATGTCAAGTGTTCTCACAATTAATTCTTTAGTACAATAATTTCCATTTATTTTTAATGATTATAATATTGCAATTACATTTAGCCTAAAAGCGTACAATTTAATTAAAAATAAGGTAGTGTACGTATCATGTGCTTTCATAAATAAATTCTTCATTACGATTGCTTATTTCTTTTTTAGGTTAATAAACAAATTTAAAAAAAAATTAATTTAATGCACACTTTGTTAGCAAGGTTAATTCAAACCTCTACTTATTTTCAACATTCACTATAAAATAAAAACAAACAAGTTTAACAAACATTATTATTATTATTTTAACAACCCTTTTTGTGGTTATTATTCTGACTACAGCTAAATAAATAAAACAGTAATTGTTGTGCATGCGTAAGTCTGACTTTTGTAGAGAATATTTTATAACATCAAAAATATTCACGTGATTTGATCGTGATTAGTCTATTTTTTCGAAGTACAGAGTATAGCAGAGTCAATTTTCCAGATATGTATTACTAATTTATTTTATTTAATCCTAAGTCCTTCTACTCTGCGGTGTCGGACTGAATTTTACATTATATCATGGTACATTTTACCGTTTAATTTTATTTTAAGTTTGTCTCATTCAGTTCTTCTTCCCTTTCTCCTTTTATCCTCAACTTCCATTGTTCTCTGTCTTGGGCCAGTAGTTTGATTTCATGCAACTCATATTCCTCTTTTCCATCGCCTCATGTACTTGTTTACAAGTATATGAAGTATATGTATTACTAATTATAAGATACATATTTATATATTCACGTCAAAGGGAAATGTATGTAATATTCAATCGCAATTAAGTCAAATCTTTCTAAACCGCAAAGTAAATTCTGACCGTGTGTAAGTAAAAGCTTATTTTCATATTAAGTTTTGCTCATTCGTTTAATTTACATTAAAGAATTTATTATATTAAGTAAATGAGGCAGCGCGGTTTAAAACTCTATTTTCCTTTATCGAAACGTCTTGAAATGACAGACATTTCTTTGCAGCGTATATTTTGTTATTTATAAAAAATAAACGCTGAAAAATATTCATTGTGCGTGAAAAAGAAACCAAACATGATATTTTCTACCTACACTCTTTTCAATCTTTATTTACGAAAAAAAAAATAATTGAATTTGGGCAGTTAACGGTTTTCCGAGATCTTTCTCGTTTCTATCTGTAAATAACCTTTATTTCCAGTAAATCGAACGAAATAAATTGAAACGAAGAAAGAGTAATGCGAAAGAGACCGCGATCTATTAAATCTTAATGAAGATTGATATGTGTAATACATTAAGATCACTAGAATCCAAGTATATAGTCGGCGGACATTAATTTTTAGACGATGTGAAACATTCTGTTCCGGCTTCAGCTATCATATTCATTCGCGAGACACGGAGGCGCCAGAATCGATAAAATCATGTCATACTAGAGACGATGCCCTATCCTTCTAAGAGGGTAAAAAACGGGAAATACTTGGAATAGGGACTTTTTGAGATTACTGGGCCATCCTATGTGTCCTTTTATTTGCAAGTTTCTACTTAATGTTTGCAAATGAGCTTTAGTGTTGCTGTTTCTGTCGTGGTTGATATGTAAATAGGTATATATAGGGATTATTATTACCCAGTTTTGCAATTTTGCAAACGGCTTTAATTTTGATGCTAATATAGTGATATTACTAAATAAATAGATACCTTTGTTGTCATATATACAAAAGACTTGTCAGTACAAATTGCAATATAATAAATATAATTCAAAAAGTATAAACAGTACAAAACATATATTAATTCAAATATATGAGTAGTGCCATTAAAAAGCAGACAAAAGCACTTCCATATTGTTACGTGTTTGTTAATTAATTGAAGGTAGTAAAATAAAACGTCGATATAACAAAAACAACTTCTTTAACTTATATCCCACTTCTAATTACATATACCGCTGGTAACAAATAATCTCAAAACACTATTTCAAATGTCTCTAATTAAAGTTAATTATAGATATCCATATGATTAATGTCAATATCACTAACGAAGATAACGCACAATCCCAGCAGTTTGTGTACCAGTATACATGGGTTATCTTTTTTAAGTTTTGCATATAAAACTGAAACAAAACAATAGATAGTGTTTAAACACTTCTTTGTTTTTCGAAGTATTCTCTACGAAGATTAATGCGCTTTTGCATGCGCTCGAATCAACTCTAGAAGCAGTTGTTCCACTCGTTCGTTGGTATAGTCAAAATTGCCGACTGCTCCTTCTGACGACTGGAACCTTTGACAATAGTTTGTTCTCGATTTTCGGGGAGGTAAAGAAATCGTTAAGACTTAGGGTCGGACTATATGGAGGATGGTTCAACAATTCGATGTTTCGTTCCGTTAAAAATTCAATTGACTTGCGTGCTGTGTGCGAACTTGCATTGTCTTGGTGGAGGATTATTTGTCGTTCGGGATTGGTTTTTCGAAGCTCAGCGATGACTTGCGGTAAACAAATGGTTGTATACCAATAGGCAATAACAGTTCTTTGATCTTGTAGAAGAACTGTTGCTACATGACCTGCTCTTGAGGCAAATGTGACAATCTTTTTGGAGACACTTCGAGAACGGACGCTTTAGTCGGCTTTTCTTCACCTTGAAACACCTAAACAGCCAACTGGCGTGTATTTACTGGCTCGTATGAGTAAATTCAAGATTTATCACTATTGACAATGTTGTACGCGTTTTTAGAATTTCAGGCGTTGAAGCAATCTAAAGTTTTTTGATGATTCACCTTGGCTGCTTTCTGTTCTTTGGCCAACAGATGCGGTATCCAGCGGGAAACTAATTTCGTTACACACAATTCTTTTTACAAAATTTTTTCAATTAAGGTCTTTGAAATCCCCAATAATGCATCAATCAGGTGATGTGTCACATGTTGATCTTCGTCGCAGAGTATCGACGTTTTCCTGAGTGACTGCCGGTTTTAGTGAACCTGCTCTTGAATTATCGGTAAGACGAATCCGTCCACGTTGACTGATGTGGTGCTTCATTGCCGAAAACGGAAACCAACTCGGCGAGGTATTCTTGTTGAGATAATTGCTCTCGAAAATTATAAAAAAAATTTTCCATGAAAATGTTCTGAGTTTAATTTCATTTTTCAACTAACTTGTCAAATTTGACAGTTCGTTGAAGCTACAACACCACATGTACCACACTGAAACTTTGGATTTAGTTTAACTAAAGATGGAGGTTAATTTTTAGTACTAACATTTGATTAGTGGCGCTCTCTATGTTTCACTATGCAAAACTTAAAAGACATGCCACCTATAACTACCGAACCGCCAGTGTTATTGTTCTGGATGCTCAACACTACCCTTCGCTGTTTGACTCACTAAAACAGAAACTACATCAGATATCGAAAATAAGTAAATACGAAAATTAAACTTAGTAAAATAAAATGACAATATAACAAAAACAACTTTTTTAACTTTTATATATGTACTTCTAATTATATACAACTTTAGTAACAAATAATCTCAAGACACTAATTTTGAATATTTCTAATTAACGCTAATTATTAATATCCATATGATTAATGTCAATATCACTAACAATCGCGCATAGCAGCTTCTAGATCTGTATATCCCTGGCGAACCGTAAATGTTACCGTTCTGGAAGCTCGACCCTACCCTTCCCTGTTTGACTCAATAACTTAGAAACTATAAAAGATATCGAAAACAAGTTAATCCAAATATTTATACATACATATATATATATATATATATAATTAGCTAAAAGTATTTTGGTCGACCGTTATAAGATAATCCAAATCAATGAAATTCGTCGGGTATTCGGTCAACTGTTAAGAAAATTAAAAAATTAAAAAACAATCATTTGTTTTATCCTCTATATTTCGCTATAAATTTATAGCTTCCTCAGGAGACATGCTCTTTAGATATTTAATCCTTGTGCATAATATAGATGACACATACTAAGTTCATTATATATCGCCGATAATAAATATTTATATACATTTCCATTTGAATTAGTAGTACTTACTTAAATTTATTATTATTTATTATTATATTTAATATTATTCATTAATCATTATCCTGTACTTGATAATGTCGTAAGTTTTGACATATCTATCCTTGCAACAACTTTTTAAAGTATAGTTTGTTCTCTTTTAACAAAATTAATATATGTTTACTATACAACTGATTAATGAAGACTTTCCAATTGTCAAACTTGACTCCTATCTATAAGCAAATTTATTTATCCAATGAAATTTAAGCAAAAGATAAATAAATAAAGATTTTAATATTTAAGCGATTAATATTAAAGATAATTTAATCTATATTTAATTATATATAATATTTATTTTTTCAAAATAAATATGAATGTTAACATAACCCTACATTTCAAACATAAATTCCTTAAAAAGTAACACATCTTAAAAATTTAGATAACAATCTATACCTTATTATCTACTGTATTATAGGTGTTGTTATCTAAAATAAATTTATATCTTTTACAATTCATTTTATATATGTATAAGAATTGGTTACAAATTCTTTATTTTGCTAAATTTCCTTACTAAAATGATTTTACACATATTGTAATATCTCTTTCTATTTACATCATGTTTTCTTTATATTTGTTATATCTCTTTTAATAACTTTCTCTCTCTCCAATATCTTATTAACATTTCCTATCGATAAGTTTGATCCCATATCATATCTACAATCATTACATTATACTGGATGACATACATATATAAGGTTTTATTTAGTGTGCCTTATTATTCATAAATGCCTTCAATATTTACATAAGAGTCTATATATTATCATTTATGTTTACCAAATAAGTGCTTAGGATTAATTACAATAATCATATATATTTATATATATTCTGTTAATTACAGTATATTTTCGATTTTTGACTAATATCTTTAATTGGACTTAAATGCTGGTTATGAAATTATTTCTTCTCACAATCTTTCTTATTCTGATTAAGATAAATTGATTATAAATACACACACACACACACACATGTATATATAATCTAATAAAATTTTTTGGTAAATACGTGTTTTGCCGCTGAATTTAAAAGTACTTCTGTTTTTCCCAAAATTTTAATTAACCCGCTTTTTCCAACGGAATATTGGAATAGGAAAAAAAAAGGACTTTTTAACAGTTTCAAATATTTGACACGGCAATTATATATTTAAGCCGAAAATATTAATCGGGATAATTAGAGAAAGTAATTAAACTTTAATGCTGAATGGAACGTTATCTCAAGCACGCTAATCCGTATTTAATAATACAGCTGATGATTTTAATTTTCTTTCCCTAAAAAATTGAATTATTTTCATTTAATTTTTTCAGATCAGGGTAAATAAATGGGCAGAAGCCGATAGAGCAACAAAACCGTTTCCCTTTTCCTGCTGAATATGCAAATTCGGTATATTAGCTAACTTTGTTTGAAAAAGAAATCACATCGTTAAATGGAAGTAATAAAATTGCTTGGAAGCTTCTTATTGAATCGGTAATATGCAGTTATGAAATTTTAGAATTTTCAGTTTGTTCAAGCCGAATGAAATAAGAATATAAATTAACTGATTATATAAAATAATGTATTTTTGGACGTACACACGAATATACATGTAAGGTATAGAAAAATTAACGAATACACATTTCCTAAAGAGACCTATTTTTGTTCTTAATGTTCAGTGTATATTTATAACTACTTTTTCTAATAAGAAACATATTCTTAGTTCGAAGTTTAGTCAAGGATAAATTTTTACAAAGTGACTAATGGTAAACGTGAAATACATATTATACTTGGTGCGGTATATAACTTCCATAAATAATAAAGCAATCCTAGAAGTTATTCCATAACTTACTCTGCTCTTTGAAAGAGTAATGTTTGTCATTTTCTATACATGCTGTACTGTAATTTGTGCCTTATATTGGCTTACCGCAGCACATCTTATTTTATAGATAATTTTGGCTGGATTGACATGCTAGAGTTTCTGAAAATCACTTTGTTATAGGTCACCAATTTGAGAAGAACAGATTTGACTTTAAAAACGAAGCTGCCGGGTAGGTTTCGTTGTGTTTGAACACTAGAGAATATCCATGCCGCGAGGTAAGTCATTGCGCAATCTTCTAAAAAGGACGGTTAGTGAAAATTATATTATTTTCTGCTACTCCATCGTTAATTAAATACACAGAAATTAATTAAAAATTTCTGCGCTGGAGAAGGACTCGAACCTCTATCTGCCGTTTTCTAGACGACTGCTTTACCAATTAAGCCATCAGGCAGTGTAACTTCGAGTCTTTTAACACGCCATAAATCGTATTATGGGACAGATCTAATATTTATTTGAAAACCCACAGTTCGGCTATGATATCGTAATTATATATAAATATATAAATTTGTTTCACGATGGGAAATTTAATGAAAATTATATTATTTTCTGCTACTCCATCGTTAATTAAATACACAGAAATTAATTAAAAATTTGGAGAAGGACTCGAACCTCTATCTGCCGTTTTCTAGACGACTGCTTTACCAATTAAGCCCCCAGGCAGTGTAACTTCGAGTCCTTTAACACGCCATAAATCGTATTATGGAACATATCTAATATTTATTTGAAAACCCGCAGTTCAGTTATGATATCGTAATTATATATAAATATATAAATTAGTTTCACGATGGGAAATTTAATGAAAATTATATTATTTTCTGCTACTCCATCGTTAATTAAATACACAGAAATTAATTAAAAATTTCTGCGCTGGGGAAGGACTCGAACCTCTATCTGTCGTTTTCTAGACGACTGCTTTACCAATTAAGCCACCAGGCAGTGTAACTTCGAGTCCTTTAACACGCCATAAGGAGGACGGTTAGTATTAGCACAGAGAAGGAGAAACTTACTAAAAGATTGGAAAATTTTTAAATGGTATTCGATAAAACTTAACATTGATTTATAAAATAATAAAACATTGCTTCAGTGGTTTCTTTATATCAATATGTATTCATTTCAAATTTCTGCTACGTGAGATGCCTTTTAAGTTTTGCATATTGGGAAATAGAGGACGCCACTGATCAAATGTCAATAATAAAAATTAACCTCTATCGTTAGTGAACCTCGATCTTTAGTTAACCTGTATCCAAAGTTTCAGTGCGATACATGTAGTATTGTAGCCACAACGAAGTGTCAAAATTGACAACTTAGTTGAAAAATGGAATTGAATAACAAGAATGCCTCTCCGAGTTGGTTTCTATTTTGGCAATAAAGCACTACATCAGTCAATAATTTCTCGTTGGTATGGAGAATTCAAACATAGACGGATTAGTTTTAGTAACGCTCCAACTTCAGGTTCACCAAAAAGCAGCAGTAACTAAGGAAAACGTCGATCTTGTGCGCAAGATCATCAACGAAGATCGACATGTGGCAAGGATTATTTGGGATTTTAAAGACTTCAATTTAAAAAATTCTGCATAAGGAATTGCGTGTAAAAAAATTACTTTCCAGTTGGATACCGCATCTGTTGACCGAAGAACAGAAATCAGCTAAGGTGAATCATCAAAAAAATTTAGATCGCTTGAACGCCGGAAATTCTAAAAACGTGTACATTGTCAGTGGTGATGAATATTTAATTTACTCATACGAGTCAGAAAATATACGTCAGTTGTCTGTTCGGGTGTTCCAAGGTGAACAAAAGCCGACTAAAGTCAGCCGTTCTCGAAGTGTCTCCAAAAAGATTGTCACGACATTTGGCTCAAAAGCAGGTCATGTAGCAACAGTTTTTCTACAAGATCAAAGAACTGTTACTGCCGATTGGTATACAACCATTTGTTTGCCGTAAGTCATCGATTAGCTTCGAAGAACCAACCTCGAACGACGAATCATTCTCCGCCAAGACAATGTAAGTTAGCACACAGCACACAAGGCAATTCAATTTGTAACGCAACAAAACGTCGAATTGTTGGACCATCCTCCGTACAGTCCGGATCTATGTCCCAACGATTTTTTACCTCTACGAAAATCAAGAACGGGCAGCGTGGTCAAGGGTTCTAGTTGTCTGAAGGAGCAGTCAATGCCTTCAAAAACGCAATTTCGACTGTACCAACAAACGAGTGGAACAACTACTTCGAGGGTTAGTTCAAGCGATGCGAAAAACGATGATGTCTTTAAAAGCATTTACTGTTTTATTTCAGTTTTATATGCAAAACTTAAAAGACAAGCTACGCATAACTTCTTCCCATCGAAACTTCTGGCAAGAAAATTAGAGTTTTGGGAATAAATGGAAGTTATTTGTGTCTATAGTTGGCGAAGAGAATGAGTGAGATTCAATCTGAACTTTGAACAAGATGAACAAAAAATGTTTATGGGCCGTTGAATGTTATTCTTTTAAAAATCGTTTTCTTCAATATATTATTATTAACAAAGCAGCATAGTACGGTCGATTAGCGGTTCGACGTTTTGCAAGATAAACTACGAAGACGAACTTTTGAGTCCTAACCAATCCTAGCTACCCGACCAATGTTAGGTGATACACTATACACTTGGGGGGTTGCGAAATATCGCCTTTGCACTTGTAATTAATGCATCTACGTCTGGATAAAATTTTCTAATAGTTTCTGTCATTAGATGCAACCCACGCATTGGGACGCGCAACAAACGAACTGTGTTAATATACCTTGCATTTAATTAGTGTCGTAATTGCATATCCATTACATAGTTTTGAGCTTTTACTCGCTAATAACAGTAGAGATGACGATTTAAGAGGGTATAATGTGCGCGTCATAACGATTGTTAACGTTATAACGCGTACACTAAGAACGCTTTTATATCTATTCTCTCGTCCATGCATAACCAGTTTTTTTATTTGCTTACTCAGGTGTCACTTTCTTTTTAATTTCAACGTGCACAATTGGCATAATTCTCTGTAACGTTTGTCGACTTGCTAATTTGAGACTAGCACTATATTTATTCCGAAATTGTTAAAATGGTTCTTGACCGAGTAAATTAAGTGGTAAATTGTCCAGAGTCCATGGTGGATCAAACTTAAATTCAGTATGCGATAACACGTTCGTTCTTTTATTACTAATATTTACGCGTTTCCTGCAGTCTCGATGATTCCAACTCTTAATAATAACTCTAATAATATATTGGGTATAGAGTGCAGAAGTGTTCAAGTAGAAGAGAAAGAAACAAAGAATTTGAATGTTTCAGGAGCATATTCAAGATTTTCACGTTAGTTGTTTTTACGTATTAGAAAGTTAGAAAGCGGAGATGTATTTTGTCTTAAATGGTAATATTGATATTTGGCCACAAACTAGGAGAGATACTATGGTGCTTTTTTAACTGATTGTGTACATATTTCTATCGTCGATTTTCCTTTTCTTTAATCGCACTTCTTGTCGGTAGTTATTTATCATCAGTAGTAGTTTATGTTCTTCGCAACATTGGACTGATAATATGTTTATTTTACACACACACACACACACACACACATACACACACACACACACACACACACACATATATATATATATATATATATATATATTATATATATTATACTACTCTTTCTTAACGTTTCTCTAAATCTTCCAGTTCCCTAGAGACAACAATACGAATTTCTCTTATTGGTTTTGTATGTACAATTTATCACAGAGGATTTAATTTGTCATTTCGCTATTCATTTTCCATATATGTACATATTTCAATTGCTATTGATTTTCTTGTTCGGAGGTGTCTTTCAATTAACTTATTTGTATGCTGTTTGTATTTTATTTATTTAAATTTACAAAAAGTACTGACATGTACGAAGATGATTTAACGGGAAGCAGGATTTGAAATAAAACAAATGAATCAGGTCATTAAGTTTTCTATTTAATTTCAATATAATCATCTCTCACTTGGACGCATCTGGACTAACAATTCTAAGGTACACTATGCAATTTTCGCAATTGCTGTGTTGCTGTAATAAGTTTCTATTCAACAATTAACTTTCCAGCAAGTTAAGTTTGAGAAATATGTGAGTTACTTGGGGCTAGATCTGGTGGATAAGGAGTGTTGGGTATATTCTAAAAAAACAGGCAAATTTTTCGGATTGGTGTGAAAAAATCATGAACATGTTGACGGTGGAATTCTATTCGAGTTGTTATGTGAACTATTTCTACCTCTCAAAAAGTTTATGTCATCCGAAGTTTCATCAGTTCATTGTTAGCAGAGTAGCCGCGGAAGAGCCGTTTCTTGCAAAGCTTAATTCTTTTTGAATTGTTCTTAGATCTTCTTGATTGGTTTATTTGCAATGCGGTGTATAGTAGGAGACGCGAACTTGGTTTTTTCGGAATTAGTAATATTGTTAATCTCGTACATTTAACCACTAGTTTACTGGGGGAGATGTTAAGCGTACGAGATTAAGATTTGGAATTCCTAAATCAAGTTCAAATTTTACGCTGTTCATAAGTCATGAAGGAAATGTCCTCTTTAAAGCTACCTTAGTTGCAACTAAACGACGAATTACATAGATTCTTCAATTAAGGAGTATATTCTTTGATTATTATAAAATTTGTATGCACTTCATTCTAAGTCGTTATTACTTTAACTGTTCTTTTGGTTATTTGCATTGTCTCAATCAGGTGTTTGTATAGTTCGTTTATCTTGATGACGAAGCTAAACAAGCTATCGATACGTCAGATTACATAAATCTTATAGACAATGAAAATACCACTTAATACAAAAACACACACGGAAAGTTATCCCTGGTAATTTTTAAAAGCAATTGTGCAAACCATTAGCAACTGCCAATATTTCATTTTATTCAATAAATAGATAAAATTTTGAAATAAATATCAAAATAACACATTTCAGGTCAATCTACTTTACGTAAATATAACCTATCAAGAACGTATACAAAGACTAAAATGTTTTTGAGGGTTCTGTACCATCCTGTGACATAGCAAAAGCATGTGTGAAATAGTCATCTATAAGTGCATTAGAAACGAACCTCAGTTATTATTAAGATATGCAAAACCATTTAAAGAAAAATCGCCTAGATTTGCGACTGATTTACTGAGCTGAAATGGTAAATCTGCTAAAATAATAATGGATCAATCAAAGCAAATAGATCACAAGTTGGTATTTAAATTAATGTTAACAATTACTCTTCAAATAATTATGTCTGGATTCTGTCAGAAACTGTAATACTATTTTACAGTACAATACACTATCCATATTCTCATGAAAATGATCGCGTAACAAAGCAGCGATTAGGACGACCTTTTTTCCAATTAGAGAGACTTCTCAGGCAATCTATCTTTGCCAGTAGTTTTATTAGCGTACATATAGTATTTTGCAATTACTGTTTAAAATCATTACGTTACTTTTTGCATAATCAATGATCGGTTATATGCATTTAAGGTAATACGAGTACTTTCACTTTAATTCAAGGGATCGACGTATAGTTCTCTCCTTCATTTTGCATATTCTTACATTGTCTTTGAAAATAAACGAACAACATCTTTTGAGAATCCTAGAACACTGTCAACATTATCCTTATTTCTAAGCGCATATTTTTACATTTCTTGTTTAAATGTGTATATACGTAAAATTTTTTTGTCGCATATTTAGAAATTACCGACTACTATTTTCAGTTATTTAGTTGTCCAGTTTGTGGCCTATAACTGACGGGAATTTCGCTGCACGCGCTAGGTCGCTGAGAAAATGTCTATTACATTTTCTCAGGGGTTAGTGAATGCGTAATCTGAAAGATTTTGATTAGTTTTAATTGCAAAACAATAGTTCATGTTTATATTATTGTTGAACGGGGAAAAGTTAACTAAAAATTACCTCTGTGCCACAATATAGTTTTTAAATTATCATCAGCATTAATCAAATTTTATAATTAAGACAAGCTTTGTGATGTATAAATATTTCAGAAAGAAATCCCTTTGTTTAATAACATCCGTGGATCATAAACAAAGACCTTTTCCCTTTCTCCAAGAAAATATTGCCTGCAACGCCTTTTTTCTAAAGTATTCTTTTAATGTTCTATTTACATGTAATTTAATTTTATTTTTTCTAATTCCTAATCACGACCAGAAATTCAAACTTATAATATTTCCTAACTGTGGAATATATATTTGCCAAGTAATTATTACCGAGGTTTCGTTTTGTCTATACTTTAATATTATTGTAGAACAATTACATAGAACTAGTTGTGAAAGAATTCACTTCAAAGTAGTTTTCCCGATAAAATTTTTTTTATTTATATCAGTTTTAATATTGCCACAATTCCTTCAATTATATCGCGTCTCCTAATTATTTCTTAACTTGGCATTTTTTTCTTTGTCATGCCATTGAACAGTCTCTAATTGACCAGCACCCATTCTTCATACCACTGATTCTTTTACAAGCCTGACCTTTTAGAAGAATCTCTCTCACATTTCCAGTACCCTCACAGACGATATTTTTTGCTACTGCCCGTACCTGTAATGTTTACATGTCCAGTGCATATTACAAGCGGTATAATTTAGCCGGCTGATAGCTTAGTGGCAAGTTATTGATCTATTATGCCAGAGTCTCGGGATCGAATCCGACAAGTTACTATCCGGGAAAGGTTTTGTGGTTTCTTTCTTCGTTTCGAGCGAATGCTGACAGCCAAATATCACGAGCGGGAGTGTAATAATAACTTAAGTTGTGCCAGTACACCCTGCAATATATACTAAGCTATGGAGGATTTAATATATTTAAATTTTTAAGAATTTCTTTATTAATTTAATTAAATAAAATTTTAAGGACAACTTGTTTAATATCTTTTTTAGCTTTCTGCATGATCTGGGCTTTTGATATTCCTCATAAATTAATTTATTATAAAATATTTTCATTATTGGAACATTCGGGCTAGCAGCATCTTTTCTTTTATAACATGACAGTGTTGTTAATAATTTGGCACCCCATTCTGGACAATTTTTATTTTTGCTTTAATATTATAGCGTTCATAATAATATATGTATTACAGGAAACACAATCAAATTTTTAGAACGAGGCAAGTAACCGAGAAATGAATGTCTTCGCATTATGAAACTATCTCAAAAATGTCACTATCAAAGTCAACAATAATATTTGTACGCGCTTCGTTATTTACTAAACAAGATTTGTTCGCAAATTAATCAATATATGTTTACATGTGAACCTAAATATGAAATTAATTCTGATGAAGTATCTACAGTGTTTACATTAACTTAACAGAGAAAATATCTTCTGCAAACCGCAAATTTAAGATATTTTCATTATACTCTAAAAGGAATGTTAGTGGTTAGACAAATACTGTACGAAATACTATTTATTAAAAATTTGTTTTTAATTTACTAAGAATTTTGAATTGAAGTAATTTTGAAGGAATTTCAGGTTAGATATTCTGAATAACATTCTTTGGATTTCCTTTAATAAATTTAATTAATTAATTTAGTAGTAACATCTACAGAATTTCCCAAAAAACGGTACTAGAGATAATTACGTTATATATTTAAGTTAATGCAACAAAGAGGCATTTGTTATGGGATTTTATTAAATACTTTCGCAATATTATGTAATATAATGGGTTTTAATATGGTAACATTTAATAAAGAATCGCAAGATAAAATTTTAATTAGAATTTAGTTTAATTATATTTTCATAATTTGCATAACAACAATTTTGCCAGCCTTTCTGATTTAAAATACTAAAAATCTTTGAGAAAACGGGCTAATACTATTTACTTTTCAACGACAAAAAAGCTACATAAGTAATAGGAAGGAAGACGGTATTTACTTTTGTTTATCATTATCCAATATTTAACATCCTTTAAAATTTTTATTTTATTAATAGACACAAATAAATAAATCCAAAAGAGCATCATTCAAGATGTACATACAAAGGCTACTAGGAAAGTTTTGCAATATGACGCAACAGTAAATCGTAGGAACTGCTTGTTGCTGCATGTTGAGACATGTACATACGTGTATAGTAGCCGCCGCGCCATGTCGATGGGCTCAGTTATTCATTAGCAGTGAGAGTGTAAAGTGCTTGCGATGGCATCGCGGTTACGAAATGAGATAAGGGCAGTTTTGCGCTATAATTTCATGGGTGGTTTAAACATAGACCAGTGCTTCGAAGAAATGACTCTTGCACTAGGTGATGTTTGTCCATATCGCACAACGATATTCAGGTGGTATAGAGAATTCCAAAAGGGAAATTTAACTGTGGAGGATGCTGAGAGACCGGGAAAGCCATGGATGTCAGTTACGGAGGAAAAAGTTACTACTGTGAGGAAAATGCTTGACGAGGACAGGCAACTGACCTACCAACAGATAGAGGCCTAAATGCACCAGCAATCCGTTCGATTCTGCATGATCATTTCAATGTGAAGAAACTTTGTTCTCTCTGGGTGCCGCATTGCCTGATTGAAGAGTAGATGACACGACGTGTGACTTGGTGCCGGGAGAAGCTAAAAAAGTTTAATAAGGAACAATCTCGGTATGTGAACAATATCGGGATAGGTGACTTGGCTGTACTATTACGATGTGCTGACCAAAGCTTTTGGGTCTTTGTTGATGCGGACACACACGTAGTTGTCAGAAAATTACGATCTGTAAAGAAGAACATGATAGCTGTATTTTTCAAATCGAGTGGAATTGTGGAACGCGTCGTTTTGGACACACAGAAGACAGTCACAGCTAAGTGATATACTGAACAGTGTCTACTTAAAGTCATTGGATCTATGAAGAACTTGCGGCCAAAGACAAAAATGGACACCGGGTCCCTCCATTACGACAATGCTCCAGTTCACCGCGCCAAAGCCTGCGCCGAATATTTGACCACGACAGGATTGAAACCTCTCGAGCACTCCTCCTATAGTTCAGATCTTGCTCCCTGCAACTTTGCACTGTTCCTGCATTTGAAAATGAAGCTAAAAGGGAGGCGGTTTTCCAGTGATTAGGACCTTCTGCGGGTTGGGAATAACGAGTGTGCTTTACTCCCTAGTGAAACTTGGCAGAACTGGTTTAAAGATTGGTTTCAGAGGAGGGGGAGGTGTATTGAGTGTAAAGGAAATTACTTTGAAGAAATTAAATAAATAAAGCTGTATTGCACATCTCTCCTAGTACCCTTTGTATTTAATACACTATTTAAAGTGCGAAAATGCGGTCGGTGGTTTCGTTGCTAATATGTTTGTATGTAATGCAATGTGCGTTTTCTTGCGGAGGTGTCCGCTTGTATTATAGAGTTTTGTGTGTCGTATAGACTTATGTCGCGCTTACATAAATCTCGGAAACTACCATTACCTTCGGAACTAATGTACGATGGCCCAAAAGTGAAATATTTGCCTTGCGATAAACCACTCATGTGCTGAACGAAATATGACTGCGAAAAACACGTGGATAGTTTGCAGTACAAAAAAACTGACGTACGATCGAATAATCAACTTCTATTCGATTTATGCTCAACACTAATGTGCAATTTTACCGATTCACTTAGTAGATAACGAATCATTTTTTCATTCTGGAATAAATACGCGATCTTAAATTGTCTAGTTAGGAAACGTTCCGCAAACGACAGATTGTAAAAAAATTCTATTGTTAATGTTGTAGTTCGTATAATAGAACTGCTTAAACCGTTATCTCTAATCTTATTAGTTTCCAAGTGAGGACAAGAATGTACTGCCGAAGTCGTTTCTAAGTGCCGTAAAATACATTGGAAAAATTTGAACTTTCGAGAGACCAACTCTTAAGATTTATGACTGACGGCGCCGAACCTGTGTGTTCTATAAGTCGGTCTCTTCAAAAAGACTGATAACTTTTTACATGTTAAAACGGCTATAGCGTACACAAAAGTAGTATTCCTCAAATCCCCTAAATGTATTCGAGAATTCCACAATGTTCCAACATCCGTCTACCTCCACAGTCGATATTTATACGCTGGAGAACATAGTCAAAGGCAGAATTTTCTGCACTATCAAGAAATTAATTCTGATATTGATTTTATTCTAAAGAAACAACTGCCCTCAAGAAAAGTTGAAAGGAATTCCAAGATGTTGAAATTGAAGTCGATTTAGGATTAATTTTATTAATAATACTAATATCTTAATTTGCCCAACAGAACAACACACATTACAAGAGCATATATACATACATTACAACACACACACATTTAAACCTATGTCCATTCATACATACACATATTAAACTCGTTACAAGTAAATAATAATTCTTAGCAATTAATACTACAGAAATAAGATTTAACACTTCACAAAATGATCAAAAATTGAGTTCAATTACAGCACAAATTCATATCATGACATATTATATTTAAAGACAATTAATTTCAGGGAGATTATTTACTTATTTATTAAATTGTTAAACAGAGTATTCCGTTTGCAAGATAGCACAAAGGGAATACACAACAAGTACATCCACATATACTCGTACTACTATGCTACTCATACATGCAAGTATGTGTAACATTATTACAAAGAAATGACAATAATAGGAAATGAGTAACGTTCATGGACATTTATTGAACATGCAGTGAAGTGCCACTTAATTATTACTGTGACAAAAATAAAATATCGCACACACAGACACCTTCTGTAAGGTATCATGGTGAATATTACAGTGATTAACAACCAAATTTACAGTATATACAGATATAAAATATCTAATTATCAATGATATTATTCCTCGCAATTGGTAGATAAACGAGTAGATGGCCTGGATACCAGGAAATTAAGTTGACAGAGAAGTTGCCGACAATCAATCCTATTGCCTATCGAATTATATAAACATTTTACCGAAACCAATCCTCGTCTGCGCTCGAGAGAAACGGTTTCAGTTCTAGCAAGTAATATGTTATAATTAATATCCCTGGGAGGATCGTTTATGGAGTAAGAAGTTACTTCGTAGCAAGGACACCATATCAAAGACGAGTATTCCAACTTTGAATGGACGTATGTATAATATAAAATCCCATAGTTTTAACGCAGGATCTACATATTTGATCAAATATTAAACAAAACTGTACCTGCTATCGAAGCAAACACCAAGGTCTCTGATTTCGTGACTTCGGGTAAGGACTGTACCTCTAGAGTATAGTTGTGAACTGTAGGTGTACTTTTATTCGAGTAAGTCACAATTCTACATCTCGAGACATTTATAGATAGCGTGTTATTTGAACGTCTTTCGGAGATCTTGCTTAGCTGTCTTTGCAGGCGAAGACAGTCAGCTGCTTTGGATGTAATTTAACTTCAAAGGAGTAGTTGAAACAATTGATAAATTGCAAAATACTCCTTGAAATACTGTAGAAATACAGCCGCATGTTATCAATGACAACAAATATATTAGTGTTATAGCCAAACTAGATAGTGTGCTAAAGGAAGATGCGAATTTTACCGCGTTAAAATAAATTCGTCGTGTTAGTGAGTTCATGATCCGTTAAGTATTGACAAACATTAATTTAGTTATGCAAATTTACATGGCTAGGTGTCGAACTTTCATCTTCTTCATATCAGAACATTTTCTCCTCACGGCGAACTCGATTTGCTGAAACAACTGCGGAAACATATCTGATGTTACAAATATTTAGCCGATCTTACCCTTTCTGTGATTACACTGAAATCGCAGTTTAGGAGGGTATTTCACGTTTCAATAATTATATGTAACTATTTATTTCATTTTATTTAGCTACTATTAAGAGCACGTCAGTTGTGCGATTACCATATACCTCACTCCAATAATACATATGTATATCAATTTCATTAGGGAACAAGGAAACGGTATACATAATGAAGCATGCTAACATGAAAGCAAGAAAAACATAAACTATTAAGGATTGAATTTTTTACATGATAATGTATCTACATAAATTTACTATCAATACAAATTTTTTGTATAACATATTGAATAAATCAGTATCAATTGGCAGTGAATTCAATTCCTTCAATTCGATCTATAAGTGTATTGGTGTCATATATCGTACGGTGAAAGGGCAACGATAAAAAGTCTCACGATTCTAACCTTGACATCCGTATATTAGACAGAGAAAGGGGAAAAGTGTTAAGTATTTATATTCCGTAAGAATAATTTTTTGGAAACAGAGTAATTTTAAACGCACAGAGTAAGAGTAGCTGTGCTTACTAACGTTTAGTTTGTAGAACAGGTTATTAGTAAATTTATGTTTCATTCATTTAATCCTATTTGAATAATTTTCATAATTTGAACATTAAACAAAACGATCGTACTAAACTCTGATACAATGTCATGATAGCAATAATATGTATTATTAAAAGCTCGTGAGTATAAAACCATACGATCAGTTCGTTCTGTATACGAGGTCGTCAATATGCCGATAGAACGTCAACGTAAACTGGAAGAAAACCCAAGTCTTTGGTAAGAACTACTCTTTCCAGCAACTAGCCGTCGATAAAATACGAATACTATATATTCTTTCCTCTTATTTGCAAAAGTGATAAATTTGCATTTTTCAACATTTAGTTTCATCTTTGTATCGCGTTGAAGTGCCGTTAGTACGTGTTTAGAGACAGAACAGACATACTGAGACGAAACTGCAGTGTAGAGTTTTAGAGATGAATGTTTTTTCCTTTGCATCAGCATTTGCCGCAGTGAATTGACTCCAAAAAAGGCGAAGACTGTTCTACTGCCCGAGAAAGTGATGACTGTTTCTTGAGATAGTCATGAAGTAATGATAATCTTGAAAAGAAAATCAAATAACGGGAACATACTACATATCACTACTTAACAAGCCGAAGATAGAAATTACGGGAAAATGGCCTCATTTAAAGAAAAAGTAAGTTTTGTTTTACCAACACAATCAATCATCTCAAGCTTCAATGTTCGCAAGTGCAGAAATTTACGAATTGAGGTCCGAATTGATTGACCATCTATCATATTTACTAGATCTGGCCACAGCGACTTCCTTCTGTTTTTTATGTTAAAAATTTCACCATCATATTCGTAAACACCTATTATGCAGAATGAAATGCCAGCTATTATCTGGAGATATTAAAGAGATGGGAGCATGGCTGGGAGCAGCGTATAGACTTATGGTGCAAAATAAAACTAAATATGACAAAAAAATACTTGTTTCTATGTTGTGTTGGAAATTTTTCAGACTACCTTCGTATATAGAACTATCTCTCCTCAACTGGATCTGATTACAATAGTTTTACATAACCTGCTTCTACTTTCTAATCAGTGTTCGTTTTACAAATAAAAAACTCATAGAAAGTATCAGTTCCTTTCACTGAAATTAAAAGAATCACGTTTTCTGAGTGGTAAACTTCTATTAAGACATTTTTACGAAGATGCTTTAACACAAGTTGTATTTGTAGGAAGAATCTGTAAAACTTTAATTTAGTCGTTATTCGCTTCTTCATGAACTCAATTTTATACGATGCTAACTCAAGGCATGGTGAACGACTGCGATGAATATTTCATAGATAAGTCCGATCCTTTCCGTAAGAGATGGACCCTAGATTTTTACAGTAAAGCAAGTTAACCGGTTCACTAACTGGAAAACATCTAATTTTTATGCTACTCAAGATAAAATTCGTCGGACAATATGATCGTATAATGCGGGTCTGTGAAGATTTCGACCGTTAGTGAATAATGTTCTGTATTTTGATAAGCATGCATTTTGCGCGTTATTTAGAATTTAAGTGTAGGAAAATTAAATGTATGAAATAAACATTATTACAGCGAATTTGAATTTCATTTATTGAATATATTTTCCTTTCCTTAATTATATATATGGTTTATGTATTATTTGGTATGTAATTTTATTGTAAATATGTTTTGAGTAGATTTTTGTTAATGTTTTGTTCAGTTTCACAATGTATCTAGAGTTATATTGATATTCACTTATGACTATGACTATACTTATATCATCTTGCCTGAAAGGTTTGTTTATGTAAAATTATACTTTTGTTATTAATTATTGTGTGTACAGAAACGATTTTGAACAATAAAAAGAAAGGCAATGATGAAACTGAGACGACCGGCTACATATTTTGCATGTAACAACATCCAGGCCATTACATCCCCTAACAGCTTAATACCAGTTATAGGGGCATTGATATACCACGAGTTATTATTATGCCCGCGCTTGTGTTGTGATTTAAGATCCTTGACCATCAGCATTTGCTTAAATGGGAAAGGCAAACCATGAGAAACCTGTCAGAATATCAGGTCATAGTAATAAGCCAATAACTTAACACTGGTAATGAGCTGTCTGCCGGTAATGGTGATGGTGTAATGATACGTGATTAAACGAGAGAAATATATTCTATGAACCTTACGAATTAATAAGGGAAAATAAATCAGTTTGCATTTCATATACTCTTGGCAAAAAAGAGGCACTTAGTAATAAGGTGATCATATATCATTCAGAGCTCAAAACTTTTAAACTTTTTATATTTAAAGAAAACTACTAACGCCATTTATTGAACAATATATCATCTGAAAGCTGTATATCTCCTCTATAAAATGAGATTGTCGTCATTATAAGCAATCAACGGATTGTCAAGTTACGGCATTTAAAGTGATAGTACCTTTTGTCACCTTGTCATAAAGAAACAAAAGAGCAAAGAGCTCATATTAAATTACGTTTCAAAATCAGTAAATCTTCTACAGAATGATTTGAATTGTTGATACAAGTTTATGGTAATGATTGCTTATCTCGTACACATGTGTTAAAATTGTATAAATGCATCTAGACGGGTCATCATTCTTTGGAAGACGACTCAAAGTCAAATCGGCCAAAAAACAGTCACAATGCGTTGGTGCAAGGAGTGCTTTAAATAATCGCCTACGATGTGAGTTCAACTGTGAGATGGATATCAGAGGAATTAAATATGACTAAAGACATGATTCGCGAAATTTTGATAAGGAATTTAAACAAACGGAAAGTCAAGTTCAACATTGTAAGGATCTTATTAGAACAGTAAGATGGAAATGCACATCCTTGGAATCGGTTGTAACTGATGATGAAAGTTGGTTTTTCAAATACCATTATGAAACAAAAGTCAAAGTGTTATGTGGAAGTCTCCAAGTTTTCCGAAATTGAAACATTTGCGTTTCCAGATGTTAAGAAGGAAAACAATGTTGATTTGTCTTTGATTTCGTTCCACAGAATCAAAATGTCACTGGTGAATATTACTTGGGTGTTCTGGAGCGTCTGTAGAAGAGAATTGTTCAAGAGAGACCCGAATTCGAGCGCCGGTAAGTTGGTTTTGTTGTATAACAATGCACCATCTTACAAGTTTGTGTATTTTTGTCGAAAAAATAAGTCTGTGTGCTACAACATCCTCGGCGTTCACCTGATTGATCTCCGTGTAAATATTTCATGTCCCCGAAACTCGAATTGGCTATGAAAGGAACGTTTTACGACAATGTTACACAAGTCCAAGAAGCCGTGACGAAGGTCATTGAGGCGATTCCGAAAAACGACATAAAAATGTATGTTAACATTGATTGAACGTGAGTAGCGATGCATTGATGCAGAAAGGATGTATTTTTAATAAAAATAAATAATTTAAACAAAATATCTTCTTTTTTTTTACTTTAAAAAGTTTCGTTATTTTGCCTATATACTGTGTGTATAAGAAAAATCTGTGACTAATAGGGATTATGCAAACAAACCAGATACGAAGACTTACTGCTAAATATAGCTAAAACTCAAAATCTACAATTTAAATAAAGAAAGTAACAATTATTTTTGAATTCTTCACACCGTAATTACCAGGTATACCTGAATATGATCCTTCTTATTTTTTTTCATTTAGCAATTTTAGTGTTCTTTGGAGTGTTTTTACTTATTTCTTTCTTTTTTGGAGAAAAGTCTCCTTTCTTATCAATATTCATTTATTTCAAAAATTACATTGAAACCAATTTAGTAGAAGAAATCATGCCAAATATTTTAGGCCGTTGTATTTTTCGTACATAAAAGAAAGACAATTGCATGTTTGCGTAATTTTTTGTATTTAACACATCGACACATAAAAAAACATCGAATTTTCTTAATATCCACAGTTAATGAGACGAGTTGAAAATTGTATTAAAGCCAATTTGTAGACATAAAATAATACATGTATCATATCGTTATTTGTTGATGGTACTGCAAATTTTAATACTGCGGAAACTTTGTGGACGTCTTTCGAAAGAATATTCGAAGTTCTCTCATCTAAGAAGTGTATTTCATTTCTTTGGACAACTTTTCATTTTTGTTTCGATACAAGTTTCGTGCTGTATCATAGAAAATGTCTTTTGTTCTTTTTCAGAATGAAATAATAACATACATACAAGTCGGATATAAACTTTTCTAATTTCGTCATGCTTTGCTTATTTTTTGGTCGTTTATTAATACACATTATTTATTTTTTGATTAGTCGATATTACGCTTTCTTAAAATTCACTAAGGGTATTAAATTAAATTCGAATGTGTCATTGATAACACGTAGAAGTTTGCAAATAACTGATTAAAATGGGCTGAGTTTAAATAATATACTTAAGGTATCTATAAAATTAATAGTGTAATGTTTATAATTATATAGAAATATATAATTAATGAAAATTAACATTTCCTGCTGTTCCATTGTTATTGCTAATTGCAAAAAAGTAATTAAAAATTTTCTGCATGGGACAGGACATGTGCCTATAGTTTTCCAGATGCTGCTTTAATCAGTTAAGCTACTAAACAGTACAATTTCGAGTCTCTTAATATGGCCATAAATTGAAAAACTAATATTTTCTGCTATTCCATCATTATTATTAATTTCAGAAAATTAATTAAATTTATGTCATGTAGAAAGGTTCGAAACTGCACTGCGAAAATGATAGATACAGATTCTAGTCTTGTTCAATGCAAGTCTGATTTAACCGTAATGTATAAATATGTATAACTTACGCATACTTATTCAATTGAGGAATGATTCTGCTTAATCGCAGATTATAGATCCTCCGCACATAAATAGTTGTTGGAACATGAATACTGAAGTAGGGGAAAGGAGCATAATTAAGACCGATCCTAGTCTTGTAATAATGTTGCACGACTCTCGATCCCCCGAATCGTTGTTTAAAAATGCCTGCATTAATGCTCTATCTGCGGATCCCTTGTATGAGGGGAATTATATGCTATCGCATGTTGTGTCGATATACTGCGATGCGAGGGGAAAGATGAAGTTCACGATCTGAAGTAATCACATGGTCACGCTGACGCCAAATCTGAATGAAGAGCCTCGCTAATACGTTATCGACTGACACACGTGCTATAACGTTGTAAACCACTGCATTATACTAACGCTAGAAAACCAGTTGAATATAGGTTGACATTTTAGATATGTACATATACAATAACTTAATTAAATAAACATAATAATATTAATAAATTTTATTTCTAAAACAATGTGCATACAGTACATATCAGTACATATAAAAAAATACCAATCAATACATACTATGAACACGCTCATGCTAGAGACACGTCTCAATAAGAAAAAAGATGTTATAAATTTGAACATAGAAATTCATTTATACAATAACAATTTATCGTAAGCAGCTACTGTTTAAGTTTGCTTTAAAAATAGAGAAGTTTCTGATATTTCTAATACAAAGTGGTAAGTTATTGTGTAATTTACATCTCATAAAATATGTTCCTTTTTGGAACATAGATTTTGCGTGTGAGGCAGGTAATAAATAATTATCAGTTCGTGTATGATATCTATGATTTATATTGCCATTCGAAAAAGCGTTTTTGTTCCTAAAAATGAAGCATAAGAAAATATGCATTTGTGAAATTAACAAACTAAATACAAATTACAAATAATTATTGAAAACATAAAAAGTTGCTATAACCAATTGATTTTAATATAAATTATAGTAACGAATTAATATGTATTACTTATATCAAAGTCATTAATTGATTTATATTAATTTAAAAATGTTAAATAAATCGATATTTAATTCATTTCCTAGGCGCAAAGTAGTGAAAAGGAAGCCAAGGTAGAGTAGAAGGTGAACAAGGCTGGAATATATGAAAAAGTTAATATTTGTTTTTTCTAAAATCATTATTCTACTTTGTTGGGCTCTGAATTTATTGAAGAACAAATTACATTCTGTACTATATTTTATGAAGTTCAAATTTCTTCTTCAATTAACATTTTATAATTTATAGAATTCGCTAATTTATAATTTAGTTGGATTTTATTAGCAGCTTCTTCAAGATTTGAAGAAGAGGATTCTATTCATGTTGTTAGCTTTCTCAGTATTTGAAAAAAAATAGGAGTTAATAATATATTCTCTTTTATAGACGATCCTAAAGAACAAATAAGAGCGAAATATGGTTTGATAACCATGTGCTAAAATCTGGAAGAAAATTTTACTGTTAGTGAAATTCGCCCCGAAGATTTTGACAATTTTAGTATTTGGGTACGGTAAGTATTAATTTAATTTGGCACCATCTACATTTGTATCTTTTTGGTGTGAGTTTAGTGTCAATACGTAAAATTTATTATAGAAAAGATATAGTAAGAAAATGTGGTAAAATTGTATTAGCTCTTAGAGAAAATAAAGGGTGGATAATAACAACTAAATGTACTTCAGTGTTTGTGTGGACGTGTAGTAGAGTGTTTCGAAACTTTTTTCTTCAATGTGTGCCTATGCTCAACACTGTCTTTAATAACTACTGAAGATAACAACTTATTTGTCGAAATACGTATCAACTAGAATTAATATGTTTTTCGCAGGACTGGAATTTGTTTCTTGAAATTTAGGAATAAGAATAAGAAAGATTCGAAAACGTCAAAGGTATGAAACGAAAATCTGTCACCAAGTATCGAAACAGCCTGAGAGATCAGCTTGACGATGTGCTGCACAATCACATTTTCCTATCGCGTTAATAATTAGGATTTGGTGTGACGTTTTTTATTCAAAAAATATTAGGCCTTTCTTTTGAAAAAAAAAGAAATTAATTTTTTGTTGTTAGTGCAAAGAATCAGAAAATCAACTTCTTAGTTTAAAAATTAAAAATAAAGGGTTTTCCAATAGGGACTTGACAACTTTTAATTCAATTTGTGAACGCACCCTTTCACTACTCATCGAACTGTCACTGTCAATTTATTCAGTAAACTTAACATTTTCATCATGGTAAAGTACACGAACGAACAATGTCTGCAAATTATAAAAATTCACTACAGAAATTCGGAGTCGGTGACCGCTACTTTAAGAGCGTTAACTCCGACTTTCGGTCGTAATTCTCACCCTAGTAGACAGGCAGTAACAAGTTTAGTCAAAAAATTTGAGTCCACATATTCGTTGTGTGATGTTGCCGTGCCAGTGAGACAACGGGTTGGTCGAAGTGTCGAAAATATCGCTGCCGTTGAAACGTCTGTAGTAAATGATCCAAATCAGTCAATTCCACGGCGTTCTCAAGAGTTGGGCATCGCCCAGACCATTTTATGGCGTATTTTGCGTAAGGATATTGGTTTACACGCATACAAGATCAAGCTGACTCAAGAATTGAAGCCGATGGACCATTTGAAGCGGCGTACGTTCTCCAATTGGGCTCTGGAAAAGATGCGCCAAGATGATCAATTTCATCGCAAAATCATTTTCAGTGACGAAGCTCATTTTTGGCTCAATGGGTCAATATGCAAAATATGCGTTATTGGTCGGGTGAAAATCCACATGTGCTTCATGAAAAACCACTTCATCCACAAAAAATAACTGTTTGGTGCGGTTTGCATGCCGGCGGCGTCATAGGGCCATATTTTTTCGTCGACGATAATAATCGTCACGTTACTGTGAATGGTAATCGTTATCGCGCCATGATTACCGATTATTTTTGGCCCGAATTGGAAGATATGGACTTGGACAACACGTAGTTTCAGCAGGACGGTGCCACAAGCCACACAGCACACGTTACAATCGATTTATTGAAGAGTAAGTTTGATGAGCGTGTTATCTCAAGAAATGGACCAGTCGATTGGTCGCCTCGTTCGTGCGATTTAACGCCTCTAGACTTTTTTCTTTGGGGCTACGTCAAGTCATTGGTCTATGCCAACAAGCCGACAACGTTGGAAGAGCTCAGAGCCAACATTGAACGCGAAATAGCAGCCGTTTCGGCCGCATTGTGTGGCCGAGTCATCGAAAATTGGGTCCAACGAATCGACCGCTGCAAACGTGCACGCGGTGGCCATATGAACGAAGTCGAGTTTCATTCATAAACTTTTTGATTGTACTTCAACCCGATAATAAAGTTTTTGAAATATCTCAAATGGTCTGCATTTTATTTTGAAAAAAAGTTGTCAAGTCCTTATTCGAATACACTTTATAATGAAGTAATATGAATTTAAAAAGATATTTCTAGATCGTATAATTTCACGTTTTTTACCATTACGACTTACCAATCATATCTTTTAACTTAACTGCACCAGTCAATGAGTAAGTTGAAAACAATTAGATAACATAGAGATAATATTTATAATTAATTCTACACAGTATTACTGAAAATACTCAACGATTTTGATTCACGCCTACACACCATTTTCATGACTTTTAAAAAGTTATGAAATTGAAAATAAAATAATTAAGTAAATGGTCTAATTTTTTTTTATTTTACAACGAAAAAACGATAGTTATACTGATACCTGCCGCAGCCTTGTATACAGATATGTATCTATATGTTTCGCGTTCGAAACGAATTTTAAACGAAACACAAATCCACGAACCAAAAAGTAATTTGCGTTCAATTCTTGTAACTTCAATCAGCGATTAATTTCAGAAAACTAGTTATTTTAGGACTGGAGCTTTGATGTCCGTTTCGCATTCAAAGCTTAGTCCACCAAATACTATGAACTAATGGGCAGAATGAATTAAACAATGTAATTACCGAATAGGACGTAATAATGCTAGACCTTCGATTCTGGGTACAGAATTTGTAACATGTAAAAGAATAATTTTACGGGACCAGTTTCCTCTTGGGTCACTTTTACCTGCTTCAAAAAAGCTATTAACTTTTTTATCCTTAGGATACGTAGAAGAAACAACGAAATAATTAATATTTGTCATTATTTTGAAAAATTCAGATGGTTAAGGTCAGCGTAAAGTGTTATCTCAAATGCTGGTACTGAGAATTTTTACAGTACATATCTGATTCTCCTCGTTATATTCTTACCCTGCCCTAGGGAGTTCGTAAATTAAACCGTGATTCAATACTGAATACGATATTATCATGGTTATCATTTATAGTTCTACAACGTATATTATCTAACACGTAAGTATAATGAACGGAAGATATACGATTACCTGCAGTGGCTACCATTCGTGTAATATAATAGTCTGGGATGAGATACTGTTTCATTCAAGGAATTTTAGTAATAAACGTGGATGAACTTTTTGCTGAAAGTACTGCGATTCTTGAATTTCATAATAATTAAAATGTACATTAAAGGTTTTAATAGGTATTATCTAAAAAAACTTACTCATAATCGATGAATTTTTATTCAGTGGGAAAGTAAATTAACTTAATTTAGTATTAATAATATTTATTAACCGCAAGATACATATACAATATTTTGTTTATTTTATTTATTTATATTAATATGTGTTTTGTATAATACGTATACCTACTTATATACAAGTCACGAAGATTAATAAAAATATTTAGGAACCCAAAATGTAATAAATTGTAATATACGCATTTAGCAGATAAAATAGATTAAAAATTACGATCACGTGTTGTAAGGTTTAAATATTCAGAGGAATCTTTTTATACTTTGCTTAAATTCGTTAACAATCCAATAGCCAACGGAATTTGATTATAAAACTTGACAGCAAAAATTGCGATCTATTTCTAGTTCCCTGGTCGTGGTGATCCCCGTGTATAAATTTTAGTATTGTTATCCATGACATATAAAAGGCATTCATTTATAAATAGCTATGGACATGTTAGAAGTTCTAGCTTTACAAAAGAGACTTTGGAAGTATCTGCGTAGTTACGATCATCAATCGGGGAACAGTGCAAAGTCGCAGAGAGCAAGATCTGGACTGTAGGGGGTTGCTGGAGAAGGTGATCTGGAGCATTATCGTGATGGAGGAACCATGTGTCCATTCTTGAATTTGGCCGCAGGTTCTTCATAGATCCAATGACTTTAGGCAAGTATTGTTCAATATAACACTTAGCTGTGACTGTCTTCTGTGTGTCCAAAACGACGCATTCCACAATTCCACTCGATTTGAAAAATACAGCTATTACTTTCTTCATTACAGATCGGGATTTTCTGTCAACTACGGGTGTGTCCTCATCATCAAAGACCCAAACTTTGTTTTGAGTTTTGGTCGGCACATCATAATAGTACAGCCAAGTCCTGTTACCTATCTCGATGTTGTTCACATACCGAGATTGTCCTTTATTAAAATTTTTTAGCATCTCCCGGCACCAAGTCACGCGTCGTGTCATCTGCTCCTCAGTTAGTCGATGCGGCAGAGAGAACACAGTTTCTTCACGTGCAAATGATCATGCAGAATCGAACGAATCGCTGGTGCATTTAGACCTGAATTTCCCTAAATCTGTTTGTAGGTCACTTGCCTGTTCTCGGCGAGCATTTTTCTCACAGTATTAACGTTTTTCCCGTAACTGAGGTTCGTGGCCTTTTCGGCTTCTCAGCATCTTCTACAGTTAGATTTCGCCTTTACATTACAAAACTTACCTAGTACCCTTTGTATTGAAGTTGGCGATTATTGCACCTTCTCATCGTTCGTCAATTTTGACTGATTTTTGGACCAATAATGAAATTTATTGCTTCGAGAACATTTCCTTGACTTATATCAGTGCAAACATTTCTTTTGTCATAAATTGAACTTGTACATAAAAGAAAATCAGTCTGTATCAATTGAAGACAGGACGTTTGCTTTTTTAAAGGCACGTTGATTTTTCTTGAAAAATTTCTAAAGTAAACTAAAGACAGGAAATAAACTAAAATAATTACTAACTTAACTCCATTATTTATGGTTTAATGGTGAAGAAGAGCGGTGTATCCGTGTTTCCGTAAGGGCGAAATTCTACTTTACTAATTAGAGCAACTTCATACTAATACCAAAGCAAAGAAAATATCTAGTATAAATACATTCTTAGTAATTTAAGTGGCATAATATGAGAACAAAATATTTTCATTTTCCTTATTTCATTATATTTAATGCAGTAAGTGTTAATAAGTATTCCAAAATATTTCTAATTAAATGAAATTATCCGCACCTTCATCCGTTCGAGCGCGTTAAATGTAGCTTATTCTCTTGTGAAAATTTCATTTGCTATTTTATGGAGACTAAAAGTGATATAATATGTTGAACAAAAGTACATTTAGTAGATATTTAATGTTAAAACATTTACATTAAGTGAGATTAGCTGTTCAAATTATAGTTCTCGACAGTACCGTATATCTCTAGGCGATCTTATCTATTACTTCGTCTGCGAAAACTTTTGAACTTTTATTATTATTTAAGAGCGGCGATCCTGTTGCGATAACTAAATCAAATGGGGTGCCCGAAAATTTACTCGCCATTTATAAAATTTCGCTTTCGACTTCCTTTTACGTTCGTGAACTTTTGTAATCGATTATATACGGTAAAGCGTGTTGTGAACTATTTGAAATGCTTTTCGTTTTGTCGAAATTTTCGTTTGAAAAAATTTGAATTGGTTAAGAGTGTTCTTTTATATATTGAACTATTACAATGGAGGGTAGTAAACGCGAATGGTCTTTTATACTCGAAACACTATGTTTAATGTGTGAAATGTGTAACAAAAATATACTTCTGCAAAGATAAACAGTTATATGAAAACCAACATAAATAATGAACACTAGAATAAGACCCTTGAATGAATTTCTATTAATAATAATAGTAATAAATATATAGGGCTTTTTTTCGCGGCTTTTCAAAGAATAAATAAAACAAACAATTTGCATTCACTTTCAAAAACTTTTTATTTTTAATCGAAGCATCAGTTATGACATTTGTATACGAAAAATAATATCTGCCAAATGGCCTCCTCTTGCAGCTCCACAGACATCCACTCTTTTGTTAAAATTTTGACATTTTGATATAATTGAGGCTCTATCTCACCAACGACACGAATAATTTCATCTTCCAAACCAGGAACTGAATGTGGATTGTTTTTATAAACCTGACTCTTCACATATCCCCAAAGAAAATAGGCTAACGGTGTCAAATCACATAATCTGGGTGGCCAATCAACATCACCGTTTGTTGAGATTACACGTCCAGGAAATTTTTCTCTCAATAAATCAATTGATTGATATGCAAAGTGAGGTGTAGCGCCATCCTGTTGAAACCACATATCCTCTAGATCAATATTCATTAATTCAGGTCACAAAAATTCGGTTATCATCCGACGATATCGATCACCTTTGACAGTTACGGCTTCACCAGCAGCATTTTCAAAGAAGTAAGGTCCAATTACACCACCTGACCATAATGCACACCGAACAGTAACTCGTTTAGAATGCATAGGTTTCTCATTAATAAATCGTGGATTTTCCTCACCCCAGATAAGGAAATTTTGTGTATTAACATAGCCACCGAGTTCAAAATGTGGCTCCTCATTATTTTTTGAGAAAAATCAGCTGGTTGTTCATTGATGAAGTTGACAAATAAACGACGTTTTAAACGATGTAATAGCTTCAGTTCCTGTGTTATTCTAACCTTATATGCTTTCAGTGCTAAACCCTTGTGTAAAATACGTCATGTTGTTGATCCACTAAGTCCAAGTTGTTGTGAACGTCGTCTAGTGGACATTTCAGGATCTTCAGCAACACTTTTACGAACCAAACCAATATTTTTCTGTGAACGATCACTACGACTGTATTTTGCACTTTTTTGATCTTCCACGGAATCGGTCTCTTGAAATTTTTTAATAATTCGACCAAAAGTGCTTTCAGATGGACGATTATGTAAACTATAAAATTCACCTAATTTTCTGAAAACTCTTTTTACGGAACGGTGATTTTCATAAAATAATTCAACAATTTGAACGCGGTGTTGTACCGTGTACGAAGGTATTTTTATAAATGTCGTACATCACACTTCAGTGCGCCACCTATATTTTATTTATTCTTAAAAAACCGCGCAATTTGAAACACCCTTTACTTTATTGCATAACAGGTATTAATAACTGGACAACCTAAAGCTAGTAATATTAGTAGAATTAAAATTAACTTAAAAAAGAAATTAAATAAATACTAAGGTCAATATAACCATAATTTTTTGTGGTGGATGATTAACTGGATCATAAATCTTGTCGATTTGTTACGACTACGGGCGCGATATTGTATGTATATTCAGCATGTCTATAAAGTGTGATCTATGGCCTTGTTACTAACCTATATTCGGCGTAAGACGGAAAGCAGTGTTTATTATTTTTCCTGAACACTAAAAGGTACCGGTAGAGGTACTGACCAGCTCCAAGGCGAGAAACGATTCATAAAAAGGTTCGAACCGTCGATTTATCTAGATAAATATATGAAATTTACCACATGCTGTATTCCGGCATTGAATAATAAAAAAAATAGGACGGAAAATTGATTAGCATACATTTAAAACAATTAACCTTAATTCTGATCGCCTGCCAAGACATTAACTTACAGTCTACTATTCCTATACATGTGCCATAATAGTGTTTGTATTAACGCATTAGTACCGAACGTAGCCATAATAAACGACCCAGAGTGTTTGGCAGATAATCATGGCATATTGAAATTTTTACGAGACACCAAATAAGAATAATCAACAGCGCTAGATATCAGTTTATACAAAAACTTATTCATAAGCGATAAAATTATCACCAGTTGAAACAATAGAAATAGACAAGAATAATTTACTAAATAATCAAGTAGATGTGAATAATTTCTTACTTTTAAAGTTGTTCCCGTGTAATCGTAAATCATCTCCACTTAACTTACTTTAACTGACCAGAATATATTCTGTTCTTGTTAGATATTTCGCAGTCTGAAGAAGTTACGGTGATGGTGAACCAATTGTTACTATTTTTAAAATAAAACTTTGGCGAAAATTGCAGTGTGTTTTTATGCTTAATTTTAAAAATCAAAATAAAAATTTGGATAAAAGTACTATCAAAGCATGCTTTAAAATCAATGCTAAAAGAACCGAGATAATTGGTGTAGGTAAAAACTTAAACAAACAAAAACAATATGCTGAAGCGCAGTACTTCAAGAAAGAAACTGCATAAATTATTATGAGATATATAGAGAGATTTGAAATGGAAATAAGTAACAGAATTTCAGATACAAACAATGATCGTTGAAGTTAAGTTAAGGATTGTAGCAGGTTGTTACAAATGTAATGTCCGTTTTTTCCTTCATCGACAACAGTGCGTAGCCTTGCAGAAACATTTCAAGTGTCCATTGCCACCATTAGTCGTCACCTTTCATCGATTGGCAAAATGAAGAAACTCGATCGATGGGTGCCGCACTACTTAACGGAAGCCAATAAGCTCCGTCGATTAGAGGTGGCTACCTCTTTGGCTAATCGATGAAAGTTGAACCGTTTCTTCATCGAGTGGTAACGTGTGACGAAAAGTGGATACTTTATGATAATCGGAGACGGTCAGGACAATGGTTAAATCGAGGTGGAGCACCAAGATAGCATGCGCGAGCATCACTTCACCCTCGAAAGATTATGGTGACTGTATGGTGGACCAGTAACGGTATTATTCACTAATCATTTTTGCAACCTGGCGAAACCATCACGGCAGCGTCCTATTGTGCCGAACTGGAAAGTATGCATGGAAAATTGAGCCGCTTGCAGCCCTCACTAGTCAATAGACATGGACCCATACTTCTTCATGATAATGCAAGACCTCATGTTGCACGACAGACAATCCAAAAACTTTCGGAATTTGGTTACGAAATTCTCCCTCACCCACCTTATTCATCTGATCTTTCGCCAACTGATTTTCATTTTTTCCGAACTTTAGAGAATCACTTAAAAAATAGGGACTTCCCTGACCGGGAGTCTGTAATAGCAGTGTTTGAGCAATATGTGAGCCGTCAAAACCTAGATTTCTTTTCAAAGGGAACTTTTCAGCTCCCAGGCCGTTCCAACAAACTATTGATGTAAATGGAGACTATTTTGCAGAATAATATTTTATAGTTTTTTAAATTTAGACTTTTTTTTATTCCTTACAAAATCGGACTTTCATATGTAACAACCTGATAATTTCTTTCAAAATAATATTAATGTTTTTGGCAATTGGAGTAAAAGAACAAATTGGACATTATCATCTGAAAATGTGGAGTACCTATCGTCTGTAGGAAATTAAACATGTTTCATACTTACTACTTAGACAGGCTTCAATTACGAAAATTGTCATTCTTCAACCATGTCATAAACATCGATAATTCCGGGCAAAAAACTTTGGGTTTTATCACTAGAAATACATGCCAGTTCTATTCGTCAGACGCTGTATTAGCAATAAATTTTTTCTATACGCCCTAGCGTTACGTGCTAAAGCTTAGGAGCTTGAGCAAGCTCCTTTAATTAATATATATTTACTAAATACATATTTTATAAATAAATCAAACAAGATTGTCTAAATATCTTGAACTCACGTAGATTTGTATATCCTTAATAACCAAGAACCGTTGTATTGTTTGATATGGATTATTTGTGGCTATAATCAATAATCAGGTGTCTATGTGATTCTTTCTCAATTGATTAAATAATAATATTGAAACTCCCAGATTATTAAAAAAAAGTATGATATTTTTTAATTTCTGCAATTCTAGAACAATTTGTATGTTTTTCTTCCAGCTACGTATTTATATATATATAGTTTTGTATATTTTAGTTCTATAATTTATATTATACGAGAGGGTACAAAAAATAATCGAAATTTCACTATAAAAACATGTATTTTATTTTTTTTACAAAACAATTTTAACATCTTCAATATACTCTCCATTTAACTTTATACACTTGTCTAATTGATGATTTTATTGTTGGAAACATTGTTCGAGCTCATCAAGGAGTTATGAACCAAGAACTGGCAAACTGATAAGGCTGTGTGAGCATTGTCATGGTGGAAAAGACATCCCTCCGTGTGCCACAAGTCGGGCCTCTTTCATCGCATACTGTTAGGCGGTCTCCTCAGAACGTCAAAATTTCACAGCCGCACACTGTCCGTCATTACAAAAAATCACCAGCAAACGAAAAAGCTTTTACAAAAATGCACTGTAACAAGACACAACCTTATTCAGTGAAAGAACCGACTGCACCGAACTCAGAACAAGTTGCGTCATGCGCACCTAATCCATCCACAGCGCTGCTATTCCGATTATTTTGGGTACCCCATCGTATATGCAATAGGAACATAAGTTTACTAGTTGTAAGATTACATTGAAATTGAAATCATTTGTATTCTGATTAAGGAGTACTTAAGTTTTATTAATGGAATTTTAATTCTAAAGTGCATTATGTATAACCTATTTATGAAATCCCAATTAATAAGTTCTATAATTAAATGTGTTCAATATAATTTTTCTAAAGGATTTTGATTTAGTATTCAAAATATTGTTATCCAGATAACTGATTCAATAGAAGTATCCCTCTTAGCAATTCTAGCATTCCAGGTACCCTGGGGTTTACCATTCTACCTTAACTCATTTGATGCGCGTTAGCATCGGTAAATTCTAAGAAAACCTATCGTATAGGTTTCAGTGCCATATACTATTGAAAGTGTTTACATTAATCTTTATTCCACTACTAAATATATTCAATTTGAAATCCGCATAATTTAGATTTAGTTTTAGGATACTTATTTTGCAGTACATGCCGATCAGGATGCAGCGGGAATAATTGTTTGTATAAGAGATAAATTGACCTAACACAGATGTTCTCCCCGAATATTCGTTACTAGTGCTATCGTATAAATCAGCTATCACAATTATTAGTTTTTAAAGTTAAATTCAGTGCAATAGGTTTGCATAATTCGTGACCGCTTTATACTTTTATAGGATAACTCGTGGTGTACGGTCTTACACCCGTGTGCAGTGGTGAAGCAATTCACGGCTATACTTTCTGCAACTTGAAAGTACGCCACAAATACGTGGGTTATCTTTTAAGTTTTGCATATAAAACTGAAATAAAACATTAGATAGCTTTTAAAAACTTCATTGTTTTTCGAAGTATTCTCCACGAAGATTAATGCACTTCTACATGCGCTGGAACCAACGCTGGAAGCAGTTGATCCACTCGTTTTTTCTTACAGTCAAAACTGCGTTTTCGAAGACATCGACTGCTTCTTCTGACGACAGGAACCTGTTCTTAATTTTCGGAAAGGTAAAGAAATCGTTGGAACTTATGTACGCAAGATGGTCCAACAATTTGACGTTTTGTTGCGCTAAAAATTCAATTGTCTTACGTACTGTGTGCTAACTTGCATTGCCTTGGTGGAGAATGATTCGTTATTCGGAGTTGGTTTTTCTCAGCGACGACTTGTCGCAAATAAATGGATGTGGACTAATCTGCAGTAACAGTTCTTTGTTGTTGTAGAGGAATTGTTGCTATATGACCTGCTTTCAAAACAAATGTTGCGATCATATTTTTGGAGACACTTCGAGAACGGGTGACTTTTGACGGCTTTTCTTCACTTTGGAACACCTAAACAGACGACTGGCGTTTATTTTCTGGCTCGTATGAGTAAATCCAAGATTCATCACCACTGACAATGTTGTGCATGTTTTTAGAGTTTTTGGTGTTGAACCGATCTAGAGTTTTTTGACACGAATTCACCCTAGCTGCTTTGTGTTCTTCAGTCAACAGATGTGGTATCCAACAGGAAAGTAACTTTTTTGCACACGATTCTTTATGCAAAATTTCGTTGATGATTTTACGCACAGCATCGACGTTTTCCTGAGTTTTGCCGTTTTCGGTGCACCTGTTCTTAGATCGTCGCCAAGACTAATCCGTCTACGTTTGAATTCTCCTTACCAACGAGAAATTGTTGACTGATATGGTGCGTCATTGCCGAGAACAGAAACCAACCCGGTGTGGCATTCTTGTTGAGTTAATTGTCTTCGAAAATTATAAAGAATTATTCCGCGAAAATATTCTCGGGGTAATTCCACTTTTCAAGTAACTTGTGAAATTAGACAGTTCGTTGTAACTATAACTCTACAGGTATCGTACTATGGGTTTAAGTTAGCTAAAGATGGAGGTAAATTTTTAGTACTGACATTTAATTGGTGGCGCCCTCTATGTCCCACTACGCAAACTTGAAGAGACATCTCACGTATTACTTCAAACCAGAGAGAATCGACACCAACACCGTACTGAAACAACAGTTAGCAGTTTTCATCCAATATACCGAATATATTGTTACTATAACATCAAATGTAATATTTATGTTTTACAAATAATTTATTGATTTTTGAATCTTATTAATATAAGATTATCCTTTTGCATTATATTTTGTTCTATAATTAGATTCGCTAATTTGTTGGGCAAATAAGTAAATATAAAATTAACATTATTATTATTTTAAAGTAATCTCATGTCATGAAATGTGCTTTAATACATGTATTTTTAAATTTATACATCGCAAGATGTAGTAGTTTAATTTCAGCATAATTATTTTATCACAACTACGTAAACCATTTATTTCATCTACGGAGTATATCACGCTCCCACGTGGTCAATTATTCACGTTTACTGAGACCAATTCGGAACGAGGTGGCTTATCACTGGCCGTATAATGGCAAGGACATATTAACAGACCCAATACAGATTTGAACCGCAACGGTAACCAATACCCAACCTACCGTAAATACTGTGCTAAGTGCACGAAACTAACCATTGCAGATTCTCACCATTGTATCACCATATCATAGCTCGGCTAAATATCAAGTGATAATTGTTTGTTAATTTGCAACGCAATACTAATTTATGATAGTTTGCCCGTTTGAAATTAACGGTACCGTGAATTGATTAATTTCATTCGAGCTTCGGTTCCTTTTGGGGGTTCCATTGTTAAGCCGGAGTGCGCATTTCCTGTGTATTCATACAAAATTAGCTACTCTAATGGAAGACAATTGCCAGAGAATTTTTAAATTAATGTCGCTCTTTGTTTCATGCACAAAGCGGAGGGAAATGGAGGACTACGTGTGTATGATATTGACACATATGTTATGGAAACGATGACAAAATATTTATTATTTATCATTAAAACTAGACATGGGGAAGGAAAAGGAATTATTAACATTTAATGTCATCTATTTCTAACACGATATACGGTGTGGGCTGACAAGTCCGTGGAATGAAAATAATTTTGCCGTTTGAAATTGTATTTACTTCTCAACATACAATATTTGTTAATTAAATTAGTTCAGATCTCGGTAATGATGAATAATATATTTTAAATACATATTACTGTGCTTTCCCGGAATGAAAAATTTACGTAGTTTTTAAATACATAGGCTGTTATTACGAGGGCAGTTTAACAAGTACTGAGAATGGAAAAGAAAAACGAATTTTCTAAATACAAAATAATTTTTATTTTTCAATATATTCTCCTAAAAGAGCAATACATTTATTCCAACGGTGCTCCAATGCCCTTATGCCATATCTAAAATGCGATTCCGGAAGGCTTACAAAATATTCATTTACGAAGATGATAAGCTCGTCGTTAGACGAAAATTTCTTTCCACCTAGTGAAGTTTTCAATTTTGGAAAAAGTTGGAAGTCAGCAGGGGCTAGATCCGGCGAATAAGGCGCATGCGATACTAATTAGAAATGCAACTCGTGGATTTTGGACATCGCAACTATGCTGGTATGCGAGGAAGCGTTGTCTTGGTGAAACAGAATCTATTTCTTTGCCATTTCTGGCCGTTTAGCACGAATCTCAACATTTAATTTTTGTAGAAGTTCTGCATAATACTGTCCGTTTATTGTGGCACGTTTCTGAAGGCAATCAATTAGTAAAACGCCCTTTGAATCCTAAAAAAATTGACGCCGTCAACTTGTTTGCCCATAAAGTGGTTTTCGCTTTCTTTGGAGGTGCAGAACCACGTTCTAACCATTGTTTCGACTGTTGTTTGGTTTCGGGTGTACTGTAGTGTATCCAAGTTTCATCGCAAGTAACAAATCGCCTACCAAAATCAATCGGATTCCGCTTATAAAGGTCCAAACACTCATTGGAAATGCGCAAACGAGTGAACTTTTGATCAGTCGTAAGCAATCGCGGCACCCGTCTTGCCGAAAGCTTGGAAAGGCCCAATTCTTTCGTTAAAATGTGGTGTACGCGTTCTGTTGAAACGTTTACCACGTCTGCTATCTCTCTCACTTTGAGTCGTCGATCTTGCGTAATAATATTATGGATACAGCTTGTTCTACCACGTTTAAATTCATTTACCCATCTACTTATTGTGGCGGATGATGGAGTAGATTCACTTAATGTTTCCCGTAACTCATCTTTTATTTCGGTAGCTTTCATACCCTTAATTACGAAGTATTTAATCACCGCACAATACTCTGCTTTTTCTATTTTAACAAAACGACGTGTTGCCTCTTTTTCAATCAGCTGTCAAAAATAAACTAATCAACCGATTTATCTAAATATCGGAATGTAAACATATAAATAGGCAACCTAAATTACAATGCATTTGTTTTACCAATTAGAGCGCCAACTATGTGTCATTCTCACTACTTGTGAAACTATCCTCGTATACAGTATATGTACATATTGTTATGAAGTGGAGGTGTGATAAAGATACGTGTGTGTTTAAATTGTATTGAAATTAATAAGGATGTTTTTTACCTACTTTAGTATCTTATCTTTTTTTCTTTTTAAATTAATATTTTAAACTTTTGTATCTGATTATGAAACTCTGTCTCGGGCCTCAGTATCGTGCAATTCTGAATATACATATATAATAGTGATTTGTGCCTCTCTATATAAGCCTATCCGCACCACACACCAGTTTCAATGTAATAACGAAAGTATTAACAGCAGTTAAACCCTGAAGATGTTTTCTGCAAGTGGATCAGTACTGCTGACGTTTCGGACGCCGGAAATCCAAGTTGAAGAAAGTATAACCCCTCTTAGACTATCGAACTGTGTATATAAAACTTCACAAAAAATAACGATATGTGTTCTAACGAAGATAAATTGAGAGCATCTCTGTTTATAGTTTCTCCTCTCCGAAGAGAAGTGCTTTGAACTAATGAGGTTGATATACATAAACGCAGACGGTTATAGTTCAAATTATGTTTGAATTGATAAAATTCATTTTTAAAATTATATACAAATATTAAAAAAAAGCTGTAAGCTTTTTTATACATGTCAAAATTACATTTATATTCCAAATTTTTCTTTAAAGGTTCTTGGTAAAACGTAATGTATGTTATCCTCCTTTTTAAATCATGTTTATGTATTTTCTACTAATTCATTATTTTGTATGATTTTATTTCAAATAATTGAAAATTCTCCATGTATTTTCTATTAAAACATATAGTAATGTTCATACAACCTTTTCCTTTCATAATTCATCGATTTATAATTTTACTTCATCTTACTTCTATCTCTTACTTCTATCTCTTCCTTCTATATCTTCCTTCTATCTCTTCCTTCGTCCCTCGAATACAAATATTCCACTTACATTGACAGGCCCTGTGTAAACACAATTAAATGATACACTTTTACAATATTATTTCCTTTAGGCCATTGAAAAGCATTTGCTACTCTTATACATGGAAATTTGTGGTCTCACTGACCTCTGTGTTCAATATATACAATTTTTTATATATTAATATACTTTTAACATTTACATACATGATCTAAGTTACGAAGATGGATTTACATATTATGCGTTATAATTATACGTATTATTTTATTATATCTCTTTTTTAAATTCAATTTTAGTTTTACTTTAAAACGTTCTTGACAATTTGTATCAACTTTTATGAACTCGTATAACAAACATTCATTTCGATTAACTTCTTTTATAATTATCTTTTACTTATAAACATAAATCTTATCATGATACTATCTACTTTATATTTCTATCTTCATACTCCAAATCTTTTGAATTCTTTTCTGATTTTTTGCAATGACAATCTTTCTTTTTTTGAACTATTCTTATTTTCATTATCTTGAAACGATGGATTCTGCAAGTTTGGATTTTCATAAATGTATACTAGTTTTCATGTTTTTATTTTCCTGATCTGAGTTGTATTTTCATTTTAAATTCAATTTATTGTAAATTTGATTGCAATATTTCTCTATATTTCCATAATTTACATTTAATTTTGTATCTAATAATAATTTTCCAATCTTTGCTTGTACTATATTCAATGTACTTGCTATGCTTCCTTTGAAAACTTATAAGTGGATGTAGAGTTTTTAAAATAACAAACCGGTATTCGAATCATTCAAAACTTACTAAACTTGCAATGAAAAATTGTATATATTGTAAATATTATTTTCACCACAGGCTTTTATGAAACAAAGACTACTTACATCTGGGCATTGTATTTCAATTTTGAATAATAGTTTGAAAAATAAGTTGCTTCCAGAACGTTTAAATTCACCATATTTTGAGCATCATAATTGAATAACATTGAGAATTCAATTCATGGCAAAGTTTATTCACATAGTGAGTTCCTTTCAAAGAACCATCGATATAGACGCCCAGGAATTTGACTGATTCTCTAGCGTAAAATCAGTACTGTTAGGTTGAATGTTGGTAAGTACCGGTACAGCATTTAAAGATCAAATCTTATAATATTAGTTCGACCCTTTTTAATATATTCTGTTGCATAGGAACTAGAGCTTTAGGATTTTGTAACAATTACTACTTTCGTTTATCAGATCTAAATTGTTTCTTCCACGTTTTCATCAAATTTATGTCATCGGCATAATTTATGAGGACATATTGAGAGTCATGTACCATGTTATATTTGTCAAAATGATGCGTTAATTGTATTAGGGAAGACAAATACAGCGTGTACAGATTATTAACAATTCAATGACGAGCCTTTTTGTTGCTTCGCTATATTCCTTGGTTACACTTTGCAGTATTGATTAGAATTATTATCTTAATCTATTAAGTTAGAAATATTAGGGAGGACTGTGTTGTTATTTGCTTTTATATTAGAATTGACGAGTCCCTAGATCTCTTTAGTTTTATTATGTGCCATTATTTCCTTTCCTTAACTATATTTACTTGCGTCTAGCAACTGTTTATGACATTTTTTATTTTATTTGTATATTAGAATCGAACATCGATAATATCTGACACATAACTGCATTAAATCCAGTTAAAAAGGGGATTTTAAATTGAAATTAATATGTACTATATATTTTATGAGTGAAAAAACTCAACAACAATTTTGGTTAAACATCACTAAACTTATTTTCTTTCAGTATGACATGATAATGCTTTATAAAAGAAATGGATAGATTTCTACTTAAGCTTTCATTAGCGTAGACATTTTGTGAAATAACAGCAATAAAAGTACGTTTTTCTACGGAAAAAAGAACAAGAAAAACGTTCACTGTTTGCGTTCACGCAAGGCATTAGCTCGTTTTTCGATAAAAAGAACAAGCTTAATTGCTTGCTTGATCCTCGTTCAATGAAGCATCTTCGCCTCCGCTCGATATAATAATAATTTAGGTGAGTCCTTCGAGGAGTTTTGGAGATTTTGTATTAATTACATCACAGTGTCGGTTGTTTTGGCTACCGTCTGTGGCATGAGAGCATGCGGAAATGTCGTCCACTATCGAATTATTAATTGCTGTTGGGAATGGAATGCAAGTGATGCTCGAAGGAGCATTCAGTCGCTTTATATTATCTGCGAAAATGCAATTTAGATGATTATTCCAGGTCACACGAGTTTATCGGATTCCGTTAAGCTTCAAATTAAGGTGCGGAAATTTCTATTTTGGATGTTGGTTGTTTTGGTTTTAATCATTAAATTTGGTTTGAGTGCGGAATGCTCGCGAAGTATGGATTATTTTACACGAAATTAGAAGTAACAAAACAGTGAAGTTAATAAATTTCGAAGATTTGTCATTAATTTGGAAAAATTGTTTTTTATTTTCTCTTAAATTTTGAAATGGTAACGAGTGGAAGAAAAACTGCGAGACGATAAATTTTTATTGTCTACGTACGAGTGATGTTTCTGAAGTTCTAGGAATTTGGTTAGAGTTCGATAGGGTGTCACTGATCAACAGCTCTTGCTATTAATCAGTGACAAGTCTTGACGCTTCTGCAGCGTGTGCAATTCTATTTAGTTTACTTTAGTTACTTGACTGATATTCCCATAGCAATAATTTTGTAATCAACATATACTTTAGAATAGATTCAGTTAGTAATCTGAAATAAACTAAAATAAACAATAATATTAACTTAAAATATTCGACTCCTTATAACCTAAATTTGTCAGAATATATCTATTTCCATTAATCACCATATGAGAGATGGGGCTTTTTGAAAATATTAGTTCTAGTTCTGAGGGTTACAAACTCGTTCGTAAATCTCGTATTAGGAGAAGGAACAGCAAAATCAATTTGAGTAAGAAAATTCGGCGAGCCGATGTTATGAGTTTATAAATTTATTAAAAATTTAGAGCTAGCTTGCTCCTTTCTCCATAAAAGTCAGTTAATAAAATGGCTAACTAGTAAAATAATTCATTGTAATCCGTGCCACGTGATAGGTAGATTCCTTCATACTTATGATAGAAATACCTTAGAAAATGTTTATGCATTCTTTCCAAAGCAATTTGCTCGTATAAATAATATAGATATCATATAGCACCACGTTTCAATTTACTACGTACTAGGTGTACCGGAAAGTCATTGCCGTCTTTTTCGTAAAAAAAAATGGAAAAATTTATTTATTCAAAGTATTGGCCATTTGATTCTACAAATTTTGCCCATTTTTCAAGTAATTTATAGATGCCATCTCAAAAAAACTGTTTGTTCTTGAGCAAAACCATTCATCGAGCTATTTTCTAACTTTTTCAAAATTGGCGAAATGCTGCTCTGCAAGCGCGTATCCCATTGATGTGAAAAGGTGATAGTCAGACGGGGCAAGGCCTTGGTGGGTGCGATATTATGTCTCATCCAAGTGTTTTCAATGCTTCCTTGACCGGTTTTGCCGTATGAAACGGCGTGTTATCGTGCTGTAAAATCACTTTACTATGTCTTCGGGCCCATTCTGGACGTTTTTCTATCAATGCATGGTACAAATTGATAATTTGTTGTCGATAGCGATCAGTATTAACTGTTTCACCATGTTTCGACTGTTCGTAATACACCAGACTACTCTGGCCCCACCAAGCACAGAGCAATGTCTTGCGACTAAAACGATTCGTTAGGTGATAACCATGATTTTTCTCGCTTGGGATTTTCGAAATAAATCAATTTGTCATCACCCGTGACTATTCGATGCATAAATGACTTCCGATCATATCTTCGAAGTAGCATTTCACAGACGAAATTTCGAATTTCCATTTTCCTTTGTCGTTCAATTGATGTGGCACCCATTTTCCCATCTTTTGAATTTTTTCCATTGCTCGTAATTGGTCGCTAATCGTTTCTTGGGCTACATTTAACGCTTCTGCAAATTTTTTTTGAGTTCGGGTTGGGTTTTCATCCAATAACTCCTACAGTTTTGCATCTTCAAACTTTTTCGGTCTATCAGAACGTTTTTTGTCTTGCACATCGAAATCACCACTTTTGAATTGTCGAAACTACGCCTCATATGTTTTTATTATTTTGGCATGCTCACCGTAAGTTTCCACCACCAAACGATGACTTTCAGCAGATTTTTTCTTTCGACTAAATAAGAAAAGTAATGCGTGTCGCAAATTCACTTTTTTAGGCACGAAACTCGACATTTTCGAAGAGGTATAAATCTATCACAGTGTTACTTTCTCAAACTATAACATCTATAACTTTGAAGTTTGATGTCAATAGAATAAAATGGCATATGTGTCAAATCATAACATAGCATATTTAAGCGAAGCGGCATCTAAGTGAAAGCAGTGTCAAACAAATACCCATATCATTAATTAATTTTTTACGAAGAATTTTCATCTGGCTGACCTGCAGGTAAACTGAATAGGATTCATAGTCTTAAAGTATGTGACAAATGTGCACTTATCGACATTTAACGAGATCTGGTTATTACTGTACCACACGTGTGCCAATCGTAAATTATTTTGAAGTTGATAATGGTCTGATAGTGCCCAAATACTTTTGATAGTTATAGTTTCTTTTCTTGTGACTACATTCTTGCAGTATTTGTACCATTGTATTGCAATGTCTATTCATTCACTTTTTTTGAACATCTTCATTCTCTTCTCTTAGGTATTCGCATCCTTAAATATTCCTATAACGTATGTGCTTGGATATGTTGATAAGTAGCGTATCATGTTTTGAGCGACAAGGAAATATAACTTTATATTTCGTGCGAATTCTTTATATTGTTAATAACAATTAAATTACGAGATGCCTCGATCACTAACACATCGACCTTTAACGATATTTACGATTATGTACATCTCCCTGGAACACTTGTATAAATTGATAACGAAATTTGTATTACAATTTTATTATTATTTTACTATCTATTGGTAACTTGTTTGCAATATTATTGGTAGCTGAGAAATGCATTTAGAATCTTTACGCGTGATGTGAAGTCGACTTTTATTATTTTTATATGAGTGAATATTCTTCCGATATCCTTGCAATAGTTTCTAAGCGATCCCATGCATACAAAGTGTCTGTTTAAGAACAATAAAGTAAAATCTACCAGGGATATTACGAAATTTACAAATCTGTAAATTTAAAATTTACCCACCGAGAATATAGATCGCTACTAAATAATTCAAATATAAACATGCCCCAGGTTCGAACTTTATAGTTTAACATAAACATCAAATAATGCAAATCTATCTACCATTACACAGCAAATAGAGCTTTTCAAATTTTATGCTACGAATTTGGCGTCGTAGGCGTTACGCCTGAGACTAATATAATTTTCCTTGGAGAGATATTAGCTGAGTCATTAGAGATAATAATAAATAACACGAAACCGGAAATGGAATCTTGAAAAACGCCCTCTGTAAGTGTACGTTTATTCACAAAAGATTTATGGACTCTTAGAAAATGTCTTTATGTTCTTAATAGCTTTTCCCTAAAATAATTCAAATATATGTACCGGAAATATAATCCCTTTGTATAGAATGTCTTTGTATATTAAGCACTCACTAATAGTTACCGTTATAAGAGTAGTGCATTTTATGTTATATTTGATAGTAGTTAAAGAAGCTTAAAAAATACTTTGGTGTTGTGCTTGATTTATTGAAGGTCAAATATAAAATAACGGGTGTTTTTTTAAGAGCTTGAGAATTTTAAATGATAATACAAGAAATATTATTGGAATGAAATTTTTTTATTATAATCTCGTAGATAATTTCATGGCATATATTTTTTAAATATGATTTCCGGCATATGTCTGCCGCGGCTACGAGTTACATGGTCCATTCGATCAGTCCAATTTTTGACTACTTTTTCCAATAAATCTGGCCGTATGGCGTTAATGGTGGCTTGAATATTGGCTTCCAATGCTTCAAGAGTTGCTGGTTTGTCGACATGAACCAATAACTTAACATTATCCCATAAAGAGTAATCCAGAGACGTTAAATCTCACGAACAAGGGGGCCAGTGAGCAGGACCATTCCTGGAAATAAAGTCGTCACCAAATTGATTTTGCAAAAAATCGGCTGTTAAGTGCGCTGTATGGCCAGTTGCGCTGTCTTGTTGGAACCAAATGTCGTCGATGTTTAGCCGATTAATTTTTGGAAACAAAAATTCAGTCAGTGTGACTCGATAACGCTCGCCGTTGTCCGTAACGGCAGCTCCTTCCTCATTTCGAAAGAAATAAGGACCGATGATGCTGCCAGCGTGTAAACCGTACCAAACTGCTTGAGGATTGTCTTCGCTCCAAATACGGCAATTTAACTTATTGACGTAGCCAGTTAACCAGAAATGAGCTTCATCACTAAACACAATTCTTTGATAAAAATGGTCATCTTCGGCCAGTTTCAAATGAGCCCAATCAGCAAAAATGCGACGCAAACGATGGTCGTTTGGCTTCAATTCTTGTACGAACTGTATATTATAGGCACGTAAGCTAGGATCCTAACCAAAATATTCTACGTAGTTGAAGGACAAAGGCCAACAAGTTGAGAACGACGACCAATCGACATTTCGGCGTCTTCTTCAATACTTCGCGCTATAGCAGCAATATTCTCTTCGGTACGTACATTCCTTTGTCTTGTTGATGATTGTGAATAGAGAAGAGTAAAATTAGTGCGAAAACGATCAATAACAGCACGAATTGCTTGCTCACTAGGCCGATTATGTTGATCGTAAAATGGACAAGTGCTCAATGAACTTCCTGAACAGATTTATTTTCTTCAAAGTAAATTTTCACAATTTGGAAGCGCTGTTCTAGCGTTAAACGATGTAGTTTAAAAAACACCGAATATTATCTACTTATTTCAATAAATACTAAATTTCTCGGGGGCAATTTACCTCGAGCAAGTAAACATAAATGCATTTGCGTTGCATAATAATATTCCTAAAGCTGTGTAGCAAAAGAAATCAATAAATACATTACGTATAAAGTCATAAATAAGGTCACGTAATGTAATATATTACGTGACCTACCTTACACCTACTATAGGTTTATAGGAGTATATGTATATATAATAGCTGATAATTATCAACTTGTATTTGAGTAGCGTTCAATTTATTTTCTAAAGTTTTAGATTCACAACACAATTACTTTCATTAATTTTTACAAACCATATAGAAGGAATATTGTGAAAACCTTCACCAGAATAATATGACGTAGCTAAAGGAAAGGAGAGATTTAGCACTCACCTGGAAGGAAATTAAAATGGCATAGTGAGAAGACAAATGATTCGAAAGGAGAAAAGCGAGACGCTGTAACTAGTTTGGAAGAAAAGTATTAGATGAATATTCTATTTTTTCTACTTTTCTTGTTATATTTTGTTTGCTTTTCCTATAAATTATGATGTATATTAACCTAGCTTTTATGATGAGATTATATAGTATTATTTACCAGTATTATTTAAGATCCTCTGTGTCATTAATTAGATTCTTTCCTTAATAATGTTATGATATGACCATTTCATTTGTTTGTTACACTATTTTGTAGAGTGTTGTATTCGTTTAGTGGTCGTCTTAGTTTATTTTCTTTCTTTGAGGGTAGATAAGCGCATGTCCGGCTTTCTATGCAAATCATGGATGTCGCTACTAGCGAAACTTACGGCCTAGATAATGTATCTGAATTTGTATCGTTTCGAAAAGAGTATTTCTGGATGAGACACGGCTTTAGAAGGAGCTGATAATTAAAAGTGCGATTAAGGATTGTTTATTGATTTTGGGATTTAACGCACGAACTACGGTAAAACTGGATGTAAGGTATTTGAGAAGCTACTTTTTGGACTCTTCATTTAGAAAGCGTATTTTAATCTGTTGCTATCATAAGCACGATGTGGAATTTTTCTAATTTCTTCTCTTGTTATCGTTATGTTAAGGTGTTTAGTACTGATCGAGCACAAAATTTTAAGTACGGTTCGATTACGATTAATTATTTAACTACAAAGTACTAGCACTTATTTAAGTGTAAGATTTCCATCACAAGAGAGATACTTCGTGGCCCGCAGGTGCCTTCACAGCAACATCGGTGACATCGCCACGAAATCAGTTAAATCTATTTCTTTATTCTTTGTGTTAATATGTCTACCGAATTTTACGAAATTTATTCCTTGTTATTTTGTATTATTTAATTAATTTTCCTGTGTTTTTGGAAATACTTTTCTCTATTTTTTTTATTCTTGTCTGCAGTCACGATACATTTTCTAGATATATATTTTATAAATTAATTTAATTATTCTACAAATTCTAAGCGAAATTAATAAATTAAACTTAATCTTAAAAAGCCTTCAATTCGTAAATCTTTTTATTGTTAAAGAAACTTGGCTCAGTTCCGAGAAAAACTTTTTAATTTATTTTTTTTTGTGATTTCAATTGTTACTGTCATTTTTGCTTTTTAGGATAGGAGGTCATGAGAAAAAATATATGTCAAAGTTATTTTAATGTCGTTTAATTGAATAGTCTTCGAAATTGTAAATTTGTGGAAAAATTATTTTATTTACTGACCAAAATTTACGACACACATTTTTGTCTAGTTCAACAGAAGTGTTAATGCATCAAAAACTGCTAGAACCGTTCGTGCTTTGTACGAAGAAAATGTAATTAAGAAGGATAGCATAGAAATGATTTTCTAGGTTTAAAGAGAGCTGTTTTGACATTAACGGTTCTCAATGTTCAAGAAGGCTACCGGATCGCCACGCCAATCAATTCGGGAATATTAGCAATTATAATAGATTATAACTAATTGATCATAATACACCATTTGCATTTCATGGGCAAACTTCAAAGCTGGGCAATATTTGTGCCTCTTTGCTAACTCGTCAACAACATTGTTGAGGAAGTGTTGCCGCCACGTTAACTACTACAATAAAAAAGAACAAAGAGAAAGAGAATGGCTTAGTTCTAAACGATGAACGAAGCAAATTCCAGAGGAAAACTTGCCAGATTGTTGGGAGGCAATATACGAGTATACAATTGCTTGCCATATAATTCTACATTAGTTTACGTATTCGATTTGTTAAAAATTAGTAAATTTTGAGTTCAATGGAAAAGTTATGATCTTGAATAAATAGTTTAAAATGGTTTTTAAATAAGTCAATTGCGTTTAATAAATAATGATATATAGGGGACGACATTTCTCCAGAAATTCAAAAGAAATATTTGTTAATGACTTGTTATATTACACGGAAATTGAAAAACTTGTAATTATGAATGATTTTCATCTATTAATTCGGCAACAACTTATTTAACTGGTGTAATAGTAACAGTTATTTTATTAATTGTTGTCTCGTTATGTTTCGTCACTGTGTTGAGGGGATAGAGAGAAATTACGTACGCTTAGTGATACCATATACACATGTCATTAATTGTTACTTCAAAGTTTTTAGTTTATATTTGTGGAAATTAAAAGGAATTTGAGAGTACTTGAACTCTCGAAGTTGACGTTCACTCCCAATGTAGTTTTCGATATATAATACCAACATAGACATGCTATACGATATTTAGAGAAAATTTTTAAAATTTAAATACTTCTCGACAACAGAACTTTACTTTCGTAGAGTTGAAGAGTTGCGCACATCGTGTTACTGTTCAATTCGATGTTGTGAACTGTGAACATGTGGTGTCATAATAAACATTCCACTTTCCAATTAGCCGAGTTCGGGTTTTAAGGATGTTTCTTTATTAATTAACGCAAAATTTCTTCTTTAATTGGGAGATGTTATATAGAGAACCTTTGTAATCAAAAAATGTGGCCATACCATTTCCCCACATATCTTTTGGGCGTACTTTTCCCGATGGTCGTTCTCCTTTTTCTACACATTATGTTCTTTATTACCTTACCTCTGGATCATAATAGTATGTATATTCAACTTTTATTCGCAGTTATAATCGTTCATCATTTTACACCTTCCTCTCGAACACAGCATTCGCAAATCACTATTTACTCTTAGATCCGAAGTTAGCAAGGTGGTCTAAAGAGCATAAACTTGACATACATATTAAAGTGTTTGTCCAAGTGGGTAAAAATATTTCAGTAGGTAATTGAAGAACGTTAGAGAATCACAAGGTAATAAAATATGAATTTGTACATATAATTGCTCATCTTGTGTTGATGGTACATGAATCATCTTGAAACCCACAGTGTCTTCGACCATCTTTGAATTCTTTATACTATCTCAAACAAGTAGATCTTGCAAATATACGATTACTCGAAGGCCATCATAATCACTGAAAAAGTTTTCGTTATGGATTTTCCCATATTTTCGGTTAAAATTACTTAATTAATACATTAAGATGGTTTTAGAAACATCGGGTGAATTGTTTATAAGTACAACACCGAGCGCCATCTTGTGGAGAATTCTGCAGTTTTAAGTACATAGTAACATGATTTTCTTTATTCGAAACTAACCTCTAATATAAAAAAAATAGTAACTGCTTTAAATAATAATAGATATTGAATATCTTGATGGCACTAGAGTTCTACCAAATTTGATCAAAACCGAAGATCACGGATTGCCGAACTTTTCTCGATAACACTGCATATTTTATTCCATAAATGTTCAATGCAAAAGACACTAATAACTATAAAAATAGTCGTATCTGGGAAATTACTACATTAAACACAAAATATCAGGTGCTCTGTGTACAGCAAAAACGTAGAAAATAGCTCGTATACAAACACCATTCAAATTCAATCGCTTATTTAACGGAGACTTTAAGTAATACTCCGCATGCAGTGTAGGATTTTCGTTGGTGTGTTCACACATTTGCGTTTCTTAGAGGATTAAAATAAATCCGAAGTTGCGGTTTCTCGGTTAAATGTGTGTACATAAAAGTAAATACAGTTTATCAACTCGGCGTAATGACTTTCGTTTATGCGAGGGATTAATGGCGAAAAAGAGTATTATTTTTCGAAAGTCAAGGTTAGCTTATGTAAGTGTCTGACTTAAATATTAATACGTATATAGGATGTATGCCATGCAAAATAGAGCTTCCTCTTTATGAAGAAGAATTTATTAAATTATGTAGCTTGTAAGGAGAGCTCTTATTTATTATTATTTACAAAATATAGATAATAAGAATTTATCAATATAGTTGATTAACTTAATCACTTAAGGTTAATGTATAACCCCTTTCCACAGTCATTTTCATATTCTGTATATGTATTTCGATAACTAAGTTGTCATCATCAGAAGATAGTTAAACAGTGTCGCACCTGCAAAACCAGGAGGAAAAGCGAATACATTGAATTCATATTCTATCTAGGGTTATTTGCTAAGGAGAGTGGACCTTATTAGGACCTCAAGTGTTCTCTTTTATTTACTTTTGACCTTTTGGTTCCACTTGACGACTTAATTTGTAAGATCAATAGGTTCTGCAGTTTTATTCAACATCAGACGAAATATTTCACAAATGATGCTGCTATCACCACTATGTATCAGAGGTTGGTGGGATCTACCCTTAAATATTGTTGTACTATTTGGTATCCACTTTCAGAATTGCATGCTAGCAGAATAGAAAAAATTCAGGAATTATCTTTGTCTAATTTAAATATTGATAAATATTCTTACACATATTTTGAACTCTTGCTACTTCTGAATTTTCATTCATTGTCTGCACAGCGTTAAGTATTTTTGCTCAAGTTTGAATTTAAATGCCTTAAAAACATGACACGCTGATCTCTTCTTTTCTCGTTATTTAGAATATATGTACGTAGACTGGAATCTCGTAACAAGGATTTATTAGTATTACAGTTCCATCGCACGGTTTATGGTTATAATGTCCTAATAAATAGAATATCTAGAGAATTAAACTTTATTCCTATTGACATTGACGTATACTCCATCACTTACAACAAATCTAGAAATGCGATAAGCTGAAGAAGTTTAGGGTATATTCTGCACGACTTAATTTATCATATGCTAGTATTTAATTGAGCTAAGGTTGTATTTTTTGGTTTTATTTAGTTTAATAGTATTTTATTTATGTGGGTACATGTATATGTTTTTGTAGATTATATATTTACGAGGATAGTTTGACAAGTTGTAAGAATGACAAATAGGTGGCGCTCTAATTGGTAAAACAAATGCACTGTAATTTAGGTTGGCTATTTATATGTTTATATTCCGATATTTAGATAAATCGGTTAATTAGTTTATTTTTGATAGCTGACTGAAAAAGAAGCAACACGTCGTCGTGTTAAAATGGAAAAAGCAGAGTATCGTGCGGTGATTAAATACTTCGTAATTAAGGGTATGAAAGCTACCGAAATAAAAGATGAGTTACGGGAAACATTAGGAGAATCTGCTTCTTCATCTGCCACAACAAGTACATGGGTAAATGAATGTAAACGTGGTAGAACAAGCTGTGTTGATGAAGCGCGCTCTGGAGCACCAAAAATCGTGACTTCTAAGGAAATGATTATAAAAATCCATAATATTATTACGCAAGATCGACGACTCAAAGTGAGAGAGATAGCAGACATGGTAAACATTTCAATAGAACGTGTACACCATATTTTAACGAAAGCTTTCGGCAAGACGGGTGCCGCGATTGCTTACGACTGATCAAAAGTTCACTCGTTTGCGCATTTCCAATGAGTGTTTGGGACTTTATAAGCGGAATCCGGTTGATTTTGTAGGCGATTTGTTACTTGTGATGAAACTTGGATACACTACAGTACACCCGAAACTAAACAATAGTCGAAACAATAGTTAGAACGTGGTTCTGCACCTTCAAAGAAAGCGAAAACCACTTAATCGGCAAACAAGGTGATGGCATCAATTTTTTGGGATTCAAAGGGCATTTTGCTCATTGATTACCTTCAGAAAGGTGCCACAATAAACAGACAATATTATGCAGAACTTCTACAAAAAGTAAATGTTGAGATTCGTGCTAAACGGCCAGGGTTGGCAAAGAAAAAGATTCTGCTTCACTAAGACAACGCTCCCTCGCATACCAGCACAGTCGCGATGTCCAAAATCCACGAGTTGCATTTCCAATTAGTACCGCATGCGCCTTATTCGCCGGATATAGCCCCTTTCGACTTCCACCTTTTTCCAAAATTGAAAACGGCACTAGGTGGAAAGAAATTTTCGTCTAACGACGAGCTTATCATCTTCGTAAATGAGTATTTTGCAAGCCTTCTGGAATCGCATTTTAGAGATGGCATAAGGGCATTGAAGCACCGTTGGAATAAATATATTATTCTTTTAAGAGAATATATTGAAAAATAAACATCATTTTGTATTTAAAAATTCGTTTTTCTTTTCCATTCTCACTACTTGTCAAACTACCCTCGTATATGTTTGTTATTAGGTAATAATGGATGAAGCTGACTGCCAACAACACGTACAAATTGCACACAATTAAACAAATAAGACTTGAACCACGACCAGAGCTGCTTTAAATCAATAAGAAGTAAGATAATTTTTCTTGTAAATCATGTACAAGAATTTTTTTACTTATAAATGTATTAAATAACATTTTATATTAATAGTTTTTATTATTTAAGCGTATTGTTTATTGTGAAAAATACCTAATGTGCAAGATGGTAAGCTTTTTATAAAGAACTTATCCTGAGAAGTAAAAATTTAAACGCTTTTATTTAAGTATGTGCTCGCAAAGCAACAAAGCTCTTTCTAAAGTTTTGAATCATAATCTTGCACATACAATAGTGCGTTTTATAACAATATGTAGATTTTGCGGAAGCGTGTTTTGCAAATATTTATTAAATGTAAAAGAAGAATATCGTAGCTACAAATAAAAATGTAATAGATAAAAATAACAAGGCAATAGTGAGAATTATTGATGAAATGACTCAGTTCATCCCACATATCGGTATAATTATGTTTACTACAACGGTTTCACATCCAAATATTATGTGTCAACTTCTGGTGTGTAGCAGGGTTCGAATCTTGGGCCACTTTTGTTTGTGATTTTCATTAATGACCTTATTGCTGCGATTGAATACTCAGTACTAGCTTATGCCGACGATTTGAAAATTCACCACAGAATTGCCTCAATTGATGATGTTCGACTTTTGCAGGAGGCTTTGACTTTTATCTGTCCCTAAATATTGACAAATGTTATTCAGTCTCTTATACACGAAAATTGAATAGGATTGAGTACTTATATCATATTGATAACGTGTTAGTTTCGCATGTGGATTCTATGAGGGATTTGGGTGTTGTTTTCGATTGCAGGCTGTCCTTTTCTGACCATGTTTCGGCTATGCTCAAGAATGCACACAAGGTTCGTGGCCTTATCATGAGGAGTTGTAGGAGCTTTACAAACACGGGATGCATATCTTCTTTATTTCGTGCGTTAGTGCGTAGTAAGCTGGAGTATGCTGCGGTGGTGTGGTACCCTATTTACGTTAATCAAATTGATGCCATGGAACGAGTGCAGAGAAAGTTTTTGAAATACTTATTATTCAAAGAGTATGTTTTTTATCTGGAACACGACACTGACTATGGGGAACTTCTACTTAGTCATGGCTTTGAGTCCTTGGCAGAACGGAGGCGGAATGTCAGTACTACGTTTATGTCTGGCTTGATTTCGGGGAAAATTGATGCGCCAGAGCTGTTGGCTGGCGTAGGTTTTGCGGTTCCACGTCTGGAGTCGAGGTTCGGTGATCCTTTGGCAATGGGAACGCCAAGAACCAACATTCTGTTTAGGGCTCCACTTACGCACGCGGCTGGGGATTTCAACCAACTGCATCGTCGCGGTGTTTGATTGGATTTAATTTGATTTATTACTTTATGTAACTTACATTCAGTTCTATTATTTTGTTTTTAATTTTATTTTGTTTTTCTGATTTTTTATATGTACTATCAATGTAATTGTAATTTTTGGTTTGTATACCCTGTAGGAGTACTCTGTTGGGTGGTTAATAAATATTATTATTATTATTATAAAACAATTGTATTGGGGTTTTATATTAAAATACTGTTAGAATTATGATTTGTGAAATGTTTATTATAGACTTCTCTAGGTTTGTATATTCCCTAAGTTACATGAAGCTAAAATTCTAAACTTTCCACATTTTTACAATTAATGGTAAAAAATAAACGTAAACGAGTGTGTACTTTTCATTAATACTTGAAAAAAAATGCAAATAACTTAGAATAAATTGTTGAAAGAATGAACAGCCCCAGTCTCTTATAAAATATTTACTTTATAATGAATTTTGAACTAGAGGATGTGGATCGATTCAATTCAATTAGTGGCAATAAGGTCTTTGTTTACAGTTGGTGTATAAATCGTGTTGCAGTATCGGAAGCTCTCCTAATAAGACGGACGTGAAGCAATTAAGCTAAAAGAGGTGGAACTAACAAAGGAAACTTTGAAAAACACATTCCGTCGGTTCAATTAGGATAACGGGTAATTTCTTTCCTCCCGAGACAATCTATTATAAACGTTTACTGAACATCATGACTTGAACATCTACAAAATGGAGTGAAACAAGAAATCAGTTTCGTAATTGTATTACGCGGAAAGGATTGTCCCAAAAGAAGTCTACGCAAGAAATCGAAATTAGTCTTCAATATGAAATACCTAATAAATACGTCAGGCGCAAAAGACTTGACTTTTCTTTTTTTTAGTACAGCGTAGGACAAGGAGAGTTAAAAGATAAAAATGAGTAAAAGAATTCTGAATGTGTTTAGACGAAATATTTATGGGATGCAATTGCCGAAAAATGAATTCAATATAGAATAGTAAAATCGAAAAGAATATAAAAAAACTCTTATCAATGGAAGGAAATTTATTAGATGCTATGTTTCATAAAAAATATGACGAACCAAAAATGCATTTTCTATATTACATTTTCTAAGTATATCATGTTCATGGTACCAAATGTGGCAACCAAAAAGGAAAGAGTTGAAATTAAAATTTGATTACTAGTAATTATAGCTACAATACACTACAATATTTTTGTATCTACAAAAAAGTTGTATGCCTCAAACGCATGTATATTAATCAACTACTGTTTGTTGGATACACTCAGAATTAAGAGATATCACTCCTACATATAAAGGAATCTATAAATGTTTTGGGATAGACAGTTTACACACTTATCCATTCTTCGAAACCAATAATCAAATCAACTTTTTCACATTTTTTTTGAGAGCTGGGCACATTTACCATTCCACGCTCTAAGAAGGTATTTATAGTTAGAAATCTCCTCCTTTGCAGCAAAATATCGCGAAATTTGCATGGAGTGAGATCTGGCCTGTAAGATGGATGTTCCAACACTTGTGCTTCAGATTTTGATATATACTCAGTACGCACGTTAGAGAGATGGACCATAGTGTTGATTTGGAAAAATAAGGGGTGGCCTCAACGTGGTTGAGTGTTTCTAAGTGCTTCAATAATTCTGGGCAGGTACTCTTGCATGTATTAATTTGCGGTGGTGGTAGTGTTTTCAAGTCCAGGTGTCCCACAACTCCTGTCATGGCAAAGAAAGCGGCCAGCTTCATAGTCAAGTTTTGCTAAATGCCAAGATGCCATTAATATAACAAGATGTAATAAACATTATAGTATTTCGCGGCACTACAAAACTCGTCGTGCTGTCTGCTCTCTGTTAACACATAGTGTACACAAAGGGAAGTTTTTCTCGTTCGAAGATGTTCGTATAGAATTTCCAAACATTCTCCTATTTCGCGATAAATTATATGTACCAGACCCTACCATCATCCTAACAATATCAGTGTTGTCGTTAGTAATGGAAGAAGTGAAGTATCTTGACCTGTGAGCGACTTCCAAGTCCAAATCTTCTAGTTGGAACTTTTTATAACATCTCAATCATGATGTCATTAAAATTCAATTCATGTGTAAAGTTGCAACTTAAGTGAAGAAATTGATGATATGCTGAAAGCTATAAAAAACATCAAAGATGAGTACCGCTTTGGAAGACTAACTTTTATGACCACTCCGGAAAATCTTGACTCTATTTAATCGATGAATTGGACTTATGTACGTGTCTTTCACATTATTCAAAGAAAAATGCAGCACAAGGTTTTGTAATATACTTTTGGTCATTAATTGCACTGCAAGAAATTGATGAAATTGGTTATGAATTGGCTTATCAAACACTCTATTTCGTGGATTTAGCACTATCATACTATTATTTGTTCACTAAAAGAAAAAAGACTTTCGACAAATGGAGAAGCTATATATGTCACTGAGGTGTGGTTTTCAGACCAAATGAACGAATTTTTTAAGGATCTAATAATTACTTCATAAGTTCGGTTTAAAAATATGTATGTAAGTACAAAAGAAGATTACGTTGAATAAATAAAATTTTGTTTTGAAATATGAGGTTTTACATGGTAGGGTTTTTATTATATTTCTTTACACCAAAAAGTACCCTAATTAATATAATAGTGTTCAATTTGAAGTTATTTTTTGAAAAGTATTTAAATTCAATTGGTCTTGAATTCAAGTAAAAGTCCTATACATATGAAATTGCTTTATTTTTTATTTGAATATCAAACGTGTATGTAGACATCCAGTTGAAGCAAAATTGAAAGGTAATAATATATTACGTAATGGCATAGTGCTCTAATAACTTTCCTTCTACTGGAATGATATTGTTTTGAAATACGACAGGACTTCCATTAACCCAGGTCATAAGTATAACGTTGTCTTAGGTAATGAATTAATCTGGAGCAGCTTTTATTTCCAATCGTAAAAATGTGTATTATATATATATATATATATATATATATATATATATATATATATATTAAGTTACTAGATTTATGGAGTACTATTTTTAATATTACTATTGTTATTCATTAAATAGTTTTCTTTATTACAAATTAACTTCTATATGCCATTGTAATTATTATATCTGATATTACAATTATTGTATCTGGTATTGGCTCAAGGAATTTAAAGGAGATTTAGAAATGTGTCTAAAATATTCTTTAAATCATGCAAATTAAACGTACTAAATCTAGTGCCTAGTACTATGTTTAGATAGGCGATGGAAAACACAAAGTCAAGATACAGAAGTTGTCTATTATCTAAGAAAGTACGAAAGAAGTTATAAATTAGTCAATGGATATACTATATTATACATTTACAAGGACAATCAATACACTGCTCAAAACAATTAACAAATATTCTGCAAATATTTCTACAAACTATTTGAAAGCTTTTGAACCAAGGAAATGAATACGCAGACGTGTTCTCACGATAATCTCTGGAATGTATGAAAGTATGTTTGAGCACAACATTGGCCAGTATTCAGAAGTTCACTGCGAAACACACTAAAACTCACTGAAACAGTTTCAGTGCAGTAGTTCAGCCCTGAAGATGTCCCATACAAATGAGTACGAAACGTCGGCAGATATAATAGTGACGCGGTTCCAGCCCGGAAACCCAGAAGCAGATAGTTCAGATACTTGTTCATAAATATACTGAAACCAAAAACCTGTTGTTTTCTAACCTCTTCATTGATCTAATGTCTATTTTGTGACATATTGGAATTCCATGACGACTTCAAAGTATGTACATCTATCAATGATGACCAGGATGTTAACAAACTACAGAAAAATATAGATCTGAACACAAAATGGTCTCTGGAATGAAACTGCTCGCACCTCTTATGCGAACACTCAAATAGTTTAATCTTTTTACCACATGAATAGTCAGTTATTGCAACGAACTGTATCTTTGAGACACCTTAGATTAACTTTTGATTCACTGAAAATATCTGTACCTCATATTCAAAAAGTTTAGGTTTCATTATGCGAGCATCTATTTACTTCAATAATACTGACTTTATTATAATATAGATATTATATTTTGTCCACATTTTCAGTAAATTAGAATAGGCCTCTGTAGTTTTGTATTCGTATGAACCAATGTTCAACATTTGAGCATATCCGGCGTTGATTCTGAAAATATTTGTCATTTAAGATTGATGATGCATAAGTATATGTTTTGAAATTGCAACAATTCGGAATTGCCGAATATTCATAAAGAACTATTATTGTGTGACAGATGAGTGGAAAATAGCGCGAGATTCTTATTCAAGCTTTTATCTAAGAATATTGACTGTTTAGAACTGCTCTCCAAAGTTAAGGTGTACATCCTACAAACGATCGCATGTGTTTCTCCAACTTTTGTACTTGATACCCTGATGAACGATATCATGGTAAAGGCGCCACTGTCACTTAAGTGTTAGAATGCCTAAAAGATATTTAATAACACTTTTATTAGTGGAAAACTTTAAGAGAAGTTACTCACTGAATTATGGTTTGTGTGTGTTTGCTTGATTTAATAATTTTATCCATGCCATAAAGTTATTCCTATTATTAATACTTTATTAGACATGCATGCAAGGATCTGAATCTCACTTAATTGTAGCACTCGTTAAAAATATTGATAATCACCTCAGTGTATCCAATACACCTTGACATCAATAGGGTCAGCGAGTGAATAATGAGTTTTGAGTGTATTGTATTATAAACAGACAGCTGTGTTGGACACGTTATATTAAAAAATGTGTTTTTACTTCAAAACCGCACATATGGACGCTTATTTTCAGGCGACAAATGAACACATATACATATAAAGCGAAGCAAGAGCGTATATATGCATGAATAAATTAATGGATACAGTGAGCTACATACTATGTAATAATAATGTGCCACATTCATAATTTAGATCTTTTATTATTCCGAAAAATCATGGACACTAAACAAGAATAATTATGAGTATATATTTTAAAAATATTACCAGCACAGAAAAAAAGGTGACGAATGTGACTACAAAAATTACACAGAAATAACATCCTAAAATTATACAAGAAGATATTGAAGATAAGGTTAATTTAAAATAAAAAAATACTCTTTAAATCATTCAGTTTGATAGCACTACATCTACAATAGTTTGTGCCTAGTACTATCATTAGATAGCCCGATCGATTTCGCGGTGGAAAATGCCAAGTGAAGTCAGGATACAGAAGTTGTATCTAGTACTTAAGAACAACAAAAGAAGTTTTAAATTATTCGATGGATATGTTATTCACTTACAAGAATATCTAATACACTGCTCAAAACAATTAACGGAAACTATGCAAATATTTCTATAAACTAGTTTCATGCTTTTCAAGCAGGAAAACGAATAGGCAGACGTGTCTTAACGTTTTTATGTATGTGTTAGAGTGATCATCGCTGTAAAGTTTAAAAGTGGGCTTGAACACACTCCACAGTTAGTATTCAGGTGACTAGTAATGGATTTGTAATTTTTTATTGTTATTCGAAGTGGCGAAACATTGCGATATGCCGGAGATTGAGGCTTGGACGAATAACGGTGAATTAAAAAATGGAGGAACATAACAAAGTATTGCTGAAGAGCTTATAGCAAGGCAAAGTACAATACAATTTATAGATTTTGGGATTTCTTTGAAAATTTTAAGTGCTGGATGAAGGCAAGGGCACAGTTGGTCAATGTCTGCAACGCTAAGAGACGATTATGTAGAAATTGAACTTGTGATGTAATGTGAACTCGAACGGGGAAAGCGTTTACATACGTCTGGTTTATATGCCCGAAGACCATCAGGTTGCATTCTTCTTATTGCAGAGCACAAAAAAGCCCACGGCATGTAGGCAGACGAGCATATTACTTAGTATCGTAATGAAGAGGGAAGGCATTATTCAGTTGCTAGTCCAGATATACGTTTCATTCTAGTCCAAACTTATGTTTCAGACTAGTCTAGATGCGTTTCAGTATATTCTAATTTGGCTCATCATTGTCTGGGAAAAGTCTTGATACGAAGGTGGTGGAGAAATGGTATGGGTCGGGATATATACTGGAAAGAAACACCGGCCCTTGCTTTATAAAAAATGGAGGCCTCACTTCCGAGGTATATCTAGATGAGATTCCGTGACTCACTGTTCTTCCACATGGAACAGCGGTCGGAGAAGAATTGACAAAGTTGGTATAGAGAGAATGGAGTATGGGACTACAAAAATTACATAGTAATAATACATCCTAAAATTATATGAGAAGATACTGAAAATAAGGTTAATTTAAAATTAAACCATTTTACAAAACTTTACTTTTTGTCTGTTGCCGCGACTTTCATATCTAATAAAACCGTTATAACCTAATAAATACCGTTAAAATTTTTTGTACACTTACAGTTACTTCAATACTTTTTTTTTGTTTAAGTGCACGTATTCATTGATAACGTGCATATGTTAAGCAGCATCATTGTGTTAAGACTATTAACGAATGTTTTTTCCCCTTGAGTCGTCCAAAAAGGTCAATAGACGTTCCAGTCGGTTTTGATTCCTGAAAGTACATATATCTGATCACTTAGTACAAGACGACTTAGAAGCAATATCATCAGAAAATGATACTGAAAGAAGAAAATTTGCTTACATCAGACGCAAAAATGTGCTATTTGTCGGGAAAGAGAATAGTTACAGAGTTATTTTGCTCAAGAAGGCAATATTACTTTTTGTTCCGATAATAAAAGTTTATTGATAAAAATGGATTTTAAAAACCAAGTGAATAGCGTTTATTCATTGGCGATTTAAAAGGCAGTCTTAAATGCATTTTACTACATAACGCAAATAAATATACCAGAATACCTATTGCCTACAGTATAAAATTAAAAGAAGAATATTATAACATTTCATAAATTATGAGTACAATAAACTATCACGGACAAGAGTGGAAATTTGTGTAGATTTAGAAATGATGAACATTCTTCTTGTTCAACAAAGCAGTTGTACTAAGTTTTCCTATTTTATATGTCTCAAGGACAGCAGTGTATACAAGAACATTGGGTTAGAAAAAATTGATCTTTTAGCAAAAATATGATGCCTGGTAAGTAAAACAGTTCGCAATCCATTGGTAGCTCGTGACAATATTATGTCGCCATTATATATGAGACACCATGAAACAATTGGTCAAATTTATTGATAAAAATTAAAACTGTTTTTCTTACATTTGTCGAATATTTCATCAGCTAACTGCTGAAGAGATTACAGCAGGTATTTTTAATTGGGCTCATATCAGATACGTTACGAAACATGCAAAATATGCACATTCGAAGATAGGGCTTGAATCAAATACTTGGATAACTTTTGTCTCAGTGATGCAAAACTTTCTTGGAAATCGAAAATCCGAAAATTACATTGAATTAGAGGATCTACTTTTATATTTAAAAATATATGATGTAATATGAGTATTAAACTCCACTTTCTCAATAGTCACCTCGATAGAATTTACACATGGTGGAGGAGTGTCACCAAAGTTTCAGAGATACGTATATGATGCCTGATCATTACTAGCTCCTGATGTGTCATTTTTCTAAGTCTACACGTAAGAGTAAAGCTTTAAAATGAAGTTTTTTGGAACTTAATCTTATTTCTTAATAATTTTTTCTTACTAAGTAAACGTATCTTCTTTCCTAGACATAGGTTACCTGCAACTTAAAAACTTGATCTGATGAACAATATCGACTTGAATATTTGAAATGACCATATTATCAATAGTCAGCAACAGCTACAATATTTCAAGCAGCAGATATTGTTAAGATAAGACAATTAGACAATATATAAAGTATCATACCAGATTCGCAGTAGAATAAGCTATAAAGGAAAAAACTAGACATCTACGCCTGCTACATAGATATTACAGCCAATTAACACTGCAGAAGAGCAAAAATTTCAGAAAGTTTAAAAGTGAAAAATATAAATAATCAATTAATAAAAGCGATTAAGAGCATATATAGGAAAAACGAATAATCAAGTTAAAACGATGAGGAAAGATGAGGAAATTAAAAGTTTCAAGAAGGAATGGATAAATTCGTAATACAATATGCTTGCTTAAATCCTGATTATGTAAGTGTATAAAGAACCAAAACCATGGCAAATAAGAAGAATATATAAATAAACTTAAGAATAGAAAATGTACGAATTCATTTTCTACAAGTCACCAGCTTTAGATACAGACAGGATTCAAATTTTTCGAGCACCCTCCCTAATGTCCAGATCTTACTCCCTGCGACTTTGCACTGTTGCAGTGATGATGACCCTCTGCGGGCTTGGGACAACGAGTGTGCTTTACTCCCTAGAGAAACTTGGCAGGACTGATTTAAAGATTGGCTTTAGAGGATGGAGAGGTGTATTCAGTGTAGAGGAAATGACTTTGAAAAAATGAAATAAACAAAGCTGTATTGCAAAACTTTCCTAGTACCCTTTGTAGTTAAGAATACATTATTATTTCAATGCAGTAATATCTTTAAAAGAACATTATTTTGTTCTATTGAAGAAGGTTTCGAAGCTATTTACGTTTTAGCTAAGTAACTGATCTTTTTTAAATTATTGTTTCATTAATTTGAATCTCATTTTTTGATTTTCTATTACGGTTTCCGGGCAATTCAGTTTGTTAAATTTAGTATACAGAAATGAATGAGATGAATCATAGCCCAGACGCTTCTCATTCCCGTTTCTCTTTTCTTTTGACACTAAAAAGTAATTTTTCATAGATAGAACTTATTTAATGATCACGGTTCACAGGTAAGCGAGAGGAGCGTGATAATCTTCGTAAACAGTAGATTTGTGTATATTTTATTAAATTATTTTATGTTATAATTGTGCAACAATTATTAACAAGAAATTAAAATTTTTTCCTTATTTTAATATATATATATAATTAGATTTAATATTTTTCCTTTGCTTATTTTAAATGTATAAAAATTAAAACTTTTTTGTTTAGTGTTCTGCTTAATTTCATTATTTTCCTAAAATATGTTTTATGTTCAAGTGAGACATGTTTTTATGAACCTTTATGTATAAGTAATGACATTGTAATGCTACGTGTAAATATTTTTTAGGTGCTCTTCTAAAAAGGTTTAGATTTTTCTTTGCATATCGATTTTTTTGACTATATTTTCCACTTAAATTTAAGAAAGAGAACATAATTTTTATTTTTAATGAATATTTAGGCCGTTTATAAACAACTTGTATTTTTCTTTTTAACAAGTTTTTAAGCTTATTATAAATTTGAATTTCATTTCGTATACCCGAGTCGCTTCGTATCTGTGTCGATCACTTTGAACTGTACTCTCCTGCCAAGAACAGGCAACGGTTTTTGTTACAATGAGTCGGCAGCAAGAGAATTTCAACAAATAGCGAAGCCGTATGTGTGTTGTGTAGTGGTCTACAGATCAAAGCAAAGAATTTTTTAAAAGCTTAAAATGAGTTCATGAACGTTCAGCTAAATACGTTGCTCTAAAAGGAGATTATGTTAAATACACAAAATTTTATTTGCAGACGTAGCAATTTATATGGTAAACTAGATTCTTATTAATACGTATATACACGTATATGAATAATAAACTAGCTTATTATGTCTACTAATTTGTATATATTTCTGTAATCGTTACTATCATTTAATATAATATAAGAGTGATACCGCAACAAAAAATGCTAAACTGATACACGACGGCCGATCGAAATTTGCAGTTATTTGCAATTCATCCTTGCCTTTCTTTTTATTATTGAAAATCGCTTCCACGCTGAGGTTTCTCTATTTCCATCGTACTACATTTTGATTTATTATTATATCAGGTTTACTACTACGCTTTGTAGAATTTACGGCGATAACCGCGTGCATTTATATTGGATTCCTTCTATAGTCACCATCTTCCCTTAAAGGGATAAGTTTACTTAACTTCCTTAATTCTTCTTTGCTTTATTTGTTTCTTTACTTATCGTCGTGTATGTTGTTAACTTTAAGAGTTAGTGATCAAGGAGTAAGAGTAAGACTTAGAGCAAGAGTTACAAGTTTATTAGCTTCTTTTCTTTTGTTTCGTCGTCCTGGTAAAGAAGACAAAAATCCTCAACTAATTAATACCTAGTGCATTTGCGGATTTGTGAGTTAAGTGTTATTCCTTCATTTTAAGTTAATATTACTTTCATTCGTGATTGATGTTCATGTAAAGTTCATACTTATGTAATTTTATTATTTTCCGTTTTCAGTTTGAAGAAACAAACTTTAAACTTAAATTTGGTACGTAGACTTCCGCGGTCGTGGTCCATGCTATCTGCTTCTGGGTTTCCGGGCTGGAACCGCGTCACTAGTATATCTGCCGACGTTTCGTACCCATTTGTATGGGACATCTTCAGGGCTGAACTACTGCACTGAAACTTTAAACTTAAGATTTAAATCTTATCTTAAGTAAATTCTAACATTAAAATTGTCACATTTTTTCTCCTTTTCATCTTAATTTTATTTTATATAGTTCAAAAATTTCTTACTGAGATACATAAATTACATAGTCTGTCACAAAGAAAACCAAACTATTTTAAAATAAAAAAAAAGTTACTATTTTTGTAAAACTTATTTATTTTATTCAAGGTAGTCGTTTTCTGCTTCACTATAATATTTTCCACGATCAATTAATAAGTCGAATGAATTTTTGAGTTCATCGGTAAATGTTGTTTAGAGAACAGATAGAAATCACGGGGGGCCAAATCTGGCGAAGGAGGTAAATGGTTGATGATTAAAATGCCATTGGTAGTTAGAAAATCAGTGATAAGCGTTGAGCGATGAGATGGTGCATTAACATGTAACAAACGCCAGCTGCCATTTTCACTATATTGAGGGTGCACACGACGAATACGCGCCAAAAGACGCTTCATAACGCCAAGATAATACATAGCATTGACTGTTTTACTAGTTGGAACAAACTCTTTGTGCACTACGCCTTTCAAATCATAAAAACAAATCAACATTGTTTTCACTCTTGACTTTTCCAAATGGCTTTTTTTCGGTATTTCTTCTCTTGGATGCCTCCACTCAGAGGTTTGTCACTTGGTCTCTGAATCAAATTGAAAACACCACTTCTCATCGCTAGTTACAATAGAATACCTAAAGTTTTCGTCTTTTTTTGAGTCTTTAATCAAGTCTGTACAATGTTAAATTCAGTTAGCTTGTGCGGTACAAACCTTGCGCAAACCTTTCTCAGTCCCGAATGCTATATCAAAATGCAATGAATTAAATCTTTGGAAATATTTAATTCCATTTCCATGTATCGCAATAAGGATTTCAGCTCATTACTGATAAATTCACCCACAAGTTCGATGTTACTTTACCACAGATTTTTTTGCACCAGGATGTTCGTCGTCATTTATGCCCATACGACCGTTTATACCACTCACACACACTCGTACGTTGATACGTGATAAACACGTGTCATCATACATTTGTTTTATCCAATTAAACGTTTCAGTAGACGATTTACCGAGTTTAAAATAGAACTTGATATTTGCTCTTTGTTCACGATTTATTTTTCGACCAATGCCAAATACACACTATTACTTTATGCGCAATTTCTCTGCTTCTAATGACGCAAATATCATGATATTTTGACATAACATTGGTAACATATCTTCCTTACCTTTTTTAATATATGGCGCCATTCAAAATTACTATTTTAAAGAAGTTCGGTTTTCTCTGTGTTACGGTTAAATTCTCACTTTGTCGATATTTTATTTAACGCTCTAAAATATTGGGTCTGGGAAAAAGTTCGTGGCGTTTTTTCAGTAAAATTCAACTGGTCCCCACATGGCGCGTGGACGAATTCATTTAAACCGAATATGCTCCATTATTATCGACAATGTTTCGCCATTTTTTTGGTAGATCCATGATCCCATCGGTGAAAAACTTCTGTGGTTTCTGGTCGAAAAACTGAATCAAGTAGTTTTCACAGGCTTCTTTTGAAACCAACTTAATTCCATTGAGAGAGTTCTGCAGAGATCGAAACAGATGATAGTCAGAGGGTGCTATATCCGGACTGTAAGGTGGGTACATCAAAACTTCCCAACCAAACTCTCTCAATTTTTGACGGGTCATCAAAGAAGTGTGTGGTCGGGCGTTGTCATGATGGAAGACAACACCTTTCCTATTAATCAATTCGGGCCGTTTTCTTTCAATCGCCTGGCGTAATCTCTCTAGTTGTGCACAGTAGAGTTGAGAATCAATCGTCTGACCAGTTGGAAGTAGCTCGTAGTGGACGATTCCCCTCCAGTCCCACCATACACACAGCATCACTTTTTTTGGCGTCAATGTTGGCTTAGCGAACGCTTGTGACGGCTCACCATCCTTTATCCACGATCTTTTACGCTTCCGATTATCGTACGTAATCCATTTTTCATCTCCGGTTATTAAACGTTTCAGAAACGGCTCGATTTCATTCCGTTTCAGCAGCGCATCGCAGATGTTAATTCGGTCCATCATGTTTTTCACGCTCAACTCATGAGGAACCCATACGTCAAGCTTTTTTTTGTAACCAGCTTTGTGTAAATGGTTCAAAACAGTTTTGTGGTCAATGCCTAGCTCCATGCCAATATCGACACTGCTGATATGCTTATCTTGTTGGACTTTTTCAAGAATTTCATCAGATTTTTCAGTGATTGGACGACCGGAGCGTGACTCATCTTTCACATTGAAATTTCCAGAACGAAAGCGAGCGAACCATTTCCGCGCAACAGATTTCGATAAAGTACCTTCACCGTACACAGCACAAATTTTATCACAAGCCTGCGCAGCGTTCTTCCCCTTATCATAATAATATTGCAGAATATAGCGAAATTTCTCATTATTCTTCTTCATTTTCAAGTGCGAATAACTTTCCAACCACTGCACCGATTACAATGTTTCTACGCTCAAACTAACGTTCGGAAGGTCATCTAAAAAACGAGCCGTCGGTGGTGTCGCTGTGACTTGTTGTTCTTTAGTTATCGGCAACCAATGCCATCTATCGGGAAAAACGCCACGAACTTTTTCCCAGACCCAATATGTATATTAGTTTATGCATGCATATCCTTGTTGTAATGTTTTATTTCGATCTCCGCTTTATTATGTTTTGCGCTACTTTATTTTCATGCATTCATACTTTTCTTCATAATACATTTCATTTTGCGTTTTTTGATCTTGAAATCCAATATTGTCTATACACTGCTGGAACCGTGGGAAAGTCCACTTCATTGTTTTCTTGCAGTGTCCCTTTCATGTCAGATCGCCCTAGTCGTCTCGCTTACCCCTATGATAGGAATGGGAACACATGTAGTGTATGGGACTCTTATTCTCGAATGTATGAAAATAAAGTAGTCACTCCATTTACTTCAATGCCCTGTGCAGTTTGGCATATATATTACGCATTCATTCCCCATGCGGTTGTGGGGCATTCTGTCTCTATATTCTGAAAAGTTTTCTGAGAATGATTGTAAGATAGAGAGCCGTATTTGTGCATATTCTGCAACGAAGTAATTTATTGGTCTGTGGGGTGATTTGGCAACTGCACGTGCTTGTAACTTCTAACGTGTCCAACAACTAAGTTCGGATACACTTTTCTTGTATGTCTTTTCGTTTTACCGTTTGGTCGCTTTCGACCCCTTCCTTTCTTCTCTCCTGGAACGTTTGAACATTGTCGAATGATGGAAGACGACGAAAGCTAAGGTCATATAGGCGCCTTGAATATTTTGTATTGATAATTCACTAATATACAGTCCGCAATTTTTGTGTTAATAATTTTACTAATATAGTCGGTAATTTAATTTTTTCCTATTTATTATTTAAAACTCGTATAGGTTTTAAGTATTGAATAGGCAATTTGAATTGATTCTTTTTTGGAATTAATTAATCTGAACTGGCTATACCTATATTTTGGCTAAATGATTTATTGGGGTTAATTCTTTGTGTAGGAGATATATGATTTAGTGCTTGTTGTCTAGACCATTAATTCGGTTATTTACTAACGCGTTAGTATATTATTTAATACTGTGTGTTCGCCAAATATTAATATTTAATACCACGTGTTCACGATATTTACATATTCACGTTCAGTAACCGTTTTGGTATCTGTTTTACTTTTTATATTATTACCCCATTGTCTAATGTACGTTTTCCTGCCGATTTACATTAAATAAATAGTTTGTCTGTGTGTTCTTTTGTTTTGCTGAACACCTTTAAGGAAAATCTCAGACATCTTTGTGGGTTAATAGAGCTACTACCTGCTAAGAAGCATTACTTGTGCAATTACTTCTTATTGGCGCCCTTATATTTTTATATCAATCTCCCGACTATTTAGTTTGTGGACCACGACCTCCGCGACTGCTAGCTGGCCGCTGTTGTCTTGCTGCCATAAACCAACGCTTCCTGAGTTGGTCGTTCGCGACCCTTACTAGCAACAAGTCTGTAGCAATACTAGGTGTGGTTTAAAACACCCGTTATTAAGAACTTGTTTTTCTGTCATATTTGAAGCATGTAATTATTTTATTTATTGTAAATATCAATGGGAATGAGACCTGGTCAAATTTTCGAAAAAAATTTTGTAAGTTTTTTTTTAAGATTTAGACTTTTTTATCAATTAATTTAGATTCTAGTCCTTAACAAAAATCATATATTTGTAAAATCATTTCTTTATTATTAATTTAATTTTTTTTTGAATTTATTGCCATTTCACTTTCGTATTCATATTAATTATTATTTTTTGTTAATGTAATTCAGCGCATTATTAACATGGTAGAGTGAATTATCAACACTCATCAATCATTTGGCAAACAACTTATGAATACTGTAACTGATCTTCGGAAGCTAAATTCATAGATTTCTCCACGCCAATTGATAATAGTAATAATAATAAGAGCTTCATTTCTAAAGAACATAGTAAATTAAGTGCATATGTTAGAAATACGTTAATACATGAACTGGACGCTATACAATGTTTTTGAAGGAGATATCTTGTGGACCATTAGTATCCCGAAACCACATTAAACGCAGGTGATGATCAAATTCCATCTCTTCTTATTAGGGTTAGCCGTATGATACTAACATATCCCATGAAAATAATTTTTAATGCAAAAATCTATTATCTCGTTAAAAGGAAGATCACTCGTGTCAGTCCTATTTCTAAGAAGGATGATCGAGCTTATATAAAATTACCGACCTCAAGCCATACTTTCAAATTTTCCTAAAATACTCGAGCAGATGCTTTATAATAGCATTTATGTTCAGGTCAAATCACGAATATCGCCTATTAAACATGGTTTCGTAACTGGATGGTCAACAGTTACTAATTTTTTATGTATTACCCTAGAAATGTGCGTTGCGATGTTATATAAACGGATTTTTCGCGTGTATTTGACACAGTCGACCATAAAATATATATTCATATGTTCGGACTTAGTGGTAATTTATTAGTTTTGATCTGTTCATACCTGTCTAACAGATTAAACTGTATCCAATATAATGGTTTCAGATCGTTTACACATTATCTTGTATTCTTGAGAGACCTACTGCTCCCCTTTTACCTATTAATGATTCGCTGGATTTATTAACTAGCTGCGGGTGTCCTTAAAATCTATACCTGTATTAGTTCAATTGTAAGCCGAACAATCTTACATTGAATACTGACAAATGTTGTGAAGCATGTTATGCGAAAAGAAGATTTTTAATTAAAATGTTGATGGCCGTGTTCTTACCTATAATGAAGTGGTAAAGGATTCAGGTATTCCATTTGCTAAAGAGTTAGCTTTTAGTAGCTATATATCTGCGATCCGTAAAGCTTCTTTCGTAATGTTTGGGTTTGTAATGCGAAGCTCCAAATACATGGTTAATCCAGAAACTGTCGAATATTTGTGTAGTTCTTTGGCACGGTGTAGACTGGAACATGCTCCTATAGTCTAGAGTCTTATTTATACCTGTTTTGTGATTTAAGAGTGATCACTGTAGACTTTTGAAATTTTTATGTTTTATGGTGTATGGTGACATCCTGCCATTTTTCTTTATGATCTCGTTCGAAATAAGTTCGACTCTCTGTTTGCGTTTCCACTGGTTGATTTCAATGTACCATCTTATCTTCCAGAAGACGTACATTTTGTATACAAACATGTAGAACAAATTCTATGGTTAAGAGTCCACTGTAGCTAGTAATGAAGAACGGAAACCAATACTTCGATAACATCCTTTTTGAAACTAGATAGATATGTGGAACAAAATTTATATATACTGCATAGTTATATTATAATCACCACTATTATTTTTGCACATTAATATTTATTTTTATTTAATTTACGTTTTGTATAATATATATATATATATATATATATATATATATATTGTATATATATGTATATATGGTTTACATGTGCCTATTCTGGCTAATCTTACCCTTATAGTATACTATTATTATTAACATCATAGATTGTAATGTTATTTTATGTTAACAATATGTAATTATTAAAATATTGCGAAATCTAAAAGCATAAATTAGATTCCGTACAGCAACGTCAAGGTAAGTTAGTTAAAGTGAAACTTCAGATAAAATCCGCCCTGTTGTTGGAAGGTAGACGGGCGAACAAGTTGACAGATTAAATTAAAGTACGGACAAATCATAAAAATACAAGAAACAATCTCGGAATGACATTTATAAAGAAAATCTAATAATAGATGTACACGTAACTCAGAAGGACGACAAATTAAAAATAGCACCGATGTGACAGATTTAATTGACAAAAATTAAAATTAAAACGAAAAACGTACAGCAAAATTATATTTGCTTTTTCGAACTTAATTATAAATAAATTTTTGAAATGTAAGATAACGTCGTGGAATAAGATTAACTACTCTGTTTCTGAAATATTAAAATAAAAATTACAGAAAAAGGAATAAATTAGTTAACTTTCCTTATTTGAAGAATATATATATACGAGGGAGCGTTTTTATATTCGCGGAATGGGGGACAAGGGGTGGAAATAAAAAAACCAAATTATTTTTCTTTTTCAATATATTCACCTGCAAGACGGATACATTTTTCACATCTTTCAATTAATTTATTTATACCCTCATAAAAAAATGATTTCTCTTTATCTGCAAAATACGCCGAAACTGCCTCCTTGACTTCATCATCGGCAGTAAATTTTTTACCCCGCAGCTCTTTTTTCATTTTCGGAAACAGGTAATAATCACTCGGGGCCAGGTCTGGGCTGTAGGGTGGGTGATTCACAATTTCGAAGCCCACCTTATGCAGGGCAGCTAACGCAACGCGGCTCTTGTGGATGGGCGCGTTGTCGTGCAAAAGCTGAACACCTTTTGTCAATTTTCCCCATCTTTTCTCTTTAATGGCTTCTTTTAGTCGCTCTAATATTGAAGCGTAATATTCTCCGGTTATAGAAACACCTTTATCTTTATAATCAATCAACTATATTCCTTCCGAGTCCCAAAATACCGTTGCCATGAGGTTCCCAGCTGATTGTGACACTTTAAATTTCTTGGGAGGTGCTGTGCCCTTTTTATGCCACTGCATGGAGTCTTGTTTGGACTCAGGTTCATAATGATGAACCCAAGTTTCGTCTCCAGTAAAAATTCCACTCAATACACCATCCTTGTCTTCATTACAGAGGTCCAAAAATGCACGCGAACACTCTACGCGCTGTTGTTTTTGCGGCGGCGTGAGCATTCTCGCCAATCCATTTTGCGCTGACCTTAGATATGCCGAGATGATCGTGTAGGATTTTAAAAATTGTTGTATCGGATACTCCAACCATTTCTGCGAGTTGTTTCTTCTTTAGTCGAGCATCTTCGAGTACAATTTGTTCAACTTTTTGGATAAGTGCTGGCGTGGTCACCTCAATGCTCCTGCCCGGCCTCGGGTCGTCTTCAAGGGATTCCCTTCCTTGTTTAAATAAACTATGCCACTTGTACACCATGGTTTTTCCTGGACAAGAGTCGCCGTAAACCAATGACATCTCATTCATTATGGTCGCGACTGATTTTCCTTGCCTGGTAAGGAACTTTATAACGGCACGATATTCGATTTTTTCCATATTTCACTTTTCACTCCTGATTATGTTACTTGGTTGACGATAGCTCAAAAACTAACTGTCTAATAACAATGAAACTTCGTATTTATACTAATCATGAGTCGCTGCACAGGCCACGTCCCTAATGCGTCTACTCACCCCTTTACAACCCGCTCATTCCGCGAATATAAAAACGCTCCCTCGTATATATATTGTATATATATGGAAATTTTTTTGAAAAAGTTTTTCTCTTATCCGCCCGGGACTCAAACTCGGGAATGTACCATCACCATTAGATCACAAAGAGAGTGGGTACTTCTAATGTACCATAAATTACAAAAAAATAAAAAATTCTTTTTTTCAAAAGCGGTTAAAATTAGAATTTTATATTTAACTTCGTAAACGCATATAATTATATGCAATTAACAATATATCATGGCTTTTATTTTAATAACTTTATTTTAATAATGTAGTTTATGATACATTGAAAGAACTGGAATTCACTGTCTCCGTGGTCTAATGGTAATGCACATGCCTGGAGAGAATGAGATCGCGTTGAGTGTTTTACAAAGAACTTAATTAACAATTGGTTAAGAAGTGTTTGAAAATTTGTATATTGTGATAGATTTTAAGATGGAGAATACTATGAATACTTGTCGAACAAACCGTGGTATTTTATTGGTTAGATACATTGGAAAGATTAGTACATTACTATGCCATATCGTTCAGATCCAATTTGACCACTTTTTATTTAAAAGTCTGTGAAATTAGTTTTCGGAACAATGGAATTAATTTCACATACGCACACTTTCCTGTTTCTTTTATTGGTTTATTGTAATGTACATATATACATATTTAAAACGATACATTTAAGCGAACAGGTGCGTAACGCCCCTACGTAACACCGTAATTTGTAACGATAGTCGTGCATGTGTCCGTCGATATACTACTGTGGACAAAAACTAGTAAGACTTTTTAATTTAAATTTCGTGCGAAAACCCATTCGTCAAAATATTTTTTTTAGGTTGGTATGACTGTCAGTGACATCTGTGCCAAATATCACATCAAAATAATCGTTAGTGTTTAGTATAAGCTTGTCTTTCTGAAATACAAAAAGTGCATTCGGCTATTTGTACAATGAGTGAAATTATTCAACAAAGAAGTTCCATTAAATTTTGTGTACGGGATCAAATTTCTGGTGCCGAAACGTTCAGAATGTTGCAAAAGGCTTTCGGTGATAATTGTTTATCGCGAGCAAGTGTTTTTGATTGGTACAAATTATTCAAAGAGGGTCGAGAACGCATTGATGACGAACCACGTCCAGGACGGCTATCAACATCAACTGATGATCAACACGTCAATAGAATCAAGGAATTGGTGCTTGTGAATCGACGATTAACAGTCAGAGACCTTACTGGCATCGTTGGAATATCGAAAGGATCAGTGAAAACCATTTTGAAAGATCATTTGGGCCTAAGACAAGTGAAAGCACGATTTGTTCCAAATTCACTCAATTTTTTCGAAAAACAGCGTCGCGTTGACGTCTGTGAAACAATGCTTTCCGACTATCAAGACAAAATGAAAGGCATCATAACTAGAGGTGAGACTTGGATCTACGCTTATGACCCGGAAACAGACGATCAATCGACCGAATATCGTATCAAAGGTAAGCCGAAGCCCAAAAAACCTCGTCAAAGCAAGTAAAAAATCAAGGTTATGTTGACAGTTTTCTTTGATTATCGAGGAGTTGTGCACTCCGAATTCCTTCCGACCGGCCAAACTGTCAACAAAGAATACTATTTGAGTGTTATGCGTCGTTTGCGCAATGCTATTCGTAAAAAGAGGCCAGAATTATGCGCCGACAACTCTTGGTTTTTGCACCACGATAAAGCATCGTCGCATACTGCATTAATTCTTCGTGAGTTTTTCGCCAAATTTTCAACCAATATCGTGCCGCAACCACCGTATTCGCCTGATTTAGCTCCGTGTGACTTCTGGCTATTCAGCAAACTCAAACGACCGCGGAAGAAACGTTGGCACAAGTGTATTGGAGCCAGGGGGGATTACTTTGAGGAGGACGAAATAGATTTGGAAGAATAAATTAAGAATTTAAAAATTATGAACAAAGTCTTACTATTTTTTGCCCACAGTAGTATATCTTTCCGACGCGAATATATATTTACTCATCGTTGTCGTTTAGTCAAGTTTGCCGATAGCGCGACCATGTAACTGCTTCAGATCGTGTACTTCGTTTTTCTTCCCACGCAGTACAGAATCCAAACACAATACGCGATGGCGTATAGTTACCCCAATACATGGGGGCTGCGGCATAAGAAATAACAAATCAAGACAAATAGCCCTATAATAAAACAAAGATATAGAGCACTAGGGGCATCCCGTAAGTTGTATTGCAACGATGATCGGTCTTAAATTTACTCCAGTCTCCCGCTTTGGCGTTCATGCTCCAACGCTAGTGAACTGAATTATGTGAAGAGGATCCGTAATCCGAGACTATTCGGAAGTAGATCCTTTTTAATTATAAGTACATATGTACACAACTTATATATATTATATCTATTATTGCATTTTTGTCAAACCGGGTTCACGATAATTCCTTTCTACTATAATCGGAGTTATAAATAAAATCCATACAAGTTTGTTAAGGATGCTCTCTAGTGGCCAAAAGACTTATTGCAAATAAGCTCACATCTGGCGGTGGCTTGAGTAAATCTCTATTAAGGATTATTATAAATATGTACAGCGTTGTAAACCGGTACGCAGACAGTAGTGGTACTGTTTAAAATGAAAATATGTACAGTTCATGTAATGTTTATTCAATTACATTTTTTTGAGAGTAGAATTTTAGATTTAATTTATTTAAATATTTTTTTTTATTTTAATAAATGTATTAAAGGTTTACAAGACTTTTTTTAGAAAAACACACATACTTAAAAAAATAATACTTTATTTGTTACGAATTGTGCATATAAAATTAATATTCTGACTACAATCAGCTCACAGATTCATCACATTTAGTCCACGTAACAACCCTTTTTAAAAGCAAAACTGTTTTCCTTTAAGGCCTGGAACTAATGTAATTATTTCTATTCCTGGTTGCCAAGTATCTTTTGTGCATTAAAGAATGGATAGCTTTTTGCGGACACTTGCGAGGTAAAAAGTCATTCGACAATGTAAAAGTGACTTTTAAACCGTGTAACGAGTTATATTTTTCGAAAACTGCTTTGAAACCTAGCTAAAATTAGCCAAAACACGCACAAAAACATTCGACATTTATGATAAATTAATTTCACGATTATAGCAGAAGCAGAGAAGTAATCACAGATACCAGATGAACAAAATATTCACATCTGTTCTGCTTTAAGAGATTTTATGAATATTTAGAAATTAGTATTAAAATATTGCGACTTAAGTATTAAGTATGAATGGCAAAGACAAATAAATTGCTGTTTAAGCTGTTGAAAGCTGCAGAAAGTGCAACATTGAGATTTATTGATCAAAAATTTGCAAGAAAACGGCTTATAATTACTTCAAAAAGTGATGAATTGACAATAAAGTTAAGAAAATATCTGAAAATGTGTTGCCGGCTTATTTTGAAACACGGTCCTGAAAGTTATGATCAATTTACTCGATGTTAAGAAGTACATTGCATTTTAAAAAATATTAATACATACAAAAGGTTTCTCTAAATTGATTCTTTTCATGAAAAATCAATATGTTGAGTATCGTCTAAAGGAGACTAAAATTTTGACGAAAGTTGGACTCGAAACCTAAGGTTTTTCAATAGTGGGCAGTGCAGATTATAAAAATTACTAAAAATGACAAAAGATCCACACATAAAAAGCAAAGGTAATGCGATTATATTTAAAATTTCGGACTGCCAGACACATATTTAGAGGACATCTGTTATTTTATAATTATTTTTTATTACATTATATCGAAAATAAACTACTTTACGCCTTAACTTTCATCAAAATTGTAGATTTTCATTAGATATGCTAATGAGAAGTGTGTTAATCAAATGATTAGTGGTAATAAAATAAGAAATACTCCAAGAAAAATCGCTTCATATTTGAATTTGTCGCATCCGAAGGGCTATATGAGCCACTATTTTAGACACCTCTTTGTGACAATCTTAGCTGATTTTGGGGAGAACAGTCCTTGCAGCAAATGATGTTAAGGCTGCGAGAAATCTGCTTTAGTGGCGAAAAAGTAAATGGAAATTTTATTGAGAATCGAAGTTTCAAATAAAATATATTCGAAAGTAGTTGAAATGATTCAGTTGCTCGATTAGCATTAAAACTTGATAATCCATCGAAAAATAATTCCTGTGCCATAATTTGAGATTCAGAACAAGAGGTGATTTTAAGGAATTTCTTTCCCTCCATATGTGCAATAAACTTGGTTCACTGGAATATTGGGAGCCTTAATTTACAATTTTGGAACAAATAAATATTCACCAGTTTGAGTATAAAAATTTGTTGAATTGAAATATTGAAAGTTTCAACCATAAGCAGTATAATAGTATACTATTGAATCAATTTATTTAATTACCTGTATGAAACATTCTCTTTTGTTTAAGAAGAGAAAAGCCTTATGCGTCCCACTAAATTAAAGTGCGCTTCATTTAGCTAAAGCCGACTGATATCTCAATTGTATGTCACTGGCTTATCACGCAGAGGGTTTCGGGTACGAGTCCAATTTTCCAGAAAAGATGTTTCGTAGTTTCCCTTTCCCCTTTTAGGCGAATGCTGATAGATAAAAATCTTAATTCACCTCGCAAACGCGTGTGTAATAATAACTCATGGTTTTTAAAGATTGTCTATCTATATTTGGTGTTTCTGGAGTTTACTATTAAGGCAAAAGGTTCAAGTATTTGTTGGGGCTTGTGGAGGCATGAATTATTATTATATTATAATTACTACAGTGTCGTTTTGACACTTAGGAGATAGAAACGAAATTTCAACATTTTAGTTCTCTTAATAGTACATTCCATATTGAGTAGGACAAATGCGGAGATTGTTCGGTTGCTAGGTCGAAACGCAGGCTGTAACCTAGTTACGCAAGGTAAAAAAATTGTAAAATAATGATAACTAGTAGTGGTGTAAGCAAGTAGTACTGCTTCATTAGAATTACTAAGAAATATTAATATGTACATAATCGTTTTATGGAGAATCGCAAGTTCTTTTTCGGAAAATATTGTAATAGCACACCTCTTAAAGCTTTATTTACGGATGAAATCTTCAATGTTATAGGCTAATTACTCAATGTTGACGTTATTCCTTGCAATGAAGCGCGATGTGGATATATCTAAATATTTAAGACTAATTTTTATTGAAACGGTAAGCTGTAGGTTCCAGGACAAAAAATTAAGGATTTTAACAAAGGAAAAGTTCAAAAAATTCATCACACAAGTCTCCAGATAAACAAATTAATATCGTGTTCTATATTTAAGATTTCTGAGGTTTGTGGAATGAACGAGTTAGTCTGAATGGTTCTACAAGGTACAAAGGACCTAGAATTTAAGCTTTTCAATAGCATACCTGACTCGAAAACTAATAAATCTAGATCAGTTAATCAAATGTACTTGAAAGTTTCCCACAGGTATGTTGCGTTAAGATATATGTAGTGACCGAATATAATAGAAAGGGTTGTAAACAAGTAGTAGGAATACATTAATGTAGAAAAATAGTTGCCACTTATTTAAATTTTCTAAATTTGACAGAATACTCATTCGTCGGTTTGTTACGATGTTGGTTGACTCTGGTGAAGATGCAGTAGATTTTTACTTATACGATCCCGCTTTACACGTCCTTCCGCTTTTCCTTCTAACCTCAATACCCGACTGTCGAACTCCGTATTAACCGATACACATAACATTATAAAACACGCGATCGGCATTATCCGACCCATACTTGTTTGTTTTTTCTTAATGTTTGCTTTATAGAGGGAATTGATTAAGTAGAAAATAACAAAATATTGCGACTGAACTTGGTGTGTCAAGAGTAACCGTGGGAGTCTGGCAACCTAATCGTATAAAATTACAAAACAAAAAAAATCTATTACCGTTGTAATCAACGAAAAACTCTGAAGATCAATGAATATGCAAAATTGGATGAAGTATTGTGTTTTTGGGGGAAAAGGAGCTGGCCCCATGTTACTGGAACATGCCATGTCACCCTTTTGTTAGAAGAAACCGAATGATTTACAGCTAGCAGTGTTTGATTTGACAGATGGTAAAAGAGGTATGAGGTCACCAGCTTAGTATATGTGGGAAAAAATTATAAGCAGACTCTGCTATTGTGGTTTTATTTAATAAGTTCGCACGAACGAGGGGGCCCGTGAACAGGATCACTTCTGGAAATAAAGTTGTCACCAAATTGATTTTGCAATAAATCGATTGTTAAGCGCGCTGTATGGCAAGTTGCGCCATCTTGTTGGAACTAAATGTCGTCGATGTTTAGCTGATTAATTTTTGGAAACAAAAATTGAGTCAGCATGGCTCTTTAGCTCTCGCCATTCACTGTAACGGCAGCTCCTTCCTCATTTTGAGAGAAATAAGGACTGATGATGCCGCCAGCGCGTAAATCTCACCAAACAGTAAATTTTAATGGATGTAATGATGATTCCTTAACGGAGTATTGTCTTCGCTCCAAATACGGCAATTTTGTTTATTGACTTAGCCATTTAACCAGAAATGAGCTTCATCACTAAACACAATTCTTTGATAAAAATGCTCATCTTCAGTCAGTTCCAATGATCCCAATCAGCAAAAATGCGACACAAACGATGGTCGTTTGGCATCAATTCATGCACGAGCTGTATTTTATAGGCACGTAAACCAAGATCCTTACATATAATTTTCCACGTACTCGAAGGGCAAAGGCCAAAGTTGAGAACGATGACGAATCGACATTTCGGCGTCTTCTTCAATCCTTCGCGCTACAGCAGCAATATTCTCTTAGGTACGCAAATTTCTTTGTCTCGTTGATGGTTTTGAATCGAGAAGAGTAAAATCAGTGCGAAAACGATCAATAACTGCACGAATTGCTTGCTTACTAGGGCGATTATGTTGAAAGTAAAATGGACGAAGTGCTCTATGAATTTCGCGAACAGATTTATTTTTTTCAAAGTAAATTTCCACAATTTGGAAGCGTTGTTCTGGCGTTAAACGATTAATGATGACTTGGCAAACCTTACTGAACAGAAATGTCAACACAGTTTAACATCATCAGCTGTCCAAACATAGTTATCGGTAACGATAGGTCTCATGCGGCATAAAAAACACCCAATATATTTGTACAAATATGTATGGATATACCGATTTTTTCCTCAAGTGTAGTCAGGAACGTCAAATGTATAAAAGTGAAAGCTCATGTAAAGTAAAAATGTACATATCGTTAGACAGTAATAGACGTAAACGCTAAAAGTATTTCTGTATTCAGGAGGAAAACTTTTGCATTTATAACGTAAAGTAAAACTTTTATTTTAAATAAATGGGCTCGGTCGATTAATCACTCTCTTTCAAATTTTAAATGTAGGCTAGAAACATTACATGAACTAATGAAAATTATTTCCATAAATGTTACGCTTCAATTACACATCAGTTACAAAAAATTAATGACGTGAAATTTGTCGTTGATTATGTCCAAAAAAGTAAAGTAACGGATAATCGAAACTAAAATAATTAATGACTAAATAACAGACAAATAAAAACGATCGTCTCTATCTAAACAATAATAACGAAACTAGTCAATACGTCACATTGGGTATAATGAATTGTGTTCCATTGTAATCACGTGATGGTCGGTAATATGTTATAGATTTGTAAGTTTTTGTCATTTAGAGCGGGTAATGGTGAGCATTTTTGCAATATCTAAGTCGAAAAGTTGGGTTCTTTTTTACTTAAAAACAGGTTTTGTAATCAATCAAAAGTGTCTGGTATTTTCCTTTATCTTCTTCTGCGAGATGTACGCCTGCAGGCTACCATTGTATAAAAGCGGAGCGATTAAGGAAAATGGGGTATTCGATCAGTTCTAGACCGTATCAATTCTGTTCACTTAATTCGTCCAATATGATTAAATACGGTTTTAATTAATGTCATTGTTTAAAAGTCCTTGATTGGAACCTGCGAGTGCCTGTTTTAATGTCGCAATGTAAATGTGTCTCATTAAGTTTTGAGATAAATCTGTTGCTCGAGCAGCTTCAATAATGTAATGGTTTCGTTTTTAAAGGATCTTCAAATGCATTGGAGTTTCTTAAGTTTAGACATATTTTCTTTTTCTGTTTGTCCGTTTGTTTACCCCGGTTCACTTGAAGTTTGAAATTTCTTGTTTTAATCAATTTATTTACTTAGCTTTAAATGTAGCTTTATTATAAGTAATATTATTTGCTTTATTTTTTATGTAGTATGGATGCGTTATCCACTTTAAATTCACTCCAATTTAGTACAAAATGAAACGTTAATTGGCGTAATTTAAACATCATCATGTATAGAGGGGATTTCGAGAAGAATAGCAAATACTTTGGGAGATGATAGTGTGGTGTATTTTAAATAAAAAAGTTTATATAAACATAAGTTCAATTTCTAATGGTTACAGAAACACAGCTGTTTGAAGTCTTGGTAGCACCATCTGTTAAAAAAAATATGCGTCGGTAAGGCAGATCTTTAACCAATCTTATGTCAAAATATCATGACATTGGTATCATTAGCAACAGAGGAATTGCGCATAAAGTTACAGTGTATATTTGTTATTGATTAGAAAATGAATTGTGAACAAAGAGCAAATATCAACTTCTGTTTCGAACTCGGTAAATCGTTTATTGAAACGTTTAATTTGATGAACCAAGTGTATGCTTATCAGGAGTATATATGAGTGATATAAACGATTTAAAAACAGTGGTACAATACTGGTGCAAAAAATCTGTGCTTACGAAAAGTAACATCGAACCTGTACGTGAATTTATCAGAAATGAGTCGAAATCCCTACTGCGATATATGGGAATGAAATTAAATGTTTCCGAAGATTCAATTCATCGCATTTTAATACAGCATTTGGGACTGAGAAATGTTTGTGCAACGTTTGTACCACACAAGCTCACTGATCATAAAAAATTGCTCCGAACTTAGTATTGTACAGACATGATTAAAGACTCAAGAAAGGACGAAAATTTCAAGTATTCTATTGCAACCGGCGATGAGACGTGGTGTTTTTGATATGATCCAGAGACCAAGCGCCAGCGCTCTGAATAGAAGCATCTAAGCGAAGAAAAACCGAAAAAAAGCCGTTTGGAGAAGTCAAAAGTGAAGATAATGTTGGTTTGTTTTCACGATTCGAAAGGCATAGTGCACAAAGAGTTTGTACCACCTAGTCAAACAGTCAATGTGTATTTTGCATATTATCTAACACCAAGATAATATGCATTAAAGGCTAGCTGGCGTTTGTTACATGCTAATGCACCATGTCATCGCTCGGCACTTATCACTGATTTTCTAACTGCAAATGGCATTTTAATCATCAACCATTCACTGGATTATCAGTACTGTGTGATTGATATCTATTCTCCAAATTACTTTTGCCGATGAAAGGATTGCGTTATACCGACGTCGATAGCGGTCTTGAAGGACATCTTTAAGATGAACCAGAACGGATAAAGTGGAGAGCTTGCCAGTATTAGGACTCTCCAGAAGACGATGCTCAATACACCTTTTTCGAGTAGTTAATCGAGTATAGAGAAACGCTATAAGAAGTGGGCCCTTTGAAGCCGGACAGCGTTGTGGAAATAATGTTATCTGGAAACAATCGCTGGCAGGAGATCGCCAGGTTTGTTAAGAGAGTGTTGAAAGAGAAGAAAAGTGAGACTGAAGCAATGGCGGTAGCCAACTAGGGCTAATTATAAGGTGCCATCCTGAAGTAATGCAAATAATGATTCTGGGATGGAGTTTTCACCTTGCCAAAGCGAGGTTTTAGTGGATGCAAATCCCACACAACGGGTCTCTTCCCTGAATGGGTTAGGAATTTTCCTCACTAAAACAAAAGATTATACAATCATTCTGATAATCAGCTACGGGAATCGATGGAGGACCAACGCGTGCAGACATTGCCAATAACTTGAATCATACCACTGCCGTGAGGATCGCAAAGGTGAATTGTTAACCGTGAAGGTGTAAACAAATGTCTAAATCGTTTTCAGAAATAACTGGTATCGAATAATCCTTCCAGCTAAAATTTAAGAAACGAAAGAGAAGAAGGTGTTGAAAAAGGCCAAAATGTTGAATTTAAATAGGATTTATGAGAAGGTTATCGGTGATGATAGAAAACATTAAAGTTTGAAATAACAATTTCATTAAAGATAAGTTAAATAAATGTGGCTTTATGATTGCAAACTTTATTTGAATTCAATCCGCAATGACAAAATAAAAAAGTGTTAGAAGATGACAAGTGACATTTCGTTAAAACATTGGTTAAGAAGGCATCCTTCTGAAGATCAACCAACTACAGAGCAGGCCAACCGGGAATTCAACATGGTATGCTTTACCTGATACTCCAATACTTCTAATCTAAAACTATAACTAGTATGCTTTTAAATATCACTTCTGATAATTTTTGATTCTATAGTTCATAATTAATCTTTGATCTTTAGATAAAAAGCTGATATTAAACTAAATTCGTATTTTATATATTATACATAAATTGTATAAAACTCTATAAATGCATAAATAACAGCATAAATATATAAAAATTAAGAAAACTTAACATACGGTATAAGAGATGACGAAAACTAAACATTTACTAGATCTTAAATTGCATACATAATCTTCTTAAAATTAAAATCTGGTACTTCACAGGAAAAAAGTATAATGTCGAAACGAATAAAGAATAATTTACTATCTACAAAAGATAATTAAACGGAAAATTTAAGACAAATTGACCTAGTTGGTCGAAGTCCAGATTAGAAAAGCTACGAGGATTTTATCTATCGATCAAGAATTAATCATAAAATACAGAAGGAAAAATTATCAGAAGAGAAAATACAACGTCATTTAAAGGTATACTAACAAAGTTGTATTTGTCGAAATGTAAAAACAAAGGCTGTAATGAGCACTAGTCATTAAATTTCATATTGAAACGCCTCAATATCTTTTTCCGATCTCCCGCTCTTTTTAAACTCATAAAAGATTAAACTAAAATCTCACATGACGTTTGTATGGCAATATACTTCGTGTTTAGCATCTATAAACAAGAGACTAAATTCCAAAAAGGTATTTTATTATTACTTTATTTTTATTACTTTATTCTTGTAAGAGTAACAGAGTCTTCATTACAACAATCAGATCATTCTTATAAAGGTCAGATTTGGCTTCTAATGATTTCTTTTTAGTTCAACAGTAAGAGTAATGAAACTATGTATGTATATCAACCTTTAGCAAATTAGCATAAATTGTTTAAAATTTAAAATAAAAATGATTTTAAAATTGTAATTTCAGGGCTGTATAGAGCATAAACTGAGCAACAATTAAAATCAAGAAAACGAATTTAGTCTACTATTGCAATAAAATCCTTATATCTCATAAACGGTTTATTTACTAATATAAAGAGTGTTTCAAATTGCGCAGTTTTTTTAAGAATAAATAAAATATAGATTTCGCACTGCATTTAAAACGTGTGATGTATGACACTTATAAAAATGGCTTCGTACATGGTACGTCGACGCGTTCAAATTGTTGAATTATTTTATGAAAATCAGCGTTCTGTGAAAAGAGTTTTTAGAAAATTACGTGAATTTTATGGTTTGCATAATCGTCCATCTGAAAGCACTATAGGTCGAATTATTAAAAAATTTTAAGAGACCGGTTCCGTGGAAGATCAGAAAAGTGAAAAATACAGTCCTAGTGGTCGTTCGCAAGAAAATGTTGGTTTAGTTTGTGAAAGTGTTGCTGAAGATCCTGAAATGTCCATTAGACGACGTTCACAATACCTTGGGCTTAGTGGAGCAACAACATGGTGTATTTTACACAAGGATTTAGCTCTGAAGGCATATAAGGTTCAACTAACACAGGAACTGAAGCCACTAGATCATTTAAACCGTCGTTCATTTGTTAATTTCATCAATGAACAACCAGCTGATTTATCTCAAAAAATAATGTTTTCCGATGAGGCACATTTTGAACTTGGTGGCTACGTTAATAAACAAAATTGCCGTTTCTGGGGTGAGGAAAATACACGAATTATTCATGGGAAACCTATGCATCCTAAACGAGTTACTGTTTGGTGTGCATTATGGTCAGGTGGTGTAATTGGACCTTACTTCTTTGAAAATGCTGCCGGTGATGCTGTAACTGTCAATGGTAATCGATATCATCGGATGATAATCGAATTTTTGTGGCCTGAATTAATGAATATTGATCTAGAGGATATGTGGTCTCAACAGGATAATGCTACACCTCACTTTGCACACGAATCAATTGATTTATTGAGAGAAAATTTCCTGTACGTGTAATCTCAAGAAACGGTAATGTTAATTGGCCACCAAGATCATGTGATTTGACACTGTTAGTCTATTTTCTTTGGTGTTATGTGAAAAGCCAGGTTTATAAAAACAATCCACAATCAATTCCTGCTTTGAAAGATGAAATTATTCGTGTCATTGGTGAGATAGAGCCCCAATTATGTTAAAATGTCACTGAAAATTTTAACAAAAGAGTGAACGTCTGCGGAGCTGCAAGAGGAGGCCATTTGACAGATATTATTTTTCGCATATAAATGTCATAACTGATACTTCAATTACAAAAAAAAAAGTTTTTGAAAGTGAATGCAAATTATGCGTTTTATTTATTCTTTAAAAAAACGCGAAATTTGAAACACTCTTTATATTTATACAGATTTTTACCTTATATTCGACCGTTCTACCTTCCCTTAAAATCCTATTCGTTATTTTAATACACCCTGTATATCCTCAAAAATAAATAAAAAACCTTTAATAAGCGTTCAAAATAGAATCATGAAACAATTAAGGAACAATTTTATAGATGAAATATATTCAACTGAATATATACATACTTTTGTAACTAAAAAAGGATTTTTTCAGAAACGCTATGATAAGTAAAATATATTGGACACCATACACGTCTGTAATTCAAACTGCGAACTGATAAGTACGGTAGTTGACGACATAGTGTAGCAACTCTGTAGCACTACACAACGGTGTTCGTAAAATGTGAACAGCTAAATATGAAAGATAGTACGCATATACGGAAAAGTATATCTTCGAACAAGTATCCTGGAACGAGGCCCTTTTATCTAGTAAATGAATCATCACTTAGTTTACGCCCGCTCTCTGATTATGGTTTTTTAAATAAATCTAGCCGGTCTCCTTTTAATTACCATCACCATGATTTCATTTCTTTTAAACATTAGGTTCTCTATTTTTGTGCTCTCGACCATTTCCATTTGGGGTTAATTTCCTGTTCTGAATTTTTAAATTTAGCTTTTATTCTCTTCCGATATATTATTTTTTTGAAACATCGAATATACGAAAATTATATGGTAAGGTGACAGCTTTAGATTTATAAAAAGAATCTTTAGTATTGAGTTGACAAAAAAGTTATTTCCGCTTAAAAAAAAGTTCCGAAAGGGCGCATTAATTATCGAGGACTAAATCCTGTCATGAATTTTCGAAGTTTATCCTGCTCGCAAAATTTAATACAGATATTAATTATAAATACATTAATCAAAATCCGGGCATAGTAGTCATTGTCGAATTTGATTTGAACTTTCTCTTTAGTTCCTCAATACTTTTCGTATTAATTAATTTCGACGAGGTCGTATCGCGCGCTGTCGATTTAATTACAGAGTAAGTTGCTTAAGCTTAAAATAAATCGCCAATACGTAATAATGACTTTCGTATAAAGGTTATCGTTACAACTTACATGCTGTACAATGTAATTTAATAGACTGAATTAAAGGAAGAGATAGAATTACTTATTGATTGATCCTTGTAGCTTAGTATTGCTTTTTGTTAACTTAAATTTGAAAATATTATTATTATTCCAGTGTTGCCATTTAGTATCATGCACAAACGGAAAACATACACACTGTCATCTCTTAGCTCAATAAGTTGCTTCTTTCTGGCATCTCAATATTCAATTGCATATTTATATTGCTGCAAACCAGTTACTTACTACATTATTCAATAATTTTTCAAATTATCTATGAGAAATAAACACGACGTACAATAAGAAAGAAATATAAAGGTGAGCGTAGGATAACAATATCCAGATGATATTACAACTCAACTGTGGGAGTTGCGAACCAAAAAATGAGATACAAGCTTGTGAGGCAAATTTAACGCAAGAATACACCACTTTCTAACTACCAATGGAATTTTAACCATCAATCATTTACCGCATTCGCCAGATTTGGCCTCTGTGATTTTCATCTATTCTCCAAAAAACATTTACCGATGAACTCAAAAATTCATTCGACATATTAATTGATCGTTGAAAATGTTATAGTAATGGGGAAAGTGACTACTTTGAATAAAGTAACGACGAACATCCTGGTGCAACAGAATCTGTGGTTACGGAAAGTAACATCGAACTCGTGCGTGAATTTAGCAGAAATGGGTCAAAATCCTCATTGTGATACATGGGTATGGAGTTAAATATTTCTAAAGATTCAATTCATCGCATTTTGACACAGCATTTTGGACTAAGAAAGATTTGTTCAAGGCTTGTACAACACAAGCTAACTGAATTTAACACCGGGCAGACTTGATTAAAGACTCAAAAGAGGACCTCAGGTATTCTATTGTAACTAGCGATGAGACGTGGTGTTTTCAATATGATGCAGAGACCAAACGTCAAAGCTCTGAAGGACGTATCCAAGCGAAGGAAAACCGAAAGGAGTTTGGAGAAGTCAAAAGTGAAGACAATGTTGATTTGCTTTTATGATTCGAAAGGCATAGTGCACAAAGGGTTTGTATAAACTAGTCAAAGACTTAATATTGTATATTACCTTGCCGCTATGAAGTGTATTTTGGCGTGCATTCGTCATGTGCGCCCTCAATACCGTGAGAATGGTAGCTGGCGTTTGTTGCATGGTAATGCACCATCTCATCCCTCGACGCTTACCTCTGATTTTCTAACTACAAATGGTATTTTAATCATCAACCATTCACCGTATTGATCGGATTTAACAACTGTGATATCTATCTATTCTCCAAACTACATTTGCCGATGAAAGGACAGCGTTATACCGACGTTGAAGCCATTACAAAGGCGTCGACAACGATCTTGAAGGATATCTTTAAAGATAAACTCAAAAATTCAGCCGACATGTTAATCGACCATGCAAAACTTTGTATTGAAGCCGAAGGCGACTAGTTTCAATAAAATAAATGAATTTTACACTTTTTAAAAATAAAAGCAAAAGCTTACTATCTTGTAAGCTTTTGTTTATATTTTCAAAAAGTTCCGTTTTCTCTGAGACTGACTGTGTAGAATGAGTTGTGAAAAGAAGTAAATAATACCCGTAAAACATCTTTGCTTGTAATTTCAAGGTTCCAATTTTATATCTTTTATTTACTCTTTAAAATACAATTATAACTCTATTAATACAAAGGAAATATGACCTTTTGTGTGCAACAACTAAACACATGGAAGTATAGAAATCAATAAGAAACTGTTCCTAAAATGAAATGTAATGTCATAGTTATAATTAAAAGATACCACGTTTTTGTGGAAACAAGGAAGAACGTTAAAGATTAATTGAAATTTTAACGTTAAATAAGGACATGTAGTTTTTAAGAATTAATAATACAAATTTATGCGTTACCGAAATCAATTTAAGATTAACCTAAGTTGAGATTAACCTACAACTCGCGGAAAATAGTGGGGCACTAATTGGAAAACTTAGGCGAACTAGACTCTCAAGTCCAGTGAACACGAGAAAGTGGCTCAAAAGAATTGACGGGACTGAAGAAAATAGAGCTTCTATCTTACGCTTGTAGTTAACCATAGAGGATTTCTTGATATTACTATCGCACGACAATAACTGAAAGCTTTTACGTCATTATCATTTTGAACATTTACATACAGTTCGAAATTTAGTGACGATATATGAAAATGAAGGCTATTTATAACAAATATAATAGCGATATGTTGACGTTTTTACAATTAGAATACATTTTTATTTTTGAATCTCTAAACTTTTTGGATTTTCTTTAAACAGACTGCATAAATTTTTAAATAGCGCGATTTTCAAGTTCCGTTTCGATCCACTAGCTCTACTATATACCTATTAAGAAATACGAAAGACAAAGTCGAGATCAATAAGAAATCGGGGATTTACGAAACTAAATGTCGAGATTGCAATAAACAGTATATAGGTCAGACAAAATGTTCGAGATTAATCCGATATAAAGAACACATGGTGCACATCCAATTTAATTGACCTGAGAAATTTAATTTAGCAAAGCATATGCTAGAGAATAATCATAACGTAACCGCGAATTGACATATACATGAACATATATGTATATTTCAAAAAACAGAAACCATATGTTAAACGCCCATAGTGGTCCAATCTCATATTCTTGTCTTTTTCAGTTTATTAAAAAGTAATATACGACAGCTAAAAAGGTTCGTATATGTAAGCAGGGGATGCACTTTAAGATAAGTGGTTAGTTTTTAGGACTGGAATATAATTTAAATTATGCGAAACAAGTCTATAATGTGCGTTTAACTTTCGACGGTGAAAGTCCGATAGGGACTTGTTTCTGTGCGAGTTTTGTCGTGGATCTAGGCGCGTCGTTGTGATTAATTATCAGCTGACGATGATAGCCTAGTCGTACATATTCAGAATACGAAAATTATTGTGGAAAAGGGTTTTATGAACTCTTAGAGATTAATATAATCATCCAGTCTCCATTAAAATTTATGTGTTGTGTTGTATTCAAAGTGTTTGAATTAAAATTAAATAAAATTAGGAAAGGTTATTGAAAGATGAGCCGTTATACTCCCTAAATTTTGTGTTTTAAACTCGTAGTAAAAAACTTCGAAGTAAAATGGTAGATTTGCATTATATGAAATAATTGGTTCATACTAGTAGGTTTCGATATCTCTTTGTATAAAAGGTAATTTTATGTATTTATTTTAGTAAACCATTATTTTTAATTAAAATATTTTAATAGTAAAAACTTAAACATTCTTGTAACTTCTTAAAAAAACTTCGTTTTAATTTAATTATGACATACAATTCAGTTCAATATAAGGAATAATTATTTTAATTTGTAATTATTGTATAGGAATTTCTACTTATATATATACATATATATATATAAAACGTATTAAATAATATGTTCTTTCTACATAAATAAATTGTTACTATTATATTTTCAAGTTGTTGTATTAGTTATTGTGAAAATATCTAATATGTTAGACGATAGGCCTTATTATAAAAGAACCCGCGCCGAGAAATGCAGGTTTTTAAAAGATTAAAAAAGTCTTGGTGAGTATTTGCCCGTGAAAGCTGTAAGAGGCTTCCTTAAATTTTGTGTCGTAATCCTGCAAACCTTATAGAGTCATTTAGCAACATGTGCGCTTGTACATATCTTTAGGATTCTCCGTGAATATAAGTTCGTGCTTTAATAATAATATAACGTAGTAATAAACTAATAACTTCTATTTAGCTGATATTTTAAAATATTGCGAAAATTTAAAACAGAAAATTTTAGAGCTTCGTTGTAATTTTATATACATTTTATGTTCCTCACTTTACATAGATTTATGAGCAAAGTTATTCATGAAGCCATTCATAAAAAAATATAGTTTTTAAATATTGGGTCTGGGAAAAAGTTCGTGGCGTTTTTCCCGATAGATGGCATTGGTTGCCGATAACTAAAGAACAACAAGTCACAGCGACACCACCGAGGACTCGTTTTTTAGATGACCTTCCGAACGTTAGTTTGAGCGTAGAAACATTGTAATCGGTGCAGTGGTTGGAAAGTTATTCGCACTTGAAAATGGAGAAGAATAATGAGAAATTTCGCTATATTCTGCAATATTATTATGATAAGGGGAAGAACGCTGCGCAGGCTTGTGATAAAATTTGTGCTGTGTACGGTGAAGGTACTTTATCGAAATCTGTTGCGCGGAAATGGTTCGCTCGCTTTCGTTCTGGAAATTTCAATGTGAAAGATGAGTCACGCTCCGGTCGTCCAATCACTGAAAAATCTGATGAAATTCTTGAAAAAGTCCAACAAGATAAGCATATCAGCAGTGTCGATATTGGCATGGAGCTAGGCATTGACCACAAAACTGTTTTGAACCATTTACACAAAGCTGGTTACAAAAAAAAGCTTGACGTATGGGTTCCTCATGAGTTGAGCGTGAAAAACATGATTGACCGAATTAACATCTGCGATGCGCTGCTGAAACGGAATGAAATCGAGCCGTTTCTGAAACGTTTAATAACCGGAGATGAAAAATGGATTACGTACGATAATCGGAAGCGTAAAAGATCGTGGATAAAGGATGGTGAGCCGTCACAAGCGTTCGCTAAGCCAACATTGACGCCAAAAAAAGTGATGCTGTGTGTATGGTGGGACTGGAGGGGAATCGTCCACTACGAGCTACTTCCAACTGGTCAGACGATTGATTCTCAACTCTACTGTGCACAACTAGAGAGATTACGCCAGGCGATTGAAAGAAAACGGCCCGAATTGATTAATAGGAAAGGTGTTGTCTTCCATCATGACAACGCCCGACCACACACTTCTTTGATGACCCGTCAAAAATTGAGAGAGTTTGGTTGGGAAGTTTTGATGCACCCACCTTACAGTCCGGATATAGCACCCTCTGACTATCATCTGTTTCGATCTCTGCAGAACTCTCTCAATGGAATTAAGTTGGTTTCAAAAGAAGCCTGTGAAAACTACTTGATTCAGTTTTTCGACCAGAAGCCATAGAAGTTTTTCACCGATGGGATCATGGATCTACCAAAAAAATGGCGAAACATTGTCGATAATAATGGAGCATTTTCGGTTTAAATGAATTCGTCCACGCGCCATGCGGGGACCAGTTGAATTTTACCGAAAAAACGCCACGAACTTTTTCCCAGACCCAATATTAAGAAATCGACATCTTTCCAAGGCATCTTTATATATTTAATTAAAAAGGTAATTGTCATCGCTATAGCTTTCTTTTCAATAACACACAAAATATTCATTTTCATTATATATTCATTAAACGTTTATTCTAACGTGTCACATTTTTCAAGCAGTTCTGAGTAATATTAAAAAACTTATCGAGATTATTATGTTATTAGTTGTTCGTCCATTTGACGTTTCAATTTTATGATCATTTTAAATGCGCGTCGGAAAGTCTCGCTATGGGACTTCCCGTGGCACTCCAAAGTGTAGATCCCATCAAATTATTAGGGTAAAAGGACTTTTTTCCATTAAAAGCTTTTGCGTTTGATATCTTCCAATCATCGATAGCTGAAAATTGTTGCGCCTTTTGGGATTTTAGAGCCGACGAATTCAATTACTGTTGCATATTTTAGTCGAATATGAGGCTGTGCTTTTATACCGTAATCATAATAAAAAGTAACTGTAAACTTTATTTTCCGTCTGAAAATAAATGAAATTAAAAAAGGTCATCACATCAAAATTGATAACATTATCAGGAGCGGGATTGAAGAATGCAAATTGTCACATTCTTTCTGTATTTGAATTGTTGTAAACAATAGTGCGAAAAGATAACATAGATACCGAAAAAAAATTTCTGCAGAGATTAACATTTTTCAATTTTGTTTTGAGTCTCCTCGTTACATAATTTGTACCTGATCAGTGTTCTCAAACAATTAACTATTAAGTGCATCGTTATTAGATTGGTTGCATAATTTGATTCCGCTTTTGACTTTTCTTTCATTAAAAGCATTCTACTTCTTTAAGAAAAGATGATCTGTAGAATTTCATGGTATCAATCCTTATTTTAAAACATCCCGCTTACTCAATTAATTCTCTTTGTTTTATTTAATTCATCCTTAATATCCATTTGTGATAATATATAATTTGTTAAAATCTAATTATTCTTCATAACAACTACTTCGCCATACACAGGTTTCTTCGCATGTCTGAAGTATTAAGTGCTATTTACTTTGCAAAACTTCAGAGATATTGTGTAGCAAAATATATAATAGTAAATCTACTATGGATGTCGAAATACTGAGGAATTACAGCATTCTAACCCTTCAGGGGCTCAGCTAATATGACAGTACTAGAATTAGCGCTCCTGGAGTATCCAAGCTAGATTTAAATTAAGGTGTAAGGCAACGAGAATTACGTGTTCAGAAGAAACTGAGGTAATTAACCCTCACCAGGTGCAATTCCCTAGTATTTAGCCGTACCCTTGCTGCTTGTGAAAGTAGTATCAACAGTAGTAGTGCTCATACTAGAGAAGAATTAGCCTTATCATGTCAGAGTTTGTACTGTGTACATAAAAAGTTACTAGGGAAACAAGTCCAAGCAGGAATATGGCAAAGCCTATATTGGCGGGTCAATCCGCAAAAGAGTTGGGGAATTACTTTTGTTGGAAGAAATCCACCCGAAACTAATAATGAGATACATTACAGGTCAGGTGCTCATAAGATAATTCTTGAATAAAATTGGCATCTACTGTGGTCCTCATGTCTTTTTGGATTCTATTGGTTTCTTTCCATATTTGCGTTGAAGTTGACTTAGATTATGATTATTTTAGTTTTTCTGTAATCTTGACTTCATTTCATTAGTTTACGCACTTCAGTCTTTAATCCATGTCACCTAGATGATTGGTCTCCCCGTCATACATCAAATACATCTTTTCTGTGGGGTTGACCCTCACAGCTGTAATTTTCTTTATCTGTGTAGGTAATGCTGGTCCAAATCTGTCTTCTCGGCTTATTTTTTTAGATGCATGGCTCTTATCTCTCAGCTTTATAATGTACTACTCTAATAAGCAGCAAGAGTGAAGCTAAATACGAGAGAACTGCACCCAGTGAGAGTTAATTACCGCAGTTTTATCTGGACACGTAATTCTCGTTACCTTATACTACAAATTAGATCTAGCTTGGATACTCCAGGAGTGGTAATTCTAGTACTGTTATATTAGCTGAGCCCCGGATGGGTCCGTAGATGTATGCATTTGTAGAACAAGTTATAGTAGATCAGGTAACATAGCATCCAATGTTAATTTTTTATAGATTAGTAAAGAGAATTAAATTATTGGATTAAGTGCAGAAAGTAATCTTAGAAAAATATATAGTTAACGCAAATTAAGGCCGCAGTCGTTTGTAGTTTGTCAAGAAAAAGAAAATCATAAGTACTTATTCTCTTATAACAGTATAGTATATATTTCAGGAGATAGTAGGACAATTCTCAATTCCTATTAGGATTAGCCATAAGGAAAACGTTTTTGATGTTTTGGTGGTGCCTAGTCTGCCTTACCTTTTAACTTTTAGCGCGAATTTAAGGAGAGGTGAATGAGTGTTTTCAGATCCTAAGGAATCGTTGATAGTATAACTCACTCTTAGATGAGTGTTGAGCAATCGCTAGAGTTACAGGAGTTAGCTGAATCATATTTTCCGAAAATCTCTGAGGAAACTTTAGCGTGTGCTAATTTAGTCGAACATCATATATAACTAAAAGTCCGCCTACCAAGCGTCTCTTTTATCCTCTTTCTCCCGTATCGCAAAAAGTAGCGAATGATGAATTAGATAGATGCTGAAGTTGTTATTGTAGACCTTGGGCCTCATTCTGCTTGTTGTTAAAAAGACAGGACCAAAAGATTATATGTAGACTTTTGTTAACTTTTGATAAGGATTCTTACCGTTATCTTACCATTCTTCCATATGCTTCACAAATTTTGGACAAGTTGTGTGTTTATTGTTGGGTGTTTACTTTCTCTATTATTTAGTAAAATTTTCTAAAACAATTGCATCAGTAATAATTGGAAGCTCTTAGCAACAAAATGAATTATATTGGATATTACGTAATAAGATTAAATTGGTCTCACTTTTATAATAAGAGGAAAGATGTTTTTGACAACTTTTGTATTTCTTACTAATGGTCCTCTTTCGCTTTCTGAACGACTACAAGAAATCCAAAATTAATTAAAAGAATTGAATTCGTAAAGAAGCGGAAAGAAATTTTTAACGAAACATTTTAAAGGTTTTCTAATGATCTTAATTATTTCCTGAGGTGCCGGAGTATTTTTTACATAATTAAACGCACCTTTACCTGAAAATCCCAAAAGAGGCAGTTTACTGATCGTAATTAACATCAAAGGAAATTTAAGGAAACTTTTTGTGGGTTTAGATTTTAATTGAGACTGCTAGAATTGACATTGCTTGTGACGTCGGTCCACCGCTGCTTTTCCATCTCGTTCAGTTAAAATGTAAATACGCACAAGAGGAAGATTTAATTGCGTTTAAATTGCTGCTAGTTCTCTCCACCCGAGACACTTGCCATTTTTTATAATACCTCAAATATTTTCTTCTTTTATTCTTTTATTTTGTGAAAAGTAAAATGCTGCTCATTTTTCAGTGCTAATGAAAAGCAGATGCTTTTGTTTATTTATTTTAAGAAAGTAAATAACAACATTCCCGAATCACAAATTTTTAAATTAAATACGCTATCCCTAAAATAAGTAAAACCCATTTTCTAGATTCGGTCATGGCAACCTTTGAAAGGTAGTTTTAAGTTTCTTTCAAATTTTTCGTTTCACTTTAGTGGAAATGAAGTAAATACTATTTAAACTTGAAAAAGAAATGTAAGTTTTTTGTGATTGCTAAATACTAGACTAGAAAAACAAGAAAGCAATTTTTATAATGAATTAATACTTTTAGGGCAAACATTTTTTCGTTTAACTAATACAAATATAGACGACGTAAAACTTATTATATTTCTTATTTAAAGAAGTTAGTGCTCTCTATGATGAGTTCATTGTGTTTCACGAAGCATATACTGATGTAAATTGTAACTACGGATGAAATACAAATATTACAACATATTTTTAATTAACTAAAAGTAAAATTTAAATAAAATTTAATGTTTTAATTAATTAAAAATATGCAATAGCAATCTAAACTAAACTCGCTATGAAACCGTACGTTATAGAGCACTTTGCACATCACTGCTTAGAGTTTATCAAATGTAATATTCCTATTATACTGAATTTATATTTGTACACACGTACTATAATAAAAATAATACAAAAAAATGGGGATGCTCTTTTGCCATATAGAAATGCTTAGATCAGCTCGTAAATACATTTTGCCAAATCGAGTTTTGTTTATTGTGTTTTGACTAACAACTTCTTTCTTCCTTTTGCAATATCTGTGGTTGCTTCTTTCTCATAATTTAATTTATTGCTTTCATATTTCATTATAGATATTCTTTCTCTTTGGCAAGAAAATTTTCTATGAAACATCTTGGTCACAATATCAGAGAAATTTAGTATGTTTCAAGTATTATTAGTTTTAAGAGTACACTAAACCATTGAACATTGAGTATTCTTAGTGATATGGCCGAGTCTTATTTTGAGAATATTTAGCATTTCTTGATGACAGAATCCTAAATTTGGATCATTACAAGCGTTTTTACTTTTTTCTGTCTCGAATAAACAGCTATGATACGTAAGAAAACCAGTGCAAACAAGCAAACTCTCGCGTCTCAGCAAATCATCGACTTAATTTTTTACCGGAGAATATGCGTTTCGTCGTTAACTTACCTAAAGATGTATCGAGTGAATGTTTGAATTTATGGATTGGTTAGAATAGCCATTTGCTTATTTCCTGTTTTTCCAAAGATCCAAAATTTGTCTATTTTAGTAAAAGACGACAATGTTTACTGTTTAAGTATTTATTTACAGGAACAGATTACAAGCTAAGCAAGTTTTTTAGGTTTTTGTACATGGCGACTGTTTCTGAAGAAATGTTTGAGTACTTTCTTGTTCGAATGTTTTAAAAGAATTCATTTATGTAATCTTTTCTTTTTAATATGTTGGTTGTTTTCTTTTAATAATATACATTATGCTTTTACAGTTGGGTATTTCGACCAATGAGATAAGAAAACACTCAGAGGGGAAAATCCATCGCAGACGTTTCGGAGGAGGGTTTTTCTTTTTTTTTAAAGTTATTTTTTTTAACCTGTAATACATTTTACATTTCCACATTTTTGTTCTATGTTTTTCATTTGTGAATAATAGTTTTTTGATGTATAAGTATTATTTTATTACATTTTTATCTTATTATTAATTTCTTTTCTTGTTTAATACTGTAAAAAGCGCAGTCTTTCAAAGAATCCGAGTCTTTCTCTTATCTGTCAACAGCGATCTATTTGTTGGCGCAACTATGGAAGATCGTTTGCTAGTGCTTTGTACACTAAACTTTTTAAATAATCCCAGATATTGCAATTGTGTTTTCGCAAAACAGTATTACTCTCACAGATTTAGAGGTAAATCTTCCAAAAGTCAGATACTGTATTTTCCATGAACTCAAGGTATGCAGCACCTGTTAAGCATTATGGCAAAACATGCAGTCTCAGTGAACGGTCCCCTGTCGTGCCTAACAAGATGTGTATAGAAAAACGCTATCTGACTTTAATGAACTTGAGGATTCTCGCCACACCAAACGTGATTGTTGTGCAAATTAAATATTCTATTTTTAGTAGATCTGGCTTTATCAGTAGAAAGAATGTTAGCAGCGAAGTCCAGTTGTTCAGCTGCTGCTTGGAAAAACTACTCACAGAATGTACTACTCACTTGATAATCTAGAGCTGTAAGAGTTTAAACGAACCAGTTTCTCCTAGTGGATGAAAGACCGTCTGAAATTTTACATGCGGAGGCAATTGACAAGTGCTACCATTGCAAATGGTACAGATGGAACGAAACTTCATATTATCATGTAACTGTCATAAAACTAATAGCACATGTTTACTGCAGGTTTTAAATTTGATAATAATTTTATTTAGATGAAATAATGGAAGCCAACAGTAAAAATTGTTCGTGTAAAAGTAAGTTATGTGCATACCTTAAAAATACTATACGAAAAAAAAATAGCTGGTAACACAAACCCAAACGATATGCAAAAAAATAAATATGTTTGTAAAAAGTCTCTCTTTTATCTAAAGAATATCTGTTACAGTTATAAATAATGGTTACTTTGTACAGTTTCAATGACATCTTTGTTATTTGTATTCATGTTTTAGTAACTTTTTAAACCTACTGGAAATTATTAAAATAAAAATTTCACATAAACTATGAGATTAATTGGGTTATATGTGTATCGAGAGCATTTTCTTTTTAGTATATAAGTTACGCGATTCAAATTTTATATTCTTGTCTTTCATTGGTGTAAAAATTTGAAATGTGCAATTATTAAAAACAAAAGTTGTACGCGTATGGATTGATATTAATCTTAATTTTGGTAAACTGTTTTTGTTCCATAGAACTATGTCTACATATCCAGCTTTAGTAAAATAATATAAGTCGTTTTAAATTGATAACTAAAACGATTTCTAACTTTAAGACCGTATAACGCCTAGAACAGGGAACTTTATCTAAATGTTAGAAGATGTATTTTATATAAAAGTACAATAACACCGTAATAAAAATCACGAAAGTAAATTTGGTTTCGACTGCACTACATACTCTTAAAATTTTTAAACGTTATTTTAACAATCCCTGTATTTTAAATATATTTTAGTCATATTTACATAGAGTCAAATAAAAATCAAAAACTATTATTACGCAATATAGTGAATGCATCATCCAAATAATTAAACTCTTTTTACTGCATATAGAATACTGTTAACTGATAACGAGTAATTTATTTTTGAAAGAAATGAAGTGAAGCCTGTTATGGACAGTGCAAAAAATGAGGCAATCGTTTTAGCGTATTTTCGGATACAGCCATCAGAATCCTTTGTTAATGCAAAACGAGATTCGGAAATTTCGAAGTGCTCACGAAATTTTAGAACAGCATACATTTCGTCGATTTGCCGTTCGATTAATATAAAATTTAAAATCGGGAGACAAGAAATAGCGAATCAAATTCCAAAATTATCGTTATTTTCTGTTAAGATTATTCGACTAAATATATATATATATATATGTATATATACACGAAGTATCTAAAATTTTGAAGAGAATCGAAAACTTCTTTTGAACTAAATTTATTAGTTATTCCACTATTTCATACAAATACTGGTGAAAATTTGCATACTTTTGACAATATAAGTGACACCGCTAGTGTTATTTCATATACCGTGAATATATTTTATAATGCAACATGGACATACATACACTAGTTGCTAGAGTAACGTAATAATGAAATACAAGCAATGTATTTTAGCGTGTATTTCATTTTGCAACATAGGATGTCAAAATAAGTTACTCTATTTTTGAGGTATGTATAGTGTAGAAGAAAAACTGTTATTAGTGAACTGGTATAATTCGAATATGAGTTTGAGGAGAGTGGCAGATTTGTTTCAAATTACATATCCTGACCGTCCAAGACCGAGTCCAACTACAATAAGTAGGTTAGTACAGAAGTATAAAAATAATGGATGCATCGTTCCTAATCATAAAAAAAAGAATAGGCCAAGATATGTTATTACTGACGCCAAAAGAGATGAAATTCTACAAACAATCGAAAATAATAATATGCTCTCCACAAGAGCTTCAGCACAAACTACAAATGTAAGCAAATCTTCCGTGCATAAACTACTAAAACGAGAACATTTTAAGTCGTATCATTTTCAAAACCATCAGGAACTAATTGCGTATGATGCAGAAAGAAGAAGTAACTTTTGTGAAATCATGTTGGATAAGTTTCATAATGATGATACTATACTACGCAGAATTTGCTTTACAGATGAAGCAACTGTAAATGGTGAAGTAAATTCACAGAACTGCCGCTACTGGAGTAGACAAAATTTGCATAGATATCATATCACAAGGACTCAGCGGCCACAGAAAGTCAATGTTTGGACTGGGTTGATTGGACACCATATTGTAGGACCGTTTTTTATTGAGGGTACTCTTACAGGAGAAAAATATTTAGAATTGCTTGAGTACAGAGTTATGCCAGCCCTCCACGCTTTAAATATTGATGGTGAGATTTGGTACCAGCATGATGGCGCGCCGGCACATAATTCTCATATGGTTAGAAGATTTTTCAACCAAAGATTTCCAAACCGTTGGATAGGCCGTGGAGGAGAAGTAGAATGGTCCGCAAGGTCACCAGACCTGTCTCCAAACGATTTCTTTCTTTGGTCATGTATCAGAAATAAAGTTTTTCATGTAGAACCTCTAAACAATATTGACCAATTAAAAATAGAAGACGAGTTGCTGCAAGAGAAATAACTCCAGAGCAGATACAAAATACAATAAATGAATTCTACAATCGCTTAGGATACTGTCTGGCCGTCAATGGTGACATTTTTGAAAATTTGTTAAATTAGTTTTTAAATTTTGTTCAACTACTGTATTTCACATCCTATGTTGCCAAATAAAATACACGCTAAAATACATTGCTGTCATTTCATTATTACGTTACTCTAGCAACTAGTGTATGTACGTATGTGCATGTTGCATTATAAAATATATTCACGGTATAAATCTTATATTAATAAAGTAATCATCAGAATATATATAAAATCAATATAAAAGGGAACAATGGTCGAGAGGCATAAGAGCTATACTAAATATGATTTCTAGTCCTTAACAAAATTCATTTTTCTTTCTAAAAATTCTTTTCAACTTTCTAGAAATCTAGCTGTGCGAAGGCATGTAGTTCTATTAATAATAAAAAACAGTAATTTAAAAATAACTATATTACTTACAAAAAATTTCAAATTATTCTCTAAATGGACATAAATGACGATAGTTTATTATTTAGAGGTGAAATATAGTTTTTAAAAGGTTTGTTTCAAACCTAATTTTAATCTCTGCTTAACTTGGATAATAAGCGCCTCCCTCTGTCGTCCACCATACTGAACGACCAAGCGAGAAACGCGTCTATCTCACTTGTCGATAACTACGTTATTAGAGAGTATAAGACAGACGCATTGCGTAACGGCTATTTGCCAATTAAAAGAATGTTAAAAGGAATCATTCTATTATTAATAACATCCTATCTACTACATATGTTTCACCGATATCACGGATCGTCAGGCAGATTTGTGTTATTAATGAACGATTCCCTGGTAGCGTCTATCATATCATTTCGATACAGAAAAATAATGGATAACAAGCGCCTCCCTCGGTGCTACACAGATGGAGGCGCTTGAGGGAGTATTGTTGGTTGCTACTGTTAATGCCTTCATGTATCTGCCCGTCGAAGAATTATTACTATCGATTATAGATCCTATTCGTATTCTAATTTTATTTTATTTGATAGAATTTAATTAATCAAATTGTATGAGTATTGTCTTTATATTGATTGGAATTATTGCCGGTGATTTGTAATTATTTGGCCATAATTATAAGCGTTTTTCTTGTGTGGATACGTCATAATTTTAGTGGGTTGAAACTTCAATGGTGGGCTATGATCTCTTTTTTCATCGATTTCCTTGTAAGAGACAACAAATATCTTCCTTTGCGCCATTTCAAAGTTCGACTTTGACTTAGTAATCGTGCTTATTTTACTGGAATAGTTAATTACATTTCTTGAAACATGGATGGATTAATCTAAATAGATTACTTCGTTTATAGACTTAATGAGAATGGTTAGTTACGTTGACAAAAAAAACCCGCACGTGATCGTAAAATTCAGGTTGAATTAATATTGGCATTCTACTGACGAGATGATTTTATATACTGTTAATTAACCCTCGAAATCAACTTTCTTTACCTACCACCTCTTTGGTAATTTTTAATTGTCGAACGGATAGAGTGATTATGTATGCGAAGATCCCACGCCTATCTGCTTAAGAAGATAGAGCTTGACCTACACACTTAAGGGTTAACGAAGTAATTTCACCAGATTCAACGAGGTTATTGGAGTACTAAATCCTGGCACAAAAGATGTACGTACTGCTGACATTTCTTTTATATTAGTTTATTGTTAATGTTATTTGATTCGTGAGACTGTGGCGTCAACGGTTGAGTTTACTTGCTGTCATTCAGTCAAGTTACGAGATCATCTAAGTGTTTTGATCCTGTGTTGTGTTAACTAAGTCCCAGTAAAAATTTATGAGCAAGGAAGTTAATGGAAGGTATTTGTACTAATATTTATTTATATAAACTGTAGAATTAATAGCTGAACTCAATTATTGACTCGATAGACAGCCTTTGTTAAAAAAATACCTTCATTAATATTAGCTTTAACTTTGTTAATTAAGGGCTTCGTAAACATACAGTTCGGTACTCAGTAAGATATTGCCCTTACTTAATTGTCATTCAACTAATTTCACTAAGAGCTTGCTGTACGGTTAGCAATAATTATCTTTTCTTTGCACGTTAACAATTAATTACTTTACCGTTAGTTAATTATTATATATTTTTTTAATTCATTTAATCAATTGTCTTAGATATACCACAGTCAACCTTTTGTCATTACGTCAATTATTTAAAGTAACTATTAATTCAGTTGTAAGCTGAACTTTATTATTCTTTGAAATTTATTGCTATTATTTTGTTTGTCCTTGTATTGTTATATAGAAGTGTCCATTAAGGAGCATACTACTATAGTATTTTTGTTTTGTACTACAAGTGTGGACTAACTATACATATACGAGGGAATGATTATTATTTATATATTTATATTGGAAATTCGAACTGTAGCGTGTCTTTTTTTTTGTTGAAATACTTAATATTTATATCCTGTTTCATACCGTGTATTACCAAAAGTTTTGAACATACAATAAACTTGTATAGAGCTTAACTTTTTTTTTTCTTTCTGGTCTTACTTAACTGAATAACGAACGTTTCCTTTTTGATTGAACTTTGCTTCAATATTGGCATAATAGCTTTCAGGGTAACACTGCCGTGGTATCTTATTACAGCTTATTGACAGGGAACTTACCCCCACTCTCCGAAACATTTTGTTTTTGAGCTGGTTTTGCACTCTGAATGTGAAACGGAAGGATCGTTTCATTAATAAAGAAACGGGCGTTTATTTATCGTCCTATTTTGCACAGAACAGGTTCTTTTTTTTATTTCTTATTACTTAGAGATAAAATGTTATTTTTAATAGGTTATTTTTATATTTCTTCATGAATATGGTTTCCCACATCTTCAAATTTCTGCTATTTTTTTTAACTACAGTTGTGATCTGTACCTATATGATGTAGAGCTAATGCCCATTTATCAATATTATGTAGTTTTAGATGAGTAATATATTCCTTATATCTTGTTTGAAGATTTCTTCTTGCTTGACCTACGTATAATTTTGGAGAAGAATCACAACTTATTTTATAAGTACCTGATTCTTCTAATGGATCGTAGTCAATTTCATTTTAAGGCTTCTAAGATTTCTTAATGTGTTGCTGTTGGAAAATACTTGGATTAAATTATAGTTCTTAAATAATTTATTAACGCTGTTATGCCAAAATTTATCAAGTTATTTCGGAGTTAATCACTGAAGGTTGATATATAACCCCTTTCCACATTAATTTTTCTTCAGCGATTAAGCTAATCAACCACAGGTTCCATCAAAATTATCTTATTTTGGAGTGTTTTTTATTATTATTTGCAGTATCTGGTAGTAATGTGATATTTGACAAAATTGTGTTTTTCCTTTGAGTATATTTTTAATATTAAAAACTATTTTTTTGTCAAAATTATTCAATTCTGCAACTCCAAGTATATAATCTAATTCGTCTTCAAAATTTATAGGTGGTATATTCGAAGCAATCTATTAATTAAAAAGTAAAAACAACTCTCTTTATATTTGTGAAAAGTGTATTTTTTTCTATTTGTTTAAGAATGTAATTATGTTTCCTTTTTTGTAAATACTATATTCAAATTTATTGTTTAAAAGAGAAATTTCTAAATCGAAAAATGAAAAACTGGTTTAAATTGGTTTAATTAAATACAATGCATTTTTAAAACCCTAAAAAAGGTTATTACTTACTAAATATTTACCTACCAGATAATTATAACCAATGTTTACCTTATCAATTATTTACGTCAGTTGTATAACTATTATATTAAGCAAATCTTATGACGCACCATTTTAAACAGCTTTTTGCGACCAAGCTTTTAATGATATCATTCTTAATATTGTCACTATTTTTTTTCTTAATTTTAAATCGCGTCTTTGAATTATTTATTAATTTTAATGTGAAAGTTCCTATTTTCGCATTGGTTCATTTCAAATTGACCATTTCAGCTACTCTTTTAGAAAAAGCTGTCTTCTTTATAAGCAGTTCGATATCTTACATACGATACATCCTACTCGAGGATACATATATATACACACAAGTTCACCTACGTATCGTTCGATATCTTCTCTATTTTACACATCCTTTGTCTATATAATATATTTATATTTACTTTGTACAGCTTTATTACCTATATTTTAATACAGACTTGCGATAATTACTTCTTTTTCTACATATCGCTTTCGCTAGCTAATTAATTTTTACATATTCAAAGGCTTTAAGACTTTTCATTTAATTTAGTAAATACAACTTTATCGAAATCATTGTCGTATTATTTCTGCTAATAATTTTTTTTCGGCTTTCTACACACCTTAGACTTTTGTTGCTCATCATAAATAAATTCATTACTACTTTATTTCTAATTATTATTGTAGGGATAGAGCTGGGCTGAAACTTTATCAACCCTATTTATTTTTAATACCTCACATCATAGCTCTGTTGATAATATAAAGAGCAATGCAGATATCTATTTAACTTTTCAAATTTAAATTCGTAAAGAAAATGGTATTAAATAATGGTTTAGCACACCAACAAAAAAGTTTCTGAAATTAAATGTATCTACCGTCAGATAATTTTACATTTTTATAAGCATAGATATACTTTATTAACTGTATCCCTAATGCCTGTTTTAAAATAATATGGAATTCGTAGAATTTCATCCTGGAAAAGAAAACAGAAAATTTTTCGAGACTTCAGAAAGCTACTTGGGTAAAAAGGCATTCGAAACTTTTTGCCACCTAAGCATAAGACAAGAAGATTAAGGAGACGACGTTTTATTTATTTTATAAAATACTTTGGCGCTTCAAGTTTTATTCGGTAAAGTTTTGTCAAAGTAATGATATAATTATATTTTTGGAATGGGGATTCTTAAAGCAGTAATTTCATTCTTTAAATTTTTATTCAAAATTGAAGGTAATGTATAACCAATTGTATTTTAAATTAATTTGAAAACAGTAAATAAAAATAGTATCAGAATATTGATTACTAGTATTGAATGAAGGCTTCCCTAAACACAAGTATTTCGAAAGCCATACATCATATAATAAAATGCAATCAATTTAATATACAGCAATTTATTTCGGTTATTTAATAAAAAAATTTGTGAAATTAATAAACGAATATAATTTTTTGTTTTCCTATTTATATAAAAAGCAATCAATCATTACATAATACCAGTTTTTTTAGATAACATTTTGCCATCAATCGGTAAGTTTTACAATTCCTAGTTCATAGTAGCATCTATTTTTATCGGAAAAAACTTTTGCAACATGCTAATTCACACATTTATCTCAGTCGAACGTTACGCTACGCAAGGCCTTTTGGAAAAAACGAACCTAGTGGAAGTCTGAAGAAATATATTCAATAATTTTTGAGAAACGATAAAATTTGTATATTGCATCACAACGTCGTGATTAAATATTACTCCTTTACGATGAAGTAGGTCAGGATATTTCTGGTAGATGGATACGTTCAAACTGTTCAATTGCTCATAGTACACACTCGAATTAATTGAGTGATTTCATAGTAGGACCTCGAAATACATCTCACTTTCAAAATCCTACCTCACTGAGAGCATAATCTTCCTCTGCTTTCGATGACGTTTGAGACGTAACTCCAAATTGGGATCATAGAGAACATATGAACAAATGAACTTAACACGCTTCGACAATGATCTTCATAGGATCAGAGCCTTTTTGCGGCATTGCAAAAAGACGTGTTTCTGGGTAGGTGGTAGAACTTCCCAGATCGAAAACAACCAAATAGTTCAATAGGGGACGGTCGTTCAAATGCAAATGGATCTGCTAACTAGGAACATAGAGTCTGTTAGGATGAAAATGGTTCTATATATAAATAATTCTAAGCTCAATAATTATATGGATAACATGAACTTAGCAGAGCAAGGCATGAGTAGATTTTGCCAAGTAGAAGAGCAAATGTCCATCCACGTTCTAGGCCAATGCAAGGGCCTGGTGTCTACAAATAAGATAAATATCTTGAAGTGAAGAGTTATATAGAAAAACCATTCTCAAAGTTGCTAAGTCCAGTTAATAGAACGTACTCTAGGGAGACATAACGACTACAGTAGATCTGCAAATATTGCAGTCGAATAGGGTCTATGATTGCCTCAAGTAATTTATCCATCTATTTAAAAGATCGCATGCATTTATTTAATCCCACACATTGGGTGAAACTATTTCCTCAGGCTTCACCATAATGTACACAATAAGAATAACTCAATAAACAACTGTCTGGCGTATAATAGTGATAGAAAATGTATCACAAACGTTGAAGAGGGATAGCATGGCTCAATGTATGCATTAAAGTCTTAATGAACAAACATTAAAATAAAAAAATCAATTGAGATGTTCAAAATGTCTTCCCTACATTTCACAGTAACCACGACATATCTGCCGCAAAAACGTTCTACCACTCTTGTAGCTCCACAAGATTATTTACACTTTGGCCTGCGAGGCCGTGATACAGGTCCGTAATACTACGATACAGGAATGAAAACTGATTTAACTACCTTGATTTCTTTTTTTGGGATATTTAAAAAATGTTTGTGTATGCTACGTCTGCAAATGATCTCTAGGACCTGTAGCAGTGAGTAAGATAAGGATACCACCGAATTTTGTTTTGTATCTCCAAAATTATCTATTTGCGGACACAGTTCTTTAAGGCTTATGCTCTTCGCAGATGACACATCCACAGTCATAGACTCTGGGCATGAAGACTCGAGTATGGCCATAACAGAAAATATACATGTGTTAGGGAAGTGGTTTGCGCTAAATAACCTACAATTAAATCTATCCAAAGCCCATCTGCTGACCTTAGGGTTGACTCTAAGCTGTCCTGGAAGCCTTACATCAACGAACTATCTGGGGGGCTGTCTCGGTTCTGCTACAGCTTGCGTGTTATTTCTCGTAACGTTGGTGTGGAGGCGGGACTGCTTTCTTACTTCGCCTATGTACATTCAAGGCTCCAGTATGGTATGGTGTTCTGGGGCAATTCCATCGACTGGCGGAGGATATATGTCCTCCAAAAGTCATATATTAGAGCAATTTATGGCATGAAACCAACAGAGTTGTGTGGGTGTGTTTCGATCTGCCAAACTACTAATAATGTCCTCAATTTATATACTTCAGTGCGCGCTACATGTGTAAACAAACTATAACGAATTTTTTAAAAAATACGAAACGAATCACGCACATGTCACGCGAAATCTTCGTAATATGCATCTTGTGCCCCCACAAACGAATTTTACAAAAATTCAAAAAAATGTTGTTCACCATTGCGTAAAAATATACAGCCACATACCGCTTCGGATCAAGAGCTTGCTGCTGGCCCAGTTTAAAACTATTTTTAAGTTTTGGCTAATAGAGCAAGAGTTCTACAGTGTGGGATATTTCCTTAAAGCAATTGTAGACATTGGCGTATAGCACATGTCAACTGCACACATATATATGTATATATGATATACTTATTTAATCTATTTTAGCTTGTAATCCTTGTTTCGTTGTTATTTATTTTATACTTATGTATTCTATGTTTTATTTGACCTTATGGAAAGCATTAAATATTATTATTATTATAAATATTAGGCATTACTATCACCCTTCCAAATTTGTGACATATTTTGATATCTGGTATTAAAATCACTAGTTTAGAATACGATTTTAGAATTTTGCCTTGCATAAAACCTTTAAAGGATAATTGTTTGATTGTCCTTAAAGGTATATGGAAAAAAAATAAAAATATTAAAAAATTAAAAATTTAACGATTGTTTCAAATAATACAACTTAGATTACTAATTGGTAATGATAACTTGATATCCACAAATAACCAATTTTCACTTCAAAAAAATTTTTTTTAAAATTAATTTTCAAAAATAATTATTCAAACTACATTTTAAAATTCAAAAGTTAAAATAAAGTCATTGCATTAGTACCCATATAAATAAATTTTTATTAAAGTTAAAACAAAAAACACAGATTTGCACTATTCTTTTTATAAGAAGAAATGTCATCTCCTTTATAACTGTCATTATGAAGCTTTTACAGAGATAAAAGATTCGTATTACAAAAAATTCCATTTTAAGTTGAACAAATATATATTATAAAAACTTATTATTGTTTGAAAGTGTTTCAATTTTATATATAAGCACAAAGAATTTTTTGCAGATTTCATTTTGTTTTAAACGAGAAAATGTTGCTTGTTTACATGCGTACCGTCTGTTAGTTACTGGTAGTATATATTTGAACACTTTTGGGGTAATGAACATCAAAAAAATAAACTATAAAGACATTCAAACTTCCCTTGAAATGGATGCTTTAAATTATAATAATACCTCATTATAATATTTTATAAATAGACAGAAGCTTTGTGTCTGCAATTATAAAACTTACAGCGAGAGAAATACCTGTTACAAAACATTAACTTTTAAGTTACACAAATACGCGTTATAATAGTCTATTTTTTGAGAATGTTTTTAGAAAGTATAACCGTCGTTATTTATATCGTAATTAGTCCAAAATTGAGATTATTTATTATTATATCAGAATAATAATTTTCAATATGTATTTTAGTAAATTACTAAATACTATCTGCAAATAATATATTTTTCCATAATTACTATTATAATATGGTGAATTTTTAGCAAGAAACTTTTTTCTTTATTGCTAACTTATAATTTACCTTTTCTTAAACTCTTGTTTGCGTCGTGGAAATGAAATAGGGTATCGTACATGGTTATGGTTATACTTTGTGTGTTAGTTGTGCATACAAGTCGAATGACTTTTAAAATATTCGTTCAAGATATTTAGTGCCAAATATGGGATTTATTTAAAATAGGAGCTAATGTTTGGTGATCAAATACAATCCTGTACACAAGCTGACGGTAAATACTAGATATTAATGTTCGTCAATATTTCATTAATTATAGCGTGCTGCATTAACAGTCATACATCACACGTTAGTTTGGCATTAAATTTTGTAGATGAATATTAACAATATTTTGTCCAAAATATGTAAATCAAATTCGAAAAGTATTGTATATATTTCTTCGGCAAACTCGTTATTTACATATGAATACATATTTTGGAGTTTATTTCTTAATAAATATTTATTAAATAAATAATTATAGTGTTACTAAAGTAAATGTGCTTAAATGAGTAGGTCTGGAGATGAATTATAGTCAAAAAAGTTCTTATTCTTATTAGTATTCTAAATTTTCTACTTATTTTCGCTAAAAAATTCCACCAACACATTTGGCTTCCGAATTATAGAATATTCGTATGTCAAAGATTGACAAATAAATAGAAATTTAAAAGGTAGACGTACTATTCAGCGGACTTTATAGACGTATTCTAAATGATACTCATTCAATTCTTTGTGCACCTTATTTAGAATGGAACAATATAATTATATAACCAACTGTAATAAGGGGCGTCTAAATTTAGTTTTATCTAATACATTCGGTAATTTTATTGTTAAGTATGGTGAATCAATTGCTACAGTTGGCCAGCATAGCTCCCCTTTATTTGCTTCAAATATAATTTCATCCGATTCATAATGTATCCTCTTTTTCACTGGAAAATAATGTTCGATACAACTTTCGGAAACCAGATTTCAAAAAGGGTTGTATACTGACATTTTGAACATGAATAGGTTCTATTTAAAAATTCATTTAACGAATCCAATGAAGCTCAGAGTGTCAAGGCTATAAAGTTTAGAAAAAAACCAACAAACGAACTCAACAGGCTTTGTCAATGACCTTCATAGGATCAAAGCCTTTTTGCGGCATTGCACAAAATAGTTATGGAAGAGTGGACTGGAATCAGATCTCTGAGTAGGTGGTAGAACTTCCCAGATCGTAAATGGGCAAAATAGTCAATAGGGGACGGTCGTTCAAATCTAAATGGATCTGCTGACTAGGAACATAAAGCCTGGTAGGATGATAATGGGTCTATTAACAACTAATTCTAAGCTTAATAATTATATGGATAGCATGAATTTAGCAGAGCAAGGCATAGGTAGATTCTGCCAAGTAGAAGAGATAATGTCCATCCATGTTCTAGGCTAATGCGAGAGCTTGGTGTCTATAAATATAAGATAAATATCCTGAAGCGAATAGTTATATAGAACTACAGTTCTCAAAGCTAACAGAACCTACTCTAGGGAGACATGATAGACAATAGATCTGCAAGTATTACGGTCAAATAGGCTCTATGATCACCTCAAGTAATTTATCCATCTATTTAAAAGATCGCATGCATTTAGTTAATTCCACACATTAGGTGAAACTGTTTCCTCAGGCTTCATCATAATGTACACAATAAGAATAACTTGATCAATAAGGTTGATATATAACCCCTTTCCACAATTAACTATTTGTAAATTCTGTATACGCATTTCGACAACCAAGTTGTCATAATGTACAAAACACGGCGATAAGAATAACTTAATAAGCGATTTGACACGCATTTGTAATTAACGTGCTTTACAACTGTCTGACGTATAATAGTGATAGAAAATGTGTCGCAAACGTTGAAGAGGGATAGTATGGCTTAATATATACATTAAAGTCTTAATGAACAAACATTAAAATCAAAAGATCAATTGAGATGTTCAAAATATCTTGCCTACATTTCACAGTAACCACGTAAACGTATACTTTACAGAACTCTTTATAAATATTTTCTGCATTCTATGTATGTTGTTATCCCAGTATAAAATGTACTTGCCCCGCATGGTTTTCGAATTACGTAATTTCTAATTTGAAACTCAGAGTACTACAACCGTTGTTGGAAATCAACTAATAATCGGTTGAATGAATTTAAGTAAAAATAAATCAACTTACACGAATTACTTGAGGAAAGATGAATTGTATATTAAAAATAATCAAAACGAAATTTTTAGATATATGAAGGTTTTTTATTTTTTAATGATCTATTGCTAAACTATCCATAAGTAATTGTTAATGATTTTGCGAATGTTTTCATCTGCATTCTTTATCAGCTCTGTTTATTCTCAAATGTTGATCTCTAATGTTTTTTACCACCAAAAATAAATTAAGATGATCTTATCAAAATTATGTCAATATTTCCTGACAACATCAAGTCTGGTGATGACGTTCCTAATATTTTAATACGCGATGTTGTTTTTGTGTTGTCAAAGCCATGAACTTTCAACTTACCTAATCAAATGATTATATTTCCAGTAGTATGGTAACCTGCAAGAATTATTCCAGGGAATTGAAAGGAAATTAAGTTAGATATTCAAACTATCGACCGATTTCTGTTTTTTTAATTTTACTAAATTATTCGAAAATGTAATCTATTCCTGTACATAAATACAATAACGTCAGGTCTCTAAGTTCTTTTCTCCACCATGAGTTTGTTCGTCATAAATCAATTGCGACCGATCTTATTACAATTGCTCAATTTCTCAGTCAATAACTAGACAATCAAGGGCAATAGACCATCATAAATTATTTGCTTTTTGATCTAACCTTTTCTTAGAAGAATATATTATAATGATTGCAGATTAATTGATTTCCGTTCATTCTCTGGAGTGCTATAAGGCTCCAATTTAAGACTTCTAGTTTTCATTTCATACATTAATAGTTGGTTAACGTCTCTTTCTTGTTTTGAGCTAGATTCGAAAAAGCAACAATGTTGCCCCTCCTAAACCAAATTTAAATATAATATATGTTCCAAAAGTCTTCTTGAAAGTCTATTCAGGCCAGTTAATGCGCAATAAAAATTTTATTGTTATACAGTAGATTATAGAGTTAGAAAAGAAAAGAAAATTATACGTGAAGTGTCGAAACGTCAGCTTGGTGAAATAAGACTGTAAATAAATTCCTTTCAATGGCTACATTCCGATTGAATTTTTTCAAAATGTTTTCAAGGGGATTTAATTACGTGTTATATAAAATATTACGAGTATATTTTGCTTAAGAGCCTTGATTTTTATGGATTTCTAATCTAAAAATTTGATGCCTTAAGTAAGAAATTAATACGTTTATATTTTTCCTACACTATATATGTATGATATGTAGATAAATAAGCGAATTAACATCATTCACTACGGCACTGAAAATGGAGAAAACAAATATTTCGTGTCGCTAGACATGGCATCACAGTATCTCTCGTGAACTCTATCTTTTATATAACTAATGCTATATTGTAATGGTTTGTTTCCAAGTGGTGAAAGGTCGAGTTTACCAAACATTTCCCGGGTAGACACCGTGCTTGTTAATCGATGAAACGCAAAACCGGAAAGACTGCTCATCGCCGTGTAAAGATAATTATTCCAACCTGTCAATAATGGTTAATGTGAACATAAATAAGAAATGCATAAATTACATTTTCGTATGATGAAATATTTAAGATTTTTTCGCTGTTTTTGATTATTTTCTCAGATTGCTTTTGACATAATTTTCTAGTCTACTAGGAAACATCGAGTAAAGGGAAATATATATATATATATATATATATATATATATAAATTAATTAATATCACAAAAAATTTTTATTATAAAATTAACATATTGGTGTAATGTCAATAAGAGAGAACATTATTTTTAACTAGGTTCTTATCTAACAACTTTCTTTTATTTCAATTTTGTTTGGTATGAGATTCTTTAACCAACTAGGTCTAACATTCAAAAACACAGATATTCATTAAAAATATAAATAAACGCAAAATATAACAAAAAAAAATAAATATATTAAGAAAAAACCTTTTTTACAAAAATGCATATAAAAAGTTGACTATATGACAGTATATCCAAACTTTTTGTGCGTGTAGAGAAATTATGCAGCATTATTTTTTATACATAAGGTAAATATATATTCCATTTGATTATAAACCATACTTTAAAAATGTAATGAAATTATGAAATTAACCAATTGATTTTCGTCAATTAAGACCTATTTAAATATCAATGATTTCAATTTTCCCACACTTGAAATGGAGCAAAGTAAATATATCAATTCAAACTATATATACAAAAATGAGTGAGAATAGTGAAATTGATAAAATAATTGCGAATATCTGTTACTCAGTTCAGGACGTCTGTCATCCTCATTTACCTGCGTAACGTGATAATCGAATAAACTCTATTAGTGAACAATTACTTTGGAACCTGTAAAACAAAAATGAGAATATAGTAGCGGACATTTATCCGCCTCGTTTACCTTCCTAAACTAATTTCTTTATACTAAAATCAGTCAATTGAATTACCCGAACCTTAATAAGAAATCAGAAATGATAGGGAAAGTTAATATTTTAAAAACCGAAAACAAAGAGATATTCAAATTAAGAAAACAATAATTTAAAAATATCGGTATTTAAATAAAGCGTAAAGAACTCCGTAACTTTGTTCATCGAACATTATAAAATGAAGCTTTTGAATTTGTATCAGACTGAAAAATGCTGTCTTGTTAGTTATTTAGGAAATGTTCCTCGATCGAAATAATAATGTTTTTTATAAAGGTACATAGCCACTTTGATCACTGGTCAACTTTGGGCGAAATACGCATAAAAAACGCATTTGTCGGACTTTATGTGGCAGCGTGAGCAAAATCTCTGTATTGTGAAATCATCTCAATTATTTAATTTATTTCTATATTTAAAATTTCACAAATTTACTTTTGTAATTATTTTCAATGTAATTAAATTTCTTTGTATTCAGTTTTACATTTGCATATGTATATAGGTCTATTTTAAAACCACGCCACACCACCTGTACACTGAATATTGTCGTATATCGTATAATCACAATTATTGAACAGCATTTAATTTAAAATATATAGCAATATGTCTTTATATAAACGTAGTAATAAATAATTTTTATTTTTCTTAGAAGTATAAAGAAGACTAAATTAGATAGGTACAACGATTATTGCTCATAGTTTTTTGTCAACTTCCTGGCTGGAATTGTGTCCTTTACAATACCACTTCATATTCTAACATATACTTCGCTCTTAGTAGGACCACCTTCACAATAATGGAAAGACACCATCACAGAGGATTGCTCCTACACAACACCTGACAATTGTATATTTCCAAACTATTCAATCGTAATCGTAATGTTCTATTGGCCTGTGACCAATATCCCTATATAAACTTAACCACTACAGATTCACACCAGTCTCAATGCGACAACGAAAGCAGTAGCGGCAGTTAAGCCTTGAAGATGTTCCATACAAGTGATGATGAATCGTCGGTACCAAAATTATCGAAGACGCGGTTCCAGCCCAGAAACCAAGATAAAGAATTCTAGAATTTATCTTTGAACTTTGTATTCTACTCAATTATTTATACGGCAGATTTATAGTCTATTGCTAACGCCATTTTTTTATAGGTACCTAGAAAGTGTGGAGATTATTGTAAATCTAGTAATTAGTATTAAAAATTGTTGTCTTTTAATCTTGTATGAAAAACAGTTAATAACATATGAAATATTTAAAAACTATTTATAATCTATAATTGATATATATCAATTTGTCATATTAAAAATATGAATACATCAAATGTAGCCATAATTTCAAAACGATCGAGGCTATAGAAGAAGGACGGCAAGATGAAAGTTATATTTCGAGAAAAAAGTCGAAAAACTTATGCTTTAGGAAAAATTTTAAATTAAATTGAATAAATGAGAACAATGAATAGTAAAAAGTATATTAATAACGGTAATATACGGTTCCGAGATAATATTATATTGTCGTATGATACCTGATATCTGAAAAAGAAGAAAACCATAACTTCATAAAGAGTTTTATAACATTTTCTAAAGAAATATCTCTACTTTGAATTTCGAGGAATCTCATTCCTGAGACCACATCTTTCCGGTTCCGAGATAATATTATATTATCGTATGATACCTAATATCTGAAAAAGAAGAAAACCAGAACTCTATAAAGAGTTTTATAACATTTTCTAAAGAAATATCCCTACTTTGAATTTTGAAGAATCTTATTCCTGAGACCACATCTTTACCGAGAATTAAAAATATTAAGGAAACATTTGTAGGATTGGAAGAAAAAGCCTATTTTTCAATATTGACAATTTTAATAATAATTTTCATTCCAAAAGTTGTAGTTTCAGTATAACAACATTTTCTTTTTTGTTTCCCACTGGCGTATATTTAAAGTGACAACCTAGTCCAACTTTTTTTCTTGGATTATTACGATTGACTTATCGAGCCTTATCGCCAAGGCTGAGCAACTCGGTAACCTAATCCTTGTTTCCTGACATAGTGTTTTGTCAGCGAAGGCGTACTATTCTTTTTGAGGGAGCTTCTTCGTAAATTTCTTTAGTTTGGACTAGCCCAAGATAGTTCTATAAGCCTTTGACAGAAACTATAAAATTCCGAGTGAGAAACTTTTTCTTAATTCTGAGGTCTTCAAGAATAAACTTTTTCCTGTAAAAAATGTCAATAATGCCAAAATCACACACATTCAAAAAGTCAAGGACGGCACATCGGTGGGTTAAAACCTTTCTTCCTTTGTATTAAACTTGTATTGGTAATACATATATGATTAATCAGCAGTAAACATTGGATACTTGTAATGTACATATATACTTTTTAATCCAATGCTTATACCCTATTAAAGTGTTTGATCATTGCTATTTTCATTTATTAAATAATGTACATAAATTATAGAATAAGATTTTTAAATTATGTACAAGAATAAAACTTTTTTTTTCCAGGAAAGTAAAAAATGTATAACGTCCTATCGTGTTTTTTATTGCAAATAAACTTGGCTCTCAGAGCGTAAAGAAAACCTATTTTTCACATAGTAACAGTTCTCGTTAGTTAAGGGGACTCGTAATTTTAAATTTACAAGATATTGTATCAGCCTCGTCCAAAGAGTCTCCTTTATACGATAAAAATGGCATAAACTGTCATAAATATTTTATTTTAAAATACTTTCTTCCCTCTGTTGACACATGGTGCCCTTTCCCATTGTGGTAAATCAGATTTTCATCGTATATGATTATATACACACTGAACACTGTTTGTTTAGTTATAGTTCATAGACTACATTTTGTAGACATATTAGGGAGTATTTCCCTACAAAATATTGTTACAAAGGCTGTTGAAACGATGTTTCTGGTTGACAAAAGAAATATATACGAGGGATGTTACCTTAACGTTGAAATATATATCGTCGTGTAATCCTCATAATTTTTCTACACATCGAAACAATATTGTTATTATTTGAATGTAGAGTAATTAGAATTCGCTCTTTCTAAAAAAAAAACAAAATCTTTAAAAAGAAGTTTGTCAAGATGAAACTTTCAACATATGAAATGAAAACAAGTTTAAGACCGAATCATGTTCATTAGTTATTTTAAAACGCAGATGTAATGAATTTGATTTTAGTTGTGAATATTTGAATATTTTCAAAAATAATATCTATCTAGGGAATATTGTGAGTGTACTTAATATTATAGAGGAGCATCATAATGCTATTCTCTTTATTTAAACAACTATTACTGAGTATTAAAATACTGCGCGATCGTTAGTGTATATATAAAGTATGAGCTCGCAGGATACGCTTCAAAGTCAACGCAAAGAACAGATAAATTGGTATATAGCCACTTGTGTAGTTAGTTTATAATAATAATAATAGGTGACAAAAGGTGGATCTAATCATTTAATCTCTAAAAGGCAATAGTCAGTTGTCTACAAAAATGTTTTTTTTAACCAAAGAAGGCATGTGTTAGAAAATCTCCAATTGTGAATATATCACGGTGTACTTGGGATAATACGATAATATTAACATAGAAATAGTAATAATCCATGCCTTCGTATGCGCCAACAGCTAAACGCCAATTAGAGGCAGTTTTGGCAGACCATGAGTTAGTATTGCATCCACGCTTGTGGTACGACTTAAGATTTTTGTTTGTCGGCATTCGCTTAAACGGGAAACGAAAAGCACAGAAAACTTCCGCGGCAGCAGGTCATCGGACTTGGACCCGAAACTCCCGGCATGATAGGCTTATCATGCCTTTTAACTCTTCCCAAGGATTGCTCCATGATATTTCTTACTTCATTCAAACCCAAATCACCAGACACAATGAGCATTAAATGAAGCCGGCTGAAAGTTAAGTGGTAGATCAGCTGACCTACCTGAAAACTACCTGAAAGTTAAGCGGTAGGTCAGCTGTGAATGGGGGTTTGAATGTAGTAATAAATATCATGGGGCAATCCTTGGGAAGAGTTAAAAGTTGTTAACATAATCGGATATTTCGTGTACAATATATAAAGTAAATAAGTATGAGATGCGTTCAAGTTCTAAAGTGTTTCAATTTTTTTGAGTTCGGGAGTGGATGGGCAGATGAAGTAGAATTTAAAATACGGAGGCACCTTTGTATGCGTAATATTTTTGGTAGAACCATACATCTTTCAGAGTTACTTCAGATGCCGTTAGAATGAGTAAGGTTTTCAAAATTTAAAATGGAGTTTTCGGTTTACAAGACTAGGATTTAATGAAAGACGATTATATGTAATCAATCATTTTCTTAATTTACGTGCTGTAGCATCCATAGATATTCATCATCAATTGAGTGAGACATATAGTGATGGTGTTATAGACGTAAAAGTATATGTTTGTAGGTGCGGCTGTTTAATAAGTCTGAATGACAAGTGATTGTGAATCGAAGAGGCTTCAGCTACGAACCAACTACATTGACGGCATGATTGCGTATGTTATATTTCATATAATTTCGTATGAAATATTCTACTTGTATACACACTTATGGACCATATATAATAAACATTCATATTACTTCTTTATCTTAACATATTATTTCATTGTTACATTACTTAATAAATATTGTTACGCTTAGCAAATATAATAATTTTTTTACATCGTTTTTAAAGTAATTTATTTTAATTTAAATACAATTCTATTTTGCATTCATAAATTATTATTTATTACTTTAACGTTATTTGTGTTGTATATATATTCAGATGTAAAATCTTTTGTTTTGGTCACGTATAGTCAGGCTGTAATAAAACAAACCATCGTTTTCTAGAAAGCAAATATCTAGAACTTTTTGAACCTGAAGAAATAATGATATTAATAACAATAATAATATATTTATTGAAAATTACAAAAAAAAAACAATTATAACTATATATAATATGTATATGTAATGCCAAAATGTTTGGTCGGTTTTTCCCCAAAAGTTGTTTTGTTATGCCTCGTTCTAAATATTATAAGATTTATCCTGGTATCGATAATTAATTTTAGCAAAAGTTTCTTTAAATACTGGGAACTACTTTAATAATTTACTAACTGGAAATAGGCGGTATTTTTTTTCAACTTTCTTTTTTTGTTTTATAGTTTTTTAGTGAAAAGCACTGTACAAATACCAGAATACGTCTGAAGTTGTTGAAAGCCACATTACTATTTGATTCAGTTATTACAAGTTGTTTTGTAAAAAACTACAAAGATTTTTAATATTTAATTTGGGAAATATTCTGGTTTCAGTATATATTTCCTTCTACAATTATTTGAGATCATATTATTTGGGCAAAATGATTAAAAATGTATGTTCTGATAATCTCTGCCACGTACAGAAAATCAAATGGTTCCTGAACCAAATACCACTACAAGGTCCCAGGGGTGGGTTCATTAATTGTCGCCATAATGTTAAATGCATTTAGTAGATCTTCTTACGAAGCCGTCAAATTTTCACTTATTACAAAATTGACTTTCACGTTTTCGGCCACGATTACATGCTTATTATAATTACAAACCGTTTCCAAAATTTATTTAAGCAGCTTATAATTCCCTGATGGCGAATACAGCACAACGCTCAGTATTGTAAATACTATAACGCAACCCACTTCTAGTCAAATCAAACACCATGCCATCTCCACAAAATAAAGTGATATATTGGGTTGTCTGAAAAGTCCGATATACTCTTTTAGCAGATTGATTTATGTAAATTTCGACAAATAACTTAGCGAATATGTTGTGTGTTTGAAATTATAAAAGAGTTGACTATAGAAAAACAAAACATCGATTTTTGACCCTTCCGTAGAGGATATCATAGGCGTCCAGCTTATGAAAATATATGTAGAGTTGACAATGCTCCACAAGAACGTCAATGTCAACGATGCTTTACAAAATTCCGTGCTGATTATTTCAATCTTAACAACATTCCTCGGTTAGAAAAGCCCACTAAGATTGTCGACGACAAAATAAAGGTTTGTATCGAGTTCAAACGCACGGCACACGTCGGGAGATATTGCAGGAATATTTAACATCCATAATTCATCATTCGCATTCATTGATGACTACATGACAAAGTTAAAATACATTAGCAAGCTCGATATTTAGATTCCTGAATTTCGACTTCCAAGAAAGTTTCGCAAGACACGAAAGCTGCCTAAGCATTTGATTCAAAGTCAGTCATCGAATCTGTAAATTTGTTATCTTTCGTAAGATGTCTGATTTGGGAAACATCAAAAAAACTTGCTTTAATCTTTTCCATAGTTAATTGAGGAAATGTTCGACAATTGTAAGAAAAGTAGACTGTTTCATGATGTCCAATGAAATATGTAATGACGGCAAGATAAAATTGTCACGATGTACGAATTTTGGACTAGATTTTATTTATCAGGCATTATGTTCATTTTTTAAGGCAAGAAAACTTAGTGTAATTCCTTTGTTGACCGACACAGATATTCACCATTTTCGAATCAACGCAAGTACCCACTCGTATTCGTGGTACTTTATTTTATTGAAAACTGATGAGATGCTACAATATTCTTCCTTTAACTTTGTATTTTGAGCAATCTGCTTCTTTCTGATATGTAACAAAATACATTTAAGATATTTTGAACTGTCAATGAATAAAATCATTCACTTGGTTCATATTGTGTCAAACCCCTTTTTTATCAACAAACTTTTAAACTTACTGATATTTAAACAAAAGGTAAGATTGTTTTCTTGGGCAAAATAACTCGGTAACTCTTTTTCTCTTTGCTGACAAGAAGTAATTTTTCTGAGTAGATTAAGCAACATTTTTTTTTCAGTCGTGATGCTAACAATGCAGAGGCTCGTTTAGCCAGAAATCTTGCAAGATTTTCAACTCATTCTGTGAAAAGCGTTAGGGTTTATCGTTTAGAAAATTTTCGAAGTTAGTGTCATTTTATGATGATCTTGATTCTAAATATTCTTGTAGTAAGGGTTCAGATGTGTTCTCAGTAATTCGAATGAAAAGTTTTAGTAGCCATACCCTTTATATTAACACTACAAAAATAAGTGTAGTCTAGATGATTTTTTGGTTTTCGCCAAATAGTTGGCATTCCAAATTAAAGACAGGAGGGAATGCTGGGCAGGTCATTTTGTCCAGGAACATGCCGAAATACAGGAAGTAGGTACCTTTAATGAATACAGAAATATTTTTTCTATAATCTTTGAATACATATTCTCCACATATATAGTAAAGATGTTTGGGATTCTATCTGATTCTGGGCTTCCGGGCTGGAACCGCATCACTTGTATAGTTGCTGACGTTTCGTACCCATTTGTATGGGCCATCTTCAGCACTGAAACTGCTGCCCAGAAGCAGATAGCATGGATCACGACCGCGGAAGTCTACGTACTAGATGTTAAGGATTGTTTAAACAACGCCTTTTTGAACTACTCGTGGCGAAAAAACTTCTGTTAATACAATAAACATGCACGTTATCAGAGAATAAATAGACCTAAATATCACAAAAAAATATCGAAGTAACTGTATGTGTAGAAAAAGGTTTAACGGTAGATTTGGAAAGAGCGTGTTATAAACTTAGCAGTCATGAAATTCTCAACAACAGACAAAAACAAAATTTTGAAAAGTGATGTAATCAGCGCTATTGTTACATTTATATAAAGATATCTTTCTCAGCGTAAATGGATTAATATTTATAGCCGGATTTGCGTAAATGTAAGCTTGTAGATTGGACGTTTTATGTGAATTCGAAACATATTTCTTCTCTTTACGTTTTACACTAAGTCTACAAACGTGTATTTATGAACACAATAGACAAAGTTTATCATACAATGGAGTTTACACGGCACGAGAATACAGAAAACTATGCACTGCGGCTAAAGACGTTCCAAAACAAGCTTGTGTATTTTGATCCACCATTAAGTAAACACACCGCAGTTTATTTGGGCTTCGAGAGGAAACGCAAACATACAAAATACAAGCATTTAACGATGTCGGTCTCTAAATGCACAATGTGCATGTTCACCCAGGAAACAACTGCTAATCTTGCGGTGGTGCTTTCAATTTTAAGGAAAATAGTATTAGTAAAGATTTGGTCTTTAAGCATAAAATTAAGCAATAGAAATACGTCCGAGGAAAGTACTTTTAAAATTGAAAATTTTATTTGCGACGTGGAAATGTATTCTGTTAAATATATATTTTAGGATAATATTTCTGATAGAAATATCAAAAGATCGTCTAATACGTCATCTGAAGTTGTCGTCAAAGGCAATTTCTTTCGTGTTGCGACAACATCTCTTGGGAGCGAAACTTCATAGAGTTGAACTGGTAAAACAAATGTTTGAAATTTGAGTTCTTTTCAAGCCAGTCTATTAAGTTACACATACACACGCACATATATATATATATATATATATATATATATATATATATATAGTTATTTTAGTAGAATAAATATGTCAAGTTCTATTTAATTCTATTTAATTCTAAACACTTACTTGTGGTAATAGAAAGGGTAAAAAGATTTTTAACAAATGTAAAAATATATTTCTTTGCGTTGGTATGAAATAAAACCTTAGATTATTTGAGAGTAGTGATAACCATTGTACATATGGAACACGAGGGTAGCCGTTTATATTTCGGGAATAGCTAACAAAAAAAAATTATTATCGAAAATAGTAGTACTGCTTTTCAAAATATTTTCCTTGAAAATCAATGCACTTCGTTTAAACCAATCCGAAAAGTATTGCTGCCACTGTGAAGGCGGTATCTCCAAAATATGAGTTTTGAATGCCTCAACTACCCCTTTCGGCGTAGAAAACCGTTGACCACGAAGTTTATTCTTCACGTGTGGGATCAAAAAGAAAGCACAGGGTGTTCGATCAGGGCTGTACGGCGGATGGCTCATCAATTCAATGTTTTGCCCGATCAAATATTCAATTGTTCGAACCGACCCGTGAGAGCTCGCATTGTCATGGTGGAGAATGATCTGTCGTTTTCGGTTTGTTTTTCCTATTTCTTCAAAAACTTTTGGCAAACAAATAGTTTTGTACCATTCGGAATTGACTGTTCTACAATTCTCTAAAGCCACTTTTGCAACCTGACCGGTTTTTCCGAAAAAACTGGTGACCATTTGTTTTGATGTGCATGAAAAAATTTTTATTTGTTTTGGCTCATCTTGAAATACCCACAGTCAACTGCTGTTTACTGTCGGGCTCATACTTATAGATCCAAGATTCATCACCTGTGACGACTTTATAAATATTCTTTGAAGCACCGCTATTGTATTTTTTGTGCATTTCTTGGCACTGATCGACGCGATTCCTTTTTGAGAGGTTGTCCAATTATGTGGTACCCAACGTGAACATAGCTCTTTAACGGCTAAATGTTCATGCAGGATCTTATGCACGCTGCTGTTACTAATACCTAGAGATGCCTAGATCTCACGGTGTGTCACATGACGGTCTTGCATTATCAATTCAGACACTGCATTATTATTTTCCGACACAACTACATTTGTGGGACGACCTTCACAAAATTTACCGTCCAAAGAACGCGCTCCAAGTTCAAGTTCACTACACTAATGATATACTGTAGTTTTCGTTGGTGCTTCATCACCATATAAAGAATTCGGCTCGTTGATGCATTCTTGTTGTTTGCGAGTTAATTCCATTTCTTCGCTAAAATAAAATTCTCAAGTTACTGTCAACAATAGAAATAGCGACCGGATAATAAAAGTGTCACGGTAAATAAATTGTCATAAATGACAAACTTCACGATGCAATCTTCAGATCGGAGTCAACACTAACAGTGTTGCCATTTCCCGAAATATAAACGGCTAGCATCGCAAATGTTAATTCTTGATAAATTGTTCATAGTAGACAATAAACCAAAAATAATATAAGTTTCAATTATTACAAGTTGAATTGACAGTGAATAGAGGTAGGAATCGGAAAGAAATGTCAAAGGATTTTGGAAAATATAATAAATTTAAAAATCGGCACATCGTAATAGTACAGCCAAGTCTCGTCACCTGTCACGGTGTCCCTTATTAAACTTTTCTATTATAGCATCCCGGCACCAAGCCACACGTCGTGTCATCTGCTCTTCAGTCAGTCGATGCGGCATCCAGAGAGAACAAAGTTTCTTCACGTGCAAATGATCGTGCAGAATCGAACGCATTGCTTGTGCATTTAGGCCTGAAGTACCCTCTATCTACTGGTAGGTCACTCGCCTATCCTTGCCAAGCATTTTCCTCACAGTAGTAACGTTGTCCTCCGTAACTGACGTTCGTTGCCTTCCTGGCCTCTCAACATCCTCCACAGTTAAATTTCCCCTCTATACTACCTGAATATCGTTGTGCGAAATTATAACGTAAAACTGTCCTTATCTCATTTCGTGACCACGATACCATTACAAGCACTTTACTAATGAATAACTGAGCGCATCTACATGGCGCGGCGACTGCTATGCACGTATGAACATGTCTCAACATGCAGCAACAAGCATCTTCCTCCATTTCATTGTTGCGTCATATTGCAAAACTTTTCAAGTACCCTTTGTATTTATCTTTCTCTTTTCTAAAATATAAAATGTTTACAATGTCTATGCAATTTTGATGTTCTTCGTGGCATCGTTCTCGAAAGAAGGAAAATATTTTAAATTTTTGTTTCGATTTTATTAATTGGTACCACTTCATCAACATAAGCTTCACACTTATACAGTGTGTATCAGCCAAATGGAATAAATTCGATAATAATTAAACGGAATGGTGTTCGAAAAAACGCTCAGACACGTCGACTGGGATTTTTAGTTGCGTATTTTTTTAAATAAAAAGTTTATATACAGGGTGTGTCATGTAAAAGTGGTCAATACCAACTTTCTTATTTTAAATACAACACCCTATCAAATATGAAATTTTTAGATTCTTTAGAAAACTCCTGACATATTTCATGTACAATGTCCTATACCTATCTTCGACTGTTTCGGAAATATTAAATGTTTTCAGATTAATAATTTTGTTTACAATTAAAATAAGATTTTCACATAATAGTTTGTTTATCGAACTATTAAGTGAAAATCTTTAATTGTACTTGTACTTGGTTTTAAAATACCTTGCCTTAGCAAAGTGTTGTCAGTGTCATAGTGTTGTCAGTGTCATAACTGTTTGAATTTCGTTAACTACATTTCAGCAAAATGGTTCGTTTAACAGAAATGCACAAAATAACAATTCTGCAGATGATTGGTTATGGAGATAACACACGAACACAAAGGGAAGTTGCTCACTTATTTCATGAGAAATTTCCAAATTTGCCGCCTATATCCCAAGGAACAATTAGTAAAATAGAAAAGCAGTTTCGCGAGTTTGGACATGTAAGGTAAATAAAAAAAGCAGCTGCGAATGCAGTAAGTAATAGTACCAAACTGGATATTGTGCTTGAGTTTGAAAAAAACCCGCATACTTCTAGTAGACAAGCAGCGTAAATGTTCGATGTTTGCCATTCATCGATTACTCGCACATTAAAAGAAAATAAAATGCATCCCTATAAAATTATACCAACTCAGGAGCTCATGGAAGACTACTTTGATAGGAGAACGTATTTTTGTGAACCAATGATGACAATGTTAGATAACAATGTTATCCAATTAGAACATATTTTATTTTCTGATGAGTGTACCTTTACGCTTCACGGTCATGCTAATCGTCAAAATTGCCGCTATTGGTCCAGGGAAAATCCTCACTGGATGAGGGAAGAACATACGCAATACCCTGAGAAGGTTAATGTTTGGGCAGGAATTGTTGGAGATCATATCGTAGGTCCTTTTTTCATTGATGGAAATTTGAATGGCGACAATTATTTAGCATTGCTTCAAAATAATCTCGTGCCAGCTTTGACAAACTTATATCCTGATTTAGCAAACCCACAAGTTCCAGCAAATACGATGTGGTTCCAGCAAGATGGAGCATCACCCCATTACCAAATCAATGTCCGGCAGTACCTCAACCAAATATCCCGAATCGGTGGATAGGTAGGCGAGGATCGATGGAATGGCCAGCACGATCCCCTGATCTAACACCATTAGACTTCTTCTTATGGGGATATGTCAAGAGTATAGTATACAAAACTAAACCCCTCGACTTAGCTGACTTAAGAAGACGAATAATAGTTGCGATTAGATCGGTCACACCTGGGATGTTGAGCAACGTTAGAAAAAATTTTTATTTAAGATTAGGATGTTGTCAAGACGTTTGCGGCGAACACTTTGAACATCTCCTACAGTGACATTAATGTTTTTCTTGTTATTTTTTACATTATCAAAAATTTTTCAAATTAATCTGAAAACATTTAATATTTCCGAAACAGTCGAAGATAGGTATAGGACATTGTACATGAAATATATCTGGAATTTTCTAAAGAATCCAAAAATTTAATATTTGATAGGGTGTTGCACTTAAAATAAGAAAGTTGGTATTGACCACTTTTACATGACACACCCTGTATATAAACTTTTTATTTGAAAAAATACGCAACTAAAAATCCCAATCGACATGTCCGAGCGTTTTTTCGAAAATCCTTCCATTTAATTATTATCGAATTTATTCCATTTGGCTGATACACACTGTATAATTTATATTAGCGTAAAAACGTACAGTCGATGTAGCAGTTACTGTTGTATATTCAGTATTAATTCAAACTTCTTTGTAGATAATGTGTTCTTACTTTGATGTAGAAAAATTTAAAAAATATTGTAATCATTGAAATAGGAAAGCGACATGCATCTGAATAGTTAATTATAATCTATAACAAATTTAAAGTATTAATCTGAAAACAGATATATGTAACCTAACGAATAATAACAACGAATCAGTTATGTAAAAATAAGGTATGAATTATTTCTACCATTTCAAATGGTAATTTTAAATAATCTTTCGGCTTTGTTTCATTTTTAATCTAGAAGACCTTAAAATGTACGAAGCTATAAATCAACTACGCAAAATGCGTTACGTTAGTGGAGAAAAAAATTCGGGGTGTATTTATGGCGCAATTTTATAAAATGTACCTTTTAAGCAATTATAATAATGAAATTTCGCAAATCTGCATTTGCAAATTAAAATTTAAGCTCGCTGAAATTGTTTTTTTAATAACAGCCAGAGGTACGTGCTCCAGGTTTCTGTTTTCTTTATTTTCTTCATTTAAAATCGTCTGTGCTATATGTACCAAGACACTCATACATCTATGTATTTATATACCAAGTGTAGTTACATGTACAGTATCTAACATAGCTTGTAATAAATAAGTAAATAAATTAGCAAATAATGTTTGTATGTATATAGTTTTATAACTCTATGATAACTGCAATAAGGAAAATATTGCATCACGTTAGCATGCAAAAATGTTAAAAACTAGCTCTTAAAGCTTATATTAATTAAATTTTTATTGAAAGTTTTAGAAAGTACTACACTTTTTTTATTGAAAAACTTACTATAATAGAATAAAAATGTCGAAAATAATAAAACAAATTTATCCATTATGTCACAATATAAGTAGGTGCAATTTTACTTCTCAACCCTTAGTATTGTAATAAATCGAATCAATTACTATTCCTTAATTACCTGTTGCTATATTTTCCTTTCTCTTTTCATAATTCTAAAATTAAAAGTATATTATTATTATTAAGAATTTCATGAATAGTGTTGCATAAAAAGAAGAAACAGTATATTGCCGGCTGCTTATATTTTATGTTAATATGCAATAAACAAGCGATCACGTGCCAAAACTAATAACTAGGATGTATTGCATGCCACGTTCTCTTGTTTTTCCGTCACAGTTTTTTGTGTAAATTTATTATAATAAAGTAAAATAGTTGAAAATATTTACACAAATTTATCTACAAATACAGCGTGTTTCAAAAAGAATATACGAATTACAAAGTATTATTTTATCCAAACTATCGATGGCTGCGCCTCGGCTCTGCTATTGGAGAAACGAATACATAGTCTAGTTTATTTAAAAGCCGCTAGATGTCAGTTGTCTTCTGTTTTTCTTGATAACCGTCATTTGTTTAAAATGGCTACTCCCCAAGAGAAATCATTTTGTGTTCTCGAGTTTACGAAGTGCAATTCCGTGAGTGCAGTGCAAAGACGTTTCAGATTGAGCTACCAAATTGATCCTCCGAATGGGTCGAACATTCGCAGATGGTATCGACGATTTGTAGATACAGGATGTGTATGTGAAGGAAAAAGTCCTGGCCGCCCTCGTGTTTCTGAAGAAAATTTTGCACGAATTCAAACTGCTTTCCAACGTAATTCTTCAAAAATCAACTCGTCGTGCCAGTCGGGAGTTACAACTGCCTACAACAACAATTTGGCGAGTTTTGAGACGTCGGTTAGTTATGAAGCCATACAAGTTACAGTTGTTACAAGCTCTGCGTACTGATAACAAACGGAAACGTGTGACATTTTGTAACGAGATTTATGATGCTATTGACAATGATAACACTGGTAAATAAACACAATGTTCGAATTTGGGGTCCACAGAACCCTCATGCAGCCATTGAACATGTACGAGGTTCGCCTAAAATCAATGTGTTTTGTGCGATATCACGATCATATGTTTACGGCCTATTTTTCTTTGATGGAAACACGGTTAACGGTCAACAATATCTCGCTATGTTACAAAACTGGTTGTTTCCAAGACTGCACGAAGACTACTTCATTTTTCAACAAGATGGGGCACCCCTTAACTAGAGTCGCCAAGTGCCTGAATATCTGAACGAAACTCTACCGAATCGTTGGATTGGTCGTCAATGAGCTGGCGACTTAGTATGTCTCAGCTGGGTTCCACGGTCACCGGATTTGACACCCTGCGACTTCTTCCTTCCTGTGGGGTTTCGTTAAAGACAACGTTACTTACCCGAGTATGGGAGGAATTTGAGTATCCATGTGATATTGTTCGTGTCACTGATGGAGGACATATTGAACATCTGTAGTCTGAACTTGAGAGGTTCGTATGTATGTGTGTAAAGTTTCATATTCGTATGTCTTAAAGTTTAACAAATATATACATTCGAAATACGTACATTCTTTTTGAAACATATATGTATTATGTAATAATGTAAGTCATCAATAATACTATGAATTAAATTAATTTGAGGTCTAATCTACCTTTTACTATATAAAATAAATATTAATTAGTTACTTTAAATAATGAAGTATATATATTTATTAAAAAAAAATATATTGATTATTACCTACATTATGGAATTTTTTTAATATTGTATATCAAGGTTTTCAGTCCAGTAATGATTAGGACTTTTTCAAAGAAATTCCTAAAGAAATAGAAATAGAAGTAAGTAATCCTTGACGAAACATCCGGGTTCTCAGTACCATAAAGTCTCGCCGGAAGGACTAGATAGGTACTATTATAAACAAAATAAATAATATACGATTCGGTACCGTTTGAATGTCGGGAAACGATATAGGAATTTATACCCGTCGCAATTAACAATGAATCTTTGCGAGGCATCCTCGCGTCAGTGACCATGATGCAAGCTATCGGCAATGCCTACACGCGTTCGTTCCACATCGATTTTTTCTTTGTTATACGAAGGATTGAAGTTTAATTTACCTTTTATTATATAAAATAAATATTAATTAGTAACTTTGAATAATGAAATATTATATTTAGTTAGAAAAAATTATACTTACTTTATTTAATTTTTTTAATAATATCTCAGGGTTTTGAGTCCAGTAATAATTAGTATTCTTTCAAACAAATTCATAAAAAAAATTTGTTTCTTTTAAGTAATCTGCGATGAAATCTCCAGGTTTTCTGTACCCTACAGCCTCACCGGTAGGACTGAATAGGTACGATTATAAACAAAATAAATACTGTTTGCAATTAGGAACCGTTTGAGTGTCGGAAAACGATTTAGAAATTTATACTTGTCGCAATTAAGAATAAATCCATGCCAGATATCCTCGCGTTGTTGACCATAATGCAAGCTATTGGTATTTCCTGCAAGTGTTCGTTCCACATCGGTTCCTGTCTCTGGTTATACAGAGGATTGTTCAACTTTAGGAATCTGTTTTGTTCTTTTTTAACATCTTTAATAATTGTTAAATTAATTTTCATTTAACCTTTACCTTATTCTTTCAAAATCAAAAATTTGAATTTTTAACTAAACTTCTTTAATGGACACTAAATAAATATAATAAATGAACAATAAATAAATTCCTTCTACTTATACACAATAAAAATACAGGCTTGCAGAAAAATACTTTTTAAAAATTGTTTTAACTTAGTCACTTTTTGTGTGCTTTACAATTTTAAAATAATAAAACTCAGAAAACGCATGTGCTTAGCACAGTGTCAAGAGACACACTGTATGAGGAAAGGAAACAAAGATTTGGTAGCCGCTTAGTATTGCCACCTGACTAAATTAATATTTGCCACGGCCAGTTTAAGCCTAATTTTAATTATTAAGATTAAGCACTGTAATGCTTACTTGTCTAGAATGCTCAGTTGTCGATAATTTCAAGTGAAATTAGTTACTAAACTGTGCATGATGGAATTTTTTTATTATTCTTTCCGTAATCAGCGTACGAAACGCTACGAAAATCACTGATTATATTTTAAACAATTTTTCCAACCCAGTCTCTATGTTTGCTGCCACCTTTGTTCAAAATTTTTCAAACTTCAGGAGGCAGTGGACTTTTTGTTGTAGGTTTACAACTCCGATGTTAATGTTTCTTGACGTTTATAAGGAAAACTATCTTTCCAATTGATCGATATATTTTTCCAAACACATGGTCTTATGATCATTTATCTGGTGAAAGATATTTCAAAATTTCGTTATTCTGTAATATATTATTTTTATTTACATTACATCTTATGTTGCTGAAATAAAACATGGCTTATATCTGGTTTTACTTTGCTCCCATTTGAATGTCTTAGCTGAAACTTATGAATTCCTGAATGGCATTTTTGATAATCTATAGCCTTCATTTATACAACAAAATTGTATTTTAGTATGAAAAACCATGTCTGAAGTATCTCAAAGTAAAGTAAATGTTATTGAGATTATATGAAAGGTATGTTACGTATCCGTTAATGCTCGGGCCGGATCCGGCTCGCTGTAAGATTTGATCCGACCCACGAGACATTCGTCGTATTATTTTATGTCTGATATCTATCGCTGAAAATTATGAACACTACTTTAAAATGCACTACTTTTAAACGCAACCCGCGAACGTATTTGCACATTAAAGTTTGGCCCACAACATGTCAAAGGTTACCCATACCTACTATAATGGATGGATAGGACTGTAGACTGAAAACTAATCTTGACAAGTAGACAGAATTTTTTACTGTACGTAAACATTGTTATAGATATATATTATATTTTATGATAATATAATTTTTTTTAGATTAGCGAACTATTTAACTATGAAGAACATATTCTTTTATATTCAAACAAAATGAAACAATATCGAGGTAAAGGTGTACATTTACCCTTTGATGTACAAGGATTACATAGTTTTTAGAAATTCATTTTATAAGAATAGTTAAGTATATACAAATATTAAATGTGATCTTTCAATTCAACCACATTTCCCTCTTGACATACGTTATGATTATGAAATATATACATGGCGTATATCTGAGACGTCCGGAATACGATGAAAATCTCGTCGAAGTTGAGAGTTGAGAATTGAACAGTTTAAGAATTTTCTGAAAACCAATTCGATATGCTTGACTATGCTGACTATTGCGTGGAAGAAGCTTATAGCATATTATGACCGTGAGAATATTAAATATAACATATAAGTGTATGTATACATGCAGAGAAATTATGGTCCGTTACACTGAAAAAATAGGAAGTTGGAATTTTTCGCTTCCAAATAAACGAAACGTGAGTTAATTTTTTTCTTAAATGGTGTTAATCGAAGAGAAATTACGATGCAGATCGAGAATGTATTACCAGCCGTCAAATTACCTTCGTAAAGGAGGAAAGATTAAAAGAGTGTGGTATCCTTATTTCTATTTCACTGTCAATATACGATTATCCATGGCGGAGTGAGAACGAGGTTTCTTATATCCTTCATGTTATTGGAATAAAAGGGTAGGAGCCTAAAAATACCCGCAAACCTATAATAGTAGATATTTTGCTCCAAACGGAGGCAAATAAACTCGATTTTTGGCAAAATTCACTCATTCTTCGGGTTAGATCTAAAATGAAGAGGTGAAATTCTCTCCGTAAAATTTTTATCGGTGTATTGTGTAGCATCGATCCCGCACACCCTTCTAAATAGGGCGATTCTCATATTTTAGTTTATAGAATATTTGTTTTATTGAGATATATGTATGTAGGTATAACCTTGCAAATTTTCTTAGTACTGAAATAAATCGATCCACTGTTTACTAACTTAGCGACAGCTCCCTTTCCGTTTACGTAATTCTATAATTAAGAGCAAAAAATAAATTACGATTTTAAGAATAGATTTACTTAATAAGATGAAATGATGAACTGTGGGCTACCAATGTTTTATATTAATATGCAATAAGCAATCGATCGTCGACTTTAATAACTACGTATCGCACGTCCATATTCTCCTGTTTCTTCTCCACAATTTTTTTTTAGATTTTCTGTTTTCTGTATATATAAAGGGTACTGGGAAAGTTTTGAAACATGACGCAACAATGAATCGTAGGCAGCTGCTTGTTGCTGCATGTTGAGACATGTTCATACGTGCATAGCAGCCGCCGCGCCATGTCGATGGGCTCAGTTATTCATTGGCAGTGAGAGTGTAAAGTGCTAGCGATGGCATCGTGGTCACGAAATGAGATAAAGGCAATATTGCGAGAATTTCATGCGTGGTTTAAACATAGACCATTGCTTCGAAGAAATGATTCTTGTACTAGGTGATGTTTGTCCACATCGCGCAACGATATTCAGGTGGTATAGAGAATTTCGAAGGGGAAATTTAACTGTGGAGAAAAACGTTATAACTGTGAGAAAAATACTTGGCGAGGACAGGCGAGTGACCTATAGATAGGGGGTACTTCAGGCCTAAACGCATTAGCATCATTTGTACGTGAAGAAACTTTGTTCTCTCTGGGTGTCGCATAGACTGACTGAAGAGCAGATGGCACGACGTGTGACTTGGTGCCGGGAGAAGTTAAAAAAGTTTAATAATCTCTGTATGTGAATAACATCGTGACAGGTGGCGAGACTTGGCTATATTATTACGATGTACCGACCAAAGTTCAAAACAAAGTTTTGGTCTTTGATGATGAGAACACACCCGTAGTTGTCGGAAAATCCCGATCTGTAAAGAAGAAAATGATAGCTGTATTTTTCAAATCGAATGGAATTGTGGAAAGCGTCGTTTTGGACACACAGAAGACAGTCACAGCTAAGTACTGAACAGTATCTACCTAAAGTCATTGGATCTATGAAGAACCTGCGGTCAAAGTCAAGAATGGACACCTGGTCCTTCCATAATGATGATGCTCCAGCTCACCGCGCTAAAGCCGGCACCAAATATTTGACTACGACAGAATTGAAACTTCAGTCCAGATATTGTTCCCTGCGACTTAGCACTATTCCCACATGTGAAAATGAAGTTAAAAGGAAGCCGGTTTTCCAGTTACGTGGATCTCCTGCGGGCTTGGGTCAACGAGTGCGCTTTACTTCTTAGTGAAACTTGGCAGAACTGGTTTAAAGATTGGTTTCGGAGGATGGAGAGGAGTATTGAGTGTAGAGGAAATTACTTTGAAAAAATTAAATAAACAAAGCTGTATTGCAATGCTTTCCTAGTACCCTTTGTAAAGTTAAGTTATTTGTTCATAGTATATATTCGAATTTTCGCCTTTTTATCGTATCACTTCGAAAAGCGATAGTTCAACATTCTACATTCTAGTAAGTACTTGAAATTTTTTAATTTTGAGCGAATGTTTTCTCTACTACTCGTTATTACTTGCAAGACTGCATCATTACGATTTTAATAAAAACAATTATTTCTAAATGATATTATAATGTAGTTACTCAGTTACTCCTTTTCATATTATACGTGCATGTATAGATTGCAATTAGTTTTCTATAGTATTTGAGAAAAATAGAATTACCGTGCCTTCCTCCGGTTGCGAAAATTCATATATTATCCAAGATAAATTATGCAAAATAATTATTGAACATTAAGGGGTAATACTTAGTAGAGTAATAGGTCGTGTAGTTGTCAGCTTGTCTCGTCGATGTTGAATTTATTGGAGGGTTAATTTTGCCTTAATCGGCTGAGATCGTGATCCCTATACTTCATGAATAAATTAGGTTGTTCCTTCGGAGTAATTCCCGTTGATAGCTTTCTGATAAACTTCGGAGTAGCGGATAACATAACCATAAAAATAAAAATATAGACCTTCGTAATGACATTGTGATTACTTTGAATTTTCTAGCAAGTATTTTTTATACTTGTATAATGGCTTTCAATTTTTTTAGAGAATTGGTTATAAATATTGATCACCAAATAGCTTTCGATAAAGAATTCTATTTTTAGTTCTGGATAAGGTAAATATAATCACGATCTTTTCAAATAGCTTTCTTTGTATTTTACTATGTAATAATATTTAATATTTATATACCGGGTACTCATTTTCTATATGCGTATATGGGTAACTTCTTTAGTATTAAAGATAAAGGATCAGATAAAGCAAAGTTGCTCAGAAATTCCAGTATTTGATAGTATTTTTAGATTTGTTATTTGAGATATTAAAGCAAATTACATATCTTCGTAACTAATAATGATAGAGAAAAATCAAAACTGGCGTGCGTTACTTTTATGTAGGATTTAATAATCAAAGTCAAAAATTCATGGAACACTTGATTTACACAAACTTATGTTTTTCTTAATGGCAATAATATTTAAATATGACTTCATTAAAATGCTTGCCTTTTTTTTAAATTTCAGTACGTTTACTAATTGAGGAAATAATGTACAAATTGTTTAATGTATCTTGCAATTAATCAACTACAGTTGGGAAGCAAATTGAATTCCTATCAGTTTACTGTATTAGAGTTAAGTGTTTTTCTCTGAAAAATATTCGTTCATAAAGTAATCGAAAAAAAATGGCATGTTTTTTATTACTAGCAATAGAAATATGAAAAAAGGCAGGGTAATTAAAGAGTATTGTCCAGATTTCAGTTCATTTAAAAAACCAAAGATGTAGAAAGGGTTTTAGGATATGTCAACTACAAACCCACGAAATCTACTCGTAACATTTCGAGCGAATATTTTGTGTGCACAAAACAGCCTTGTTAATTTTAAAACATAATAAATATAACCTATTTAAAAACAGCGTTAGTAATACATTTTATATTTCCGCATCAAGAAAGAAGAATGTCATTGGCTCAATTGTTTTGAGGGAAACAAACAAATTTTTTGTATACAATTCTTTATACAAACGAAACCAAATTTATAACAATAGTAGTCATAATAATGTTTGTTTGGCTCAAGATAATTCTCACGTTACTGTGAAAAAGCGAAATCAACAATCTTTTCTTGGTATGAAAATATCGAGACCATATTCTAACATAAAAATTGTACGCATTAACTTTCCATTTACTGATGAATTTATTTGCAATTGTAGAATAAACTTCTAATCTGTAAAATGAGTTTTATTTAATTTTCATAAGTAATTAAATCATAAAGATGCATTGCATCATATGTCACTTCATCCAAGTCACTGTATTAAGCAAAAACAGCATCTCAAGCGAAAATAAAGAGAACTTTTTAACTTTAACTGTTATATCACAAGATACAGGTAAATACCAACAGCTTTTTGAAAATTTGTTTGATAAGCTGTCCGATTAAGTTGGACACAGGTAAAATTCCAAAACGAATTAATGCAATAATATTGGTAGAAGCCTTTTTCCATTTAAGCGAGATACCTTCTTTGAATCAATATATTCATTTAACATATTCATATGACCATAAAGAGGTATTTTTAGCATATTTTTCATTCGCTGTATTACGTGTTTTTGCTTGCATCTCTTGGGTGTTACTATTACACATGTGACTGTCTTCTATACTAACAGAATAATTGGCTCCGTGATGCAAAAGTATGAAATTTATACTCTTTATTAGCAGCATATAGTAAAACATATTGCTTAAAACTTAAAATTCCATTTTTTTAGTTTACAATGATAGTTCAAACAAAAATTTAATCATAAAAACTCTTCCTTGACATTCATAAATAAAGCATCTGTAGAGGCTAGAATGAAGCCATTTTCGAGAAATTTGATGTCTTCTTGTTTCTATGAGGACAGAAGGACTAAAAACTATAAACTTATGAAAAGATATTTTCATTTTTCTACTTATTAACAATTTCATTGAGACTGCGAACAAGACATTGGAGAAGCCATGGATATACAAAAAATTCCTTCGTTATCGGGTCACATGAACAGTATTCGATAAATGATTTTCTTCCTTTCCCAAATTCCAACACAGTTTCATTTGCCAGAAAACTTACATGTAACAGATACCTAATTATCTATTCTACCATAATCTGGTACATAATGCTATAATGAACTACTTGATCCAAAGAGGCTTGCTTATATCGGAACGTAATTCACTATATGAGAATTTATCCATGCATCCAAAACCTTAATTAATAACAGATGTTCCGTGAAAGATATACATCGTATTGCAACCTATCGTGGTCCAATTTTGTTTCTTAATACACCTCCACTATTTATAACACTTATTTACCTTATATGTAAGATGAAACTCATAGTTTCAACAGAATCTTTCTAAAACATAAAATCAGAACTGTTTTGAAACTCTACTCTACACTATTGAACATGTTCGTGTGGTAACATTAACGAAACAAAGTTTTCGGTTGACCCTGTGCTTTTAAATACGACGATTGTACTAAAATTATACACGTATCTGGTTTTGTGCTTGCTGAGCAAGGATTGGACACCGGACACCATATTATTTAATTCTACTTACAATCTATCACGCACCCTTATTATTATAGCCGCTAAATCTAAGAATCCTAAAGCACCACAAAAATCATGAAGACTATCGTCGGCGCAATACCTGCCAAGTGCTAACATTAAAACAAATTCGCAGTAAATACAAGGCTGCGGTGACCCAGAATGACTTAGATGTAACTCTTTCTCGAATTTACAGATCTAATTCAGTACAGTTATGTTAAGACACGTTATCCTGAGGATGACCCTCGTAAGTGAGGATGAAAAGTTGGAAAGTGATGCAGTAGCGCCAAGGACGCTTATTAGTCCGGATGCCGAGAAGAAAAGATGATCTAGAGTCATGGACCATCGAAGTCAATACAAACTTCTTATAAAAAGTGTCCAAAGTTTTTTTAAAGAATAAATAAAACACATAATTTGCATTCCCTTTCAAAATTTTTTTTTTGGTAATTGAAGTATCGGTTATGACATTTATATGCGAAAAATAATATCAGCCTGTGGAAGTGCAAGAGGAGGCCATCTTGCAGCTCCACAGACGTCCACTCCTTTGTTAAAATTTTCAATGACATTTTAATATAATTGAGGGTCTATCTTACCAATGACACGAAAAATTTCACCTTTCAAAGCAGAAATTAATTGTGGAGAATTTTTATAAGCCTGACTTTTCACGTAACCCCAAAGAAAATAGTTTAATAGTGTTAAATCACATGATCTTGGTGGCCAGTTAACATCACCGTTTCTTGAGATTACACGTCCAGGAAATTTTTCTCTCAATAAATCAATTGATTCGTGTGTAAAGTGAGATATAGCGCCATCTTGTTGAAACTACATATCCTCTAGATCAATATTCATTAATTCAGGCCTCAAAAATTCGGTTATCATCCGACGATATCCATTACCATTGACAGTTACAGCTTCACCAGCAGCATTTTCAAAGAAGTAAGGTCCAATTACAGCACCTGACCATAATGCACATCAAACAGTAACTCGTTTAGGATGCATAGGCTTTTCATGAATAATTCGTGGATTTTTCTCACCCCAGATATGGCAATTTTGTTTATTAACATAATCACCAAGTTGAAAATGTGATTTATCGGGAAACATTATTTTTTGAGAAAAATCAGCTGGTTGTTTATTGATGAAATTGACAAATGAACGACGTTTTAAATGATCTAATGGCTTCAGTTCCAGTGTTATTTGTACCTTATATGCATTCAGAGTTAAATCCTTGTGTAAAATGCGCCATGTTGTTGATCCACTAAGTCCAAGTTGTTGTGAACGTCTGCTAATGGACATTTCAGAATCTTCAGCAACACTTTCACAAACCAAACCAATATTTTCTTATGAACGACCACTACTACTGTATTTTTCACTTTTATGATCTTCCACGGAACCGGTCTCTGGAAATTTTATAATAATTCGACCAATAGTGACGATTATGTAAACCATAAAATTCACGTAATTTTCTAAAAAGTCTTTTCACAGAACGCTGATTTTCATAAAATAATTCAACAATTTGAACGCGTTGTTGTACCGTGTACGAAGACATTTTTATAAATGTCATATATCACACTTTTGAAATGCCCTCATACCCAGACAAATTCAGTGCGCCATCTATATTTTATATATTCTTAAAAAAACCGCGCAATTTGAAACAGCCTTTATATTTGTCTAACTTTAGGCGCACGGTTACTTAATGAAAATTACAAAAATATTTTGTATTGCTGATAAATAAATAATTTCCTGTAAAAAGTGTGTATTTATTATATACTGTTTTCTAGTTATCCCTTCTTAAAAATGCATTTGTCCAAATATCTACTGAGATTTTATTTAACATTCACCCACTTTAAAAATTTTTAATGAAATATGATTTATATTAAAAAAATAATTTATCTCGTTTTATTAACGCTTGTTACGTCGCATTAATTTAAGCAAAAAGTCAAGGATTCGGCGTTCGTGTTTCATCGGATAGTACACACTTTTTTCTGTGTTTATGAAATATGAGTGTCAAGTTATGAAGAAGCGACTAGATGGCGTTTCTGCTAGTACGTGAAAAGTTGGCATTATGCTTTTGGCATCATGCCAACAATGTTCACCGTATTGCCGATGTAACTCATTTTATACGATACGTTTATTAATGACGACCAGAAATATTAAACATTTGTTTAATATGAAATATTAATGAGATAAGTAATAATGCTTTCGTATAAAATAAGATTGACGAAATTAATGCTACCTCCATTAGATTCAAATTTAATAAGTTAGTTATTTCTTGAATGTCATTAACGAATTATTTCATTCATTAGTGCCCAACTCCGTGGCATCAATGACATCTGTCCGTATTTGGAAACAGAATATTCAGATTGATATCAATGTAAGATTGGCTCTTCTGGTTAATTTTAATGATCATTATTGATAACTATAACGTAATTACTTTTAATGATTACTTAAGACATTAGCGTCACTAATGAGCGAAGATAAAGATGTTTCAATCTGGAAATTTTTGTGCTACTAACTATAGACAGATAAAATTACTTATGGTGTATTTGTATGTAAACCAAGAACTTATTAAAATACTTTGATTTGAGTTTATAATAAACGAAACAAATACTTTTCTGTGCAAACAGCTGTTTAGTCTGTTTACTATTGATAACGCTTTTGCATGCATTTTTGTAATGTTGTAAAATTGCTCGTTGATGTTACAGAAATTATTCATAAATTGAACGAAGTCAACTATGCATATGAAAGCGAAAACTAAATATTTGTCAAAATGTTGATACCTTATTTGGTAAATATCTCATAATTATATGTTGAAGAACCTTCTTCGTCGCAAGAAAAACTCTGTATATAACACATTTTCTTTAATATTTATAAATCACACGGTATCTTAATGCCCTTTCCCATCATCATCCCGCCCAAAAACAGGGCGTTATCAATTCCTTAGTCCAAAGAGCTGTCAACATATCTGACCAGAATTCTCTATCCCAGGAATTAAGTCATGTTACCAAAGCTCTTATAAATAATAATTTCTCTAACTATAATATTCAACGAACCATAGATTGACATCTCAATCCCAAAATCCCACAACTTAAGACACAGTTTACATCATCTCTTCCCCATTCTAAAGCCCACCTACCCTATATACAAGGTGTTACTGACCGCGTTAGTAGGGTTCTTCTCAAAAACAATATTAAAACCATCTTCACACCCCATTCCAAATTACCTGACCCTTTTTCCGTAAAAGACCATGTTTCTTTAGAATCATCTGGTGTGTACAGGATTCCTTGCTCATGTGGCAGGGTATATATTGGTGAAACAAAGCGGTCTATCGGCACTCGTGTTTCTGAACATGAGCGTTGTACTAGGTTGCTGCGCATAGCCGGTTCTGCACTTGCCGAGCATAGGCTGGAAACCGGGCACCATATCCAATTTGATTCGACCAAAATCCTATCTCGCACTAACAATTACTATGGTCGCAAAATCCGCGAAACTATAGAGATCTCTAAGCACTTCAATAACCTTAACTGCGATTAGGGATACCCCCCTCACCACGCCTAGCAATCCTGCATCTCCAAACTACCCAACCGCAACCGTAACGCTCCATTAACCCATGACTTATTACTCATATATAAACCCGTCCACCATCGACTTACACCAGTTTCAGTGCAGTAGTTGAGCCCTGAAGATGTGCCATACAAATAGGTACGAAACGTCGGCAGATATTCAAGTGACGCGGTTCCAGCCCAGAAGCCCGGAAGCAGATAGCATAAGTCACTACTCTTAGCTTCCCTTTTTTCTTTAGAACGTTGCTAGAAATAGAAGACGTAATATCGTAATAAATATCTGCTAAGAACTCTATCTTATTCTTTTCATTTTCAATCTCCTTTAATGATAATAATAATAAGAATAATTACTCATGCCCTCACATACCCCAACATACCTCTTTGGTATACCTAGAGTTATTATTACGCCCGCACTCGTGGTGTGACTTAAGATATATGTCTGTCAGCACTCGCTTAAATGGGAAAGGGAAATCTTCTCGGACAGCCGGTTATCGGTCTCGAACCCGAGACCTCCGACGTGTTAACCAGTGACTTATCACTTAGCTATCAAACGGTTTTGATAATCTCTTTTAAAATCTTGTTCTTAATTTTGTCGATGACAATTGAAAAGCTTCTCTTTTAAATATAATCTTAAATGAATCATTCTCTCTTTCAGTTTAGTTACATGAGAGCGGAGAAAAATTTATTTTGCAACGCTACAATCTGTTATTAATTAACGTATCTTCTACAAGTGTTCATCGGAGTTTGAAGTAAACTGCGTTTTTGCAATCGTTACAATGGAAAAAAATTAAGATTGACATGAAGTAAACTCTTGACAAAGATGCTTCTTTGTTCTCACCAATAAAAAATGGCACTACATCAATTCAAGACAATAAGCTCTGTGGAAGGCAAAAATCGGCCATGAACTATGACATTGACAAATGTATTCAACCGGATGGGTGTCGTGATTACTAATAATTGATTAAAAACGTCGAAGACCAAATATTTGAAAGAAGTGTTTGGTACTTTTCCAATGTAATCCTTCTGAACCTTCGCTTCGTAACTGTTGAGGTTGGTATACATCACTACATTTTCAATACTGCTTCAAGTGCTGTGAAGAGGATGTCGTGCTGTAGTAGTTATCGACTATTTCGAGAAAAGGATAACCATTGCCGTTGTCTATCACGCAGTACTAGTGGACAAGTTGGACGCCTAAAGTAAAAGCAAATCAATACATTTGCCAAAGAAAAAATTATATTTCTTCACGACATGTAAAAATATTAGATCTATGTTATAGACTGTTGACACGCATTACTGCCAGGGTTTAGCGAATTAGTGACAAGATTTAGTGCCCAGTTTCGCCACTATTATATATTCCCTAAATAACTCTTCTGAGCTCATTAAATCAACTCCCATCCTCTTACTTCACATATTTCTAGCTATCTTCCTCCGTAGATTTTTTACTAGTCTTTGTCTGCCAATTCCAGAGAAACGTTACATCCAAATCTAGTACTCCCTTTAGCTATTTTCACTTGGTTCTGCCTCTCCGTCTCCTTCCCCTTAGTTCCCATTTTGACATGGCTTTTTAGTTGTTCTTTCTGCCTTCTGTACAAGGTCTAGGTATATTATTTGTTTCATAATCTTTCTTCCTCCTGTACTTCTTGACGCAATTTAGTATATGTTTTTCTTATGTACATATCAGTACTCTGACACTTTTATTGTATCCGATCTTCGATTGATTACTTCAACGACAAAATTTTTATACATGACTCAGTTGACTTAATCGCTGAAGGTTGTTACATAATCCCTTTCCACATTAATTTTCGTATGTCGTTTTGGCTTTAATCAACCACAGGCTCCATCAAAAAAAAATTACCACTCAGGAGACTGTTAATTCTTTGCCTTAGGTTGAGATAGAATCCGAATTTAATTAATCAGCAACTCGGAACAGATAAGAACCAACCACTAACGATTGATTTAAAATCAATGTACTGGCTAACATTATGAGTAATGTTGAACAAATCTCCGGGTTCGCAGTAGAGTACAGTCTCGTCGAGAAAATTGGATAGGTATGATTATAAACAAAATAAATAATATATGTAATTATAACGAAGGAAAACGATTTAAAAATTATTTACACCCGTCGCAGTTAACAATCCACTTTTAACAGCCATCTTTACGTCTCCAACATGATGTAAGCTAACAGCAATGCCTGCATGCGTTCGCATTTAAAATTCCTTTCAGAGATATAAGAAAAGATTTTTCTTGACAGAAGAAGCTATCATATGGTATAATTACATCTTAACTGTTGCTGGTCTCCAAGATCCTCTTAGCTCACTTCATTCGATTTCGATCAGAGTTAACACATGAAGTCACAAAAGCTATGAAGTTCGAATCGATAACCACGAAATGCTATGCCAAGGCATCTTTATCTGTTGTGAGTCTATTGAAAATCACTCAATAAGGTGCGATATTAATAATGAATACATACATATATGAGCTAGAATGAGGACATATAACTATGCACAATATTTTATATATTCATTTTACTTAAAATATATTTTATGTATGTGATAGTGAAATAGCACATTGTTTTAATAATACTATACAGTGTTTTCGAAGTCAAGAATTGTTTTATTTTAAAACCGTTACGTGATCTACGTTCGAATTGCTTGACATAAAGTTGTTTCGCGTCTTCAAAAAACTGCTGTGTGACTGTAATTTACTTTTAAATTTATTTCCATCAGTCAGTATAGTTGAGTAGATCTTGTTTATTTTTATTAAATTAGATATGTACGACTTTGATCAGTACAGAGAGAAGGTAGATTGTAACGATTGATTATTTTTTCGTTGTTTCCAGGATTGGATTTATTGCATGTTATTATTTCTAAAAATTTCCTATTGCGCAATTTTGGAAACCAATAGTTTTCTTATATTGAATGATATAAGAATGAATAAGTACAACATTTACTCCAGGAGACCATCATTACACTTTATATGAAAAATTTAGTTGGAAAATATATCTAAAGTTACAAATATTTTACTGTATATATCATTCGAATGCTTTCTCGTAATTTATAGAGACATATCCTATTTTATTCTTTTTATTATTTCCAATATCGCGCGATATTGTCTATAAAGCAATATCTTGCACATAAATTGTTATGGGAAAGGTATTGGTTTAAGAAATTACTCTCTTTCGAGAGATATAGGAACATAAAATATACAACAATATATTTAATATTATTGAAATATACAATCGAAGGGCATTTTATTATAAAGATCGGGTTGTGTTTTGCATAGGTAAGTCACCTTTATAAATGAAGTATCGCGTGTGTGTGTTTCGCGGGTTAAATTTTATCGTTCATACTTTAATCTTTTCCGTTATAAGGTGTGAGCGACAAAACTTTATCGCAGAGTCTGGCATGAAAAATGTTTTTATGTAGTTACAAATTATCTTTTATTTAAATAAACTTTGTGGAAACTAACAGATTCTTAGTGAGATAGGAAGTCTGTTAAGAGGATAATGGTTCTAGTAATAGGGCACTGTAGATCCAATGAACATATGATAATGTGAGTTTGACGGAATATAAATTCTACCAAGTAGAAAGGAGCTTGGCCAGAACACGGTTTCTCTAATATGGTATAAACACCAAAAAAGGAAAACTCGTAGCTTCTTAGTCTAATTAAAAGAATGACGTTTGAGAATGCCCTTTAACGAAACAAGCGGAGCGCAATAGATTCGAAAAAATCGTAATGAAATAGTCTGTAACTACCCCAGATAACCAATTATAATATAAGGCTTCATTTTATTTCACAGAATATTTATGAAAAGTTTAAATGCTAGGTCCGTGAAATGACTCAAATGTTGTCAATTTTCAAGTTACAGTGTCACAACAAAGTTCACCAAACACATTGTTTTAATATTTGCTTACAAGTAATAAATGTTCAAAAATTAACTTCTTAATACTTTCTACTTTGTCTATGTGGGGCGCTCGTTTCCTTTAATATCGGGTGAAGCATTTCTAATACGTCCAATTAGAGAATCCCGAGTGTCAGTTTTTATTTTCTAAACCTTATCTTTAAATCAGCCCTATAAGTAATTATCTGAAAGTGTTAGGGCGGGGTACCTTGGAGGCCAACTAATAGCAGTACAGTAACGAATTCAAAGCTATGGAAACCTTTCAACCAAATGTCGCCTGATCTGACCAATGAAATATGTAGGAGAGATACTCCAAAGTAAAAGGGCCAATTTAATGAACACCAACCATGCCTCAGCACACTTTTACAGAAAACTTGTGCTGAAAATTTGTTTCAACTGTTGCGTGGGAATTATCGTTCGACCATTCATGGAAGTTGAGAACATTATTAATGCCGTTACGGGTGAATATTGCTTCATTGGTAAAAACTATGCCAGATTTACAATTTATCCACCGACAAAATTGCATGCTGCTAGCATAATCCCTCGGCTGTATGCGATATACAGGCTGTAGGTGGTATGGATGCAAATCTTGCATGTGAAATGTGCGGATTAATCTAGTTTGAGGATTGCCGATTGAAGTACAAATTTATCATGAATTGATCGCTGGAGTTTCTTTTACTGAATGAACAATATTTTAAATTTCATGTAAACGTGTTGGTTTGAATATTCAGATTTTATGTTAGCACTGGGAAGCAGTTCGTTCTCGCACAGTTTGTTGAAAATTTTGGTAAATATGTTTCTATCAAGTTCTCTAACGTGGAAACCGTTGATGATATTTTTCAACAGCTGCTGCAGTACTCTCTTTACAAAATATACGAATACTATATTTAAATATTCCAGATATAGTCATAATGCAGAATAAATATTGCTTTTGGTCAACTATCACGGATTTTTTAAAGTCTGGTCAAGTATGTCGTAGAGTATCACTCAAAAATAACCTTATTAAGATCGCCATGCTCGGTAGTATGGAAAAAAGTATCTATTGTCAGACCCACAACTACTTTTTTCGGTGATATGAACCGATACATTAGTAAGCAATGAATAAGCATCTACGGCAAAGCATGAGACTTTGTCTCGATAGATTAAATCTTTCTTTTGAACATTCATTATGGAATGTATTCTGTAATTATGTAGCTTCAGCTTTATCTAGTAGCAATGTTTTTGAAACAAATTCAAGGCCTAAATGAAATTCATTAAATCACCATGTATAGACTTATTATTAAGTATCTTCTTGAGTTTATCTACCTGGCTGTACACCCAATCCACGCCTAAAGTCGGAAATAATTATTGTTTGAAAATACACGTTATTAAATTTTATATTTATAGAAGTCCTCGATTCAAATCATTATATTTATAGTGAAAGGAAAGTGTTATAATTACATCTTCTATTTAGACATACCATTAACAGAAGTTTCCTCATATAGCATTGACATTATAAATTTCGATTTTCCTTATAAACGTTTATAGTTTTTACAGAAATTCTTTCGGTGTATATTTCTATTGTTAATACTGTAATAAAGTTACATAAGATATATTTACGTCTTTCTAAGTGGAATATGTGATGGAATATTTGTTGAATGGATTTTCTAGAAATCCTTGTCTCTTTAATTACGGCACTGAATTCCATCTACGTGAACGAAATCTTTATTTCTATTCTTTTCCTTTAAGAAATGTTTCATTTTATTTCATTTTGTTTTACAAACGTAAAACGTTATCGATTTAATGAATAAAGATACTGGTTAACACAGATTATTAGTGTTAATGATAAAATAGGAAGTCAAGTAAGAAGTTTAATATATCCCTGCCGAGTAATTTGGTTTTGCTAAATATTTTACGGAGCTTGTTTAGTTTATATTGGAATATACTTGACCAAAAATTAAGTTTTTAACCATATTCCTTTGAAATCAAAAAGTTGAGCTAAAAGTATTCATATCCCATAGTTGTTTAACTGAAAAGTCTTCATACTTACAAGTAGTAGTTTATAACTATCTTAATATCTTCTACGTCTCTGCTCATTTATTACTGCATGAAGTTGTCGGGAAATAGTTTAGAATTTTCTTTTTAATTCATGCGTAAAATTACTCCAAACGGTCACAATCGTCTAGAAAACTGTCTTCTTGCATCATATTTCTATCTATCAGTTTTGTCATCCAAATAGTTCCATTGGTTTTCTATTAGAATAATTTCTAGATTTTAAACCAATCATTTCAATACTTCTATGCGATCTTTATTAAAAATTTTTGCAATCTTAATCTTGTGTGTTGAAATTATTTTCCTGTTGACAGTTTAAATGATCTGCAATGCTCAATTTTCCAGTAGAAGTATTCAAATTGCTTGGAGAATGTTAACATACTTTCTTTTTGTGAATTTTTCATACATTATAACTAAATTAGCAATAGTGCTGCAACTAAAAGAATCCCATACATTTCCTCTGTTATGTTTAACGGACGTTTGAATTATTTCTTTATCTATAGATTTTCCAGGATATCTCCAGGCTTTCTTTTTTTCGAAGTTTTGCAACTCAGATTTACTCTCATACAGATTCTATTTTTCCAAAAGCCAAAAGTTTCGATACATATTTTTTTGCGAATTCAAAAGTTTTCTAATTTTGGCAAAAACGAAGAGTTTCCCAATCATAAAGAAGGGGCTTCCTTAATTTTTCTTCAAATACTTCGTTCCAAAATATTGACAGCTTTTCTTTAATGTTTCGATTTGAAAGAATTTGTTCCTCCGTCAGTTCTCTTATTATTCATCTCGGTAGGATGTTTTTTGATTGATCTGCTCTTGGTTAATTTTCTATACTCTCATAATATTTATTGTTTTTTATTGTAGACTGCATAACTCTTTTTGCTTGTTTATATCTTTGACCAATTTTGGCTATAGTTTAAATAATTTTTAATATATTCAACGATTACTTGTCTCTGTTACGGACTAATTTTTGCCTTGTTCGGCAATTTTATCTAGGTCTAATTATTTTAAATTAAAGCATGCAATTTTAAATCAATGAATAAGTGCACATAAAATACATACACCGTCTAGTCGTTTGTAATTGTATCTATCTATTTATAAATATTTGTTTTATGAAAGTATGTTAGTACATAGTAATATTTCTTGTGGAGAACAACCGGGTTGATTGTTGTATTTGTGTGCCTGATATTTTTGGTGTTATCACAATAGATGAAACTAAGTAGAAGTCTGCAGAAGAAAGGAAACTTTGTCGTTCAAAGTTGCTTTATTCTCTGTTACCTCGATATATCTGGACCAGCGATGATCCAATGACTCTATGTATTGATAAAATTCAGAGTTCTCAAGTTCATTCAAATAAGCATCTATAGCAGTTTTAATGTCGTTGTCTGTTGAAAGGTTCTGACTTGTAAGGTATTTCTTTAGGCGAGGAGGAAGGTAGTATTGCTGCGGTACTAAATTCCGAGAATAAGGCTGACACGACAACAAATTGAAGCGTTAAATTTAATTTTTGTCACAGCAGCAACACTTAATGGGGCCGTGCTTCGTCATTAAATTTTTGCCTTAACTAACTCGCGTAATACACGCTAATCATGGTTTGACCTTTTGAAAAGTAATTAATGAGAAGAATATCTTTTGCATCCTAAAGAATTGAAGCTGTTAACTTGCCTGCAGATGAAAGAGCCACTGCCTTTTTTGAGAAGAGATCTACTGTGCCGCGACTGTTTAGAATTAGACATGTTTCATTTGCGACGATAAATCGACGCATAAGGTCCACCTCGTTTTTTTGAAAACGTTCCAAATACTAAAGAGGAATTGTGCGCATTCTCTAGAGATTTTTAATGCGATTGATATCTCAGATCTTTTTAAATGACGGTTTTCTAAGATCGTAACATGCCCTTTGTCAATAATTTCTAGTATAGTAGCAAACTTCGAACGTTCACAAAGTGGTATGTTTTTAATAGTTGTACGATCACATTTAAATTCACAAACCCATTTGAATATTAACAGTGGAAAATGAAAGCGCTGAATTCTTCAGATTATCGTTAATCACATTATACGTTTTTGTTGTTGATAAGCTTTTCAAAAAGAAGTACTTAATGACAGACACTTTCCATTAAGCAGTCAACACAACGAAATTAATGAACGTAGAAACCTAAAATTTTACAGTTGACGTCGTTAGGGAGACAAGTATCCGGTGCACTATAATAGCAATCTAAAACTGCGCCGTCCGTCCGTCGTTCCCCGGACTTTTATACAGAATTGTTAGTTTGGAAACCTAGTACACATAAAGACGTATGTATGTATATGCTACTATCGGAAACTTGAAAATATATGAGCATACATGTTTTACATATTCATTCGATAGAAAGTATTACGAGTATTTTACTATTTCCGTTTAAACCGGAAATAAATGTCGCCTTTGTTGCTTTAAATAGAACACTTTATCTTTTGAAAGTCGAATAGAATTCACTAGGCCCATTTACGTACATATATATGATTTTATATTGTATTATATAAAATCTTTTACATTAATGCTTTCGTCGAAGCTGAGAAAGCAATTTCATTTCCAAAGTATTTATTTAATTACATACACCTTTTCCAAAATTTGTATATATAAATCGGTAATAATTAATCTTTATTTACTCTTCACATATATCAAAGAACACTTTTTCATGTTTTTAAACTGCTTTTTTTTTAGCAAATTGATTTTAAAAATTCTCTAATAATTATTAACTTATGATAACTTCTATGATATTTTCTTTGTTAGTTAACATGCGTCAATCACAAACAAAGGCCTTCTTCCCACTCAAACCTTAATTACCACGAAACATATTTGGACGCAATTCGTTTTCTAAAATATTTTTTTAGTATTGAACTTACTTTAGTTTTACTTGATCTAATTTATAATCATGTCTCAAACTTTTATTCTCACCTATTATACGAGGTTAGCTTATGGATTGCCCTCGTGATATTGTATACCATTTAAATAAAGTCAGTCGTGTGATATGTTATCCTAAAAGAACTTTTCGCAACTAAAATTTCGAATGATATTTTGGTGTGCTTTCTCTGTTCTATCATTGGTAAATCTATAGTTGAACACGGTGGTTACTTCTCGTTTCACTGTTGAGAGTCGATACTTTTACTATAATCTTGCCATCGTACTTTTATACATCATGTTTGCAGTGAATAACAAAAACTTTACTGTATAACTTCGTAACCTCGTAATGCTTTCGTATTTTCACGCATTGTATTTGCGAAACAGAACCTTCGGGGATATACACATGCAAGTATGCCTACGTATCGTTCTACAGATTATTTACATGTTTTATTACAGACCTTGTATTAATTGTACTTTATTTTTTAACATATTACTTTCGTTTATTAATTTTTAATACAGTTAGCAAAATTGTACCTTTTTTCTCTAAGAAAAAATTTGATAATATTATTGCTATTTTAAGGTCATTTGTTAATTGAAATGATACGTGTCCAGTTTATGTATATGTATAAATACATAAAAATTTTATTATCAGAATCATTTTCGTTTTGAAGTTTTCATAATAAAATATGGTTTATTTCATTTATTTAATAAAGTTACTTGAATTTAAATTAATTTAATTTGCTTCGCTATTCAGTTTAATTTATGTTAATATTTATACCATCAGCAGGCCAATTTACTGTATTTGTTCATAACTAATTCATTTTTTAAATTTTTTCCGTATAGTTTGATTTATGAATTTTTTACTCGTTTTCTATTAACCTACAATTACATTAAGACGAATACTGAGTTAAAAATTTACGATTTCTTTATATTAGTATAAAAAGTTGACAAGCGCTATCAAGTGTGCAAGATAGTTCATGCCTACAATGTAAGTGCTTGTTAAGGACTTAACGTTAAAATTAAAATATTTTATTTTCATTTGGAATTCTTATTATGTAACTATATTATGCGTTTTATGTATATTATTATTGTGTTTCATGATATTATTGTTTTACGAATATTGTTATTTTATGTAACGTCTTTTATGTAGTAATTCTATTTATTTTTTTATACGCAAATTAACGCACATATACTGACTTGTATGTCAGGGGACCAAGATCGGCGTACCCGACCGACCGCGTCACTATCGCTGCCGGGTAGTTGCATGACGCTTGGCCAACAGGTGCAAGATCGACAGTGTCGAATATTTCTACTCTATTGGGGGTGCATGGGAACCTCGATGCGTTGAACGCGAAGCGAGGCATTTTGAATTCTTTCATTGCGTACGTACTTGGACGTATATTTGTGCATATAGAATGATTGAACTACGTTTCTGTTTATTATTTGAACTGTTTTATTTATACTTGTAGAATACATGCATCTCCACACACAGAACACATTGATGTTCGAAATAAAATTGTGTAAAACATTTATGAATTTTATTTAAATTAAATAGGGCTCTCGAAGCAGGGGTATGTCAACAGCGCTAATACATTATAAATTACTTATACCTAATAAAGATATTAAATTTCAATATAACCGTTATTAAGTTTGTGTTACGCCAATTAAAATCGAAATTAATTAAGGTATGTACATATATCCATGATAAATATAGCTTACCCTAAGCAAAGTAGATATGTTACTTTGCATTACCGACATCAGTATTCAGGTAATAACTATCTCATTATTTTTCATTGAAGTATACAAAATAGGCATATGCTTTTCACATTAACAAATGACTTTTTAAAATAACAATCTTATCTAATCTCTTTTTTCATTAAATAGAAATTTGTTAAGTAAATATTGGTTATAACTTAAAAATATAAATGTGATAATTTAAATTTTAATAACAATACAGAATAATCGCCAGAGGCGAAGAACCGGATTCTGGGATAATTATTATTAATTATTTAAGTTTTTCTAAATAAAGAGTAGATATTATTATTAAACGCATATGCAATTGCATATATACACAATTATATCTACATTGCGCGATGTGAATTAATGAAAATACTTATTATATTGTTATAAGTGGGCAGAAATTAATTCAAAAAATCGAATTTCGCAGTCCTTGGAAGCTCACTAGTAGAGCGTCGACCTGGCAAGCGGATGACTGTGGTTAAATTCCTCACCGATAGATAGGATTTTTTTCATTAATTTACGCCTTAATTGTAACGATACAATAAGCAGAAAATTGCGATTTTTTTAAGGATTATATTAGATCTATAAATCTTATGGGGCAGAATTATATAATCCATTTGCAATTACACATGATTCTTCAATTTTGTATATTAATATATCGAATAATAAGTTGTAATGAAATTTTAAGATAATAGATAGCAAAGTTAAATGTTAGAAGACATAAGAGCGTCGACACGATGTGGTATATGCACTTAATTTACGGAAGTCTTTCTAAAGGTTGTAACCCAAATTCTATCGGGAATACAGTTAATATGTTTGTAATTAAGTTTAAAAGCGGTGTACGAAATGAACCACAGGTCAGAAGGGGTTAACTTTAAATCCATTTAGAGGCGATCGTTTGTAAGTCAGGTCAATCGGAAGTCACTCATTTCGTTGCATTGCATGACGATAACGTTGATGATGCTGATATAATTCAGTAAATTGCATGAATATGTGTAGGGGTTGACTTGCATATGTGAATTTTCAAGTTGATATATATGGGTGTATATGATATATATAAATTAAAATGAAGAAAATGAAAAAAATACATTAATTTATCACATTTTATGTTTTCTTAAAGTCTAATTCCATGGTGTCTTTACATATAATTAATCCATTTTAAATATTAGACATTAAGAAGACATTAAACTGCCATAAATTAATGTATTTTTTATTTTTTTAATCCTATAAAAACTATGCAATCTACCTTTTCCAGCATAATAAGTAGGCCTTTCAAGCAAATTTTCGGTGTAAATGTAATAATAATGTAGTTGATATGCGTATTAGTCTCGTGGCTAAGAACTTAAGAATTAATTTAAGATTGTGATTAGGTCACTTGGTTAAAGCATTTTAAAAGCCACATTTAGCTGGTATGATTAAATTAGAAAATTAGAATATGATGTTATTTTTTTTCAAATAGTTCTCACTGAATTCTTTAGCTACACTTTTAATTAAAGAAACCTGTAAATCTCTCGTTTCTGATGGGAAAAATTTACTAAAGCTTTTATACGTAAGAACAAAATGTAGAAGACCAAAGAGCAAACAAACATATATGAGAGAAAACTAAGTAATAGAAAATAGGAAAGAGAAAGAAAAAATAAGACGAAAGCGAAACGGAAGTTCAGCAAGAAGTAAAAAGACAACAAAGACGGAGTATTAAGTGGAGGAGGAATAATACTAATATATAAAAAGACGATAGAAAGAATGAGAGAGTTATAAACCAATACATCTAATTAAAGATAATTACTAAAGTTCTTAACGAGGTTTAAAATAAATTCTATTCTGGAAAGATACTAGGCGATTATCAAAATGGCTTTAATAAATTACTTCAAAAAGCTTCTGAACACACTAGAAAACAGCATATAATCTTTGCCTTTTTTTATGTGTTCCTGTAGTAAATAAAATATTGGATGATGGAAGAAATGAAAATGTTTGCCATATTAAAAAAGCGAGAACCGATTACATAAGTCTATTATATAGTCTAGTATAGTAAAGAAAAAATGTGTTTGCAAGAAATAGTAGGAGAAGAATTCAGAATAAATGAAGGAATGAAGCAAGAAGATTCAAGTCTCGTAACTCTATTTAATATACTATCATAAGGAATTACAAACAGAGCCAAATTGAATAGATCATATGCAAATAATAATTCATGTCGATGATTTGGCAATAATGACGAACACAAAAATAAAAGTAATGAAATCAATAGAATAATTAAATTGGAAAGCAAGAACATGGTTCAAATTGGATATAAATCAAGGGAATGTAAATAAAATATGAGTTCATAGATGAACAGAAAAGGAAGTGGACAAATATTTAAGAACTGGAAATTACAAATTTGAAGCAGCATCTTTCTTTAGTTATTTATGATCCTGAAAAGAAGCCAAATTTAAAGGCTAAGGAGAGCATTATATTAAAAATAGCAAAAGAAAATCAACTGGAATATATGGAAGACTATATAACGAAGAAAGGAAATTTACTGGTCCGTAGGATATTGTTAATGGCTTTGCAAACACATTTACTAATGTATGTATATGCTGCAAATAACCGAGATGTTTATCCTGACGCTCCTTGCTTCCCTTTTACTATTCCGCCTGTAACAGCGAATAAACCAGTACAACTATGTGCGAGATGCCTAATAAACGAACTGATCTCTTATCAAATCTATTGATTTAAAATTAATGGCTGTCCCATTACGTAAAAAGGTCAATCGTTGTTTAGGGATAAGAAATGTTTCTATTCATAAAGAAGGTGTTAAAGCATCTTTATCTAATTATCGCCCTATATCCATTCTTTCTTTCCAACTTCGTAAAAGTTTTTGAGCAGATGCTATATAACATATATCCATATATTCAAGTCAACATGGCTTCATACGTGACAGATCAACTTTAATTAATGTATGTACAATTTCGCAGTATACATGTGAGACCTGCCATCATGCTCTTCTACCCAATATTAGCTTTCTTGCTTCTCTTACGTACATTACAATGGATGCCGCTTTAACTCCCATCTAGGCCTACTTTTATTTATTCCTTTTATTAATGATCTTTTACTAAAAATAAATTGTCCCAATTTAGCTTTAGCCGAGGATATAAATATCTTTTCCAAAATTTATATTGTTTATGATGTAAGAAGTTTGCAAAGATGTTTTAACCTTATTGAAACCTGGTGTCAGGTATTTCAAGTAAAATTACATGTCACTAAGCTCTGGGTCGTTACTTGTACAAGGAACTTACTTATAAGATTAATGACAAGATTTTGCTTAAACACTCAATTATCCAACATTTGAGAATTATCTTTGTTTAACAGGTCACGTTTAAATCACATACAGAGCATGCTTTTGCGTGCAAGTTTCTTAGTTCTATTACGCCTTTTTTAAGATATTTTGCAGATTCTAACCTTTTAAAGTTCCTCTATTTTGCATATGTTACGAGCAATGCACTGATATTGTATGGTATTACATCTACGCGTCTCACCAAGTGCTATTGAATAGGATTCACGGGGCCTTTGGGATACTTATTTTAGAAGCTTGATGGAGTATTTCCACCTATTGGAACTAGTCAATTACTAGGCAAAAACTTAAACTTAAACAACGCACAAATTAACAATTACGTGAAAAAATGTAGTTTAGACGCCTTGCTGTGTTTTTTGAGTATAAATAAGTATTTTAGTTTTGTGATAGAGCAGTTGCGCAAATTGTGTTTTATTTATGATATTTATTAGTGTTCCGTAAATAATTGTAAAATCTGTCGGACAATAAAGAGATATTACAATTATTATATTTTATTAAAGAAGACACAAGTAGTAGTAGAAGCAAAAATTAAAATATATAAAACTTTGGAATGACAACTTATTACATATGCAACGGAAAAAATCATAGTAAAGATCAACGAAGAATAAAATATAAAAGATATAGAGATAATTCTTGGAAAGGTGTATCGAGAGATGGAGGGAAAAGACGAGAAAAGAAATAGAGAAACAGAATAGAAATTGTGAGAAGAAAATGCTTACAGATATATTAAAAGACCAGTGTTTAGAATAGATAGGATATATAATGAAAAGAAGGCCAATAGAAACGATCAGAAGAGAGAATTTTACTAGGGTAAAGGAGTAATGACCTAAAAAAAGATTGTGGGATGAGGTACATGGAGATGCAAGAACGGAAAGAGGTGGAGAAGAATTTTTGACTGTTGCTGTAATAACTAAGTAAAAATTGGAGTAATCCAATCCACCTTTCCTAATGGATTTAAATAAGCGCTTGGAGCATTAGCGCTAATCCTCAAAATTCAACGGTAACGTTGATGATAAAATATTTACTTTTAGACGTTCTCTTTGCATATTATATGAAATTAATTACTTTTTTATTACGATTGAATTTCTATTTAAAATCGCAATGTAAAAGTTCTTGTGATTTTATTTAAATGAATTGATCCTTACGAGTATGTGCCCAGTTTTTCATGATATGAGCTGTTTGAATATTTTCTATGATTTTTAGTTTGCATTTAGAACGTAGATAACCAAAGGATTTAAATCACATCACCAGCGCGGGACAATTATAGTTCATGGCTTATAGTTGTTGTTAAGCTATTGGAAAATGTGAAAGCATACATTGTGTTACAATAGAATATGGAACGAAAAGTTTAATTAGTAAATGATCTCCATTTTGCACAAAGGGTACTAGGAAAGTTTTGCAATACAGCTTTGTTTACTTAATTTTTTCAAAGTAATTTTCTCTACACTCAATACACCTATCCATCCTCCGAAACCAATCTTTAAACCAGTTCTGCCAAGTTTCATTGGGGAGTAAAGCAAACTCGTTGTCCCAAGGCCGCAAGGGCTCCTCATCAAACGGCCTCCTTTTCAGCTCCATTTTCATATGTGGAACAGTGCAAAGTCGTAGGGAGCAAGATGTGGACTGTAGGGAGAGTGTTCGAGAAGTTTTGATCCTGTCGTGGTCAAATATTCGGTGCAGACTTTGGCGCAGTGAGCTGGAGCATTATTGTGATGGAGGAACCAGGTGTCCATTTTTGACATTGGTCGCAGATTCTTCATATATCCAATGACTTTAGACAGGCACTGTTCAGTATACCACTTAGCTGTGACTGTCTTCTGTGTGTTCAAAACGACGCGTTCCACGATTCCACTCGATTCGAAAAACACAGCTATCATTTTATTCTTTACAGATCGAGATTTTCTGACAACTACCGATGTGTTCTTATCTTCAAAGATCCAAGCTTTGTTTTGTGCTTTGGACGGCACATCGCAATAGTATAGCCAAGTCTCGTCACCTGTCACGATGTTGTTCATATACCGAGATTGTCTCTTATTAAACTTTTTTAACATCTTCCGGTACCAAGTCACACGTCGTGTCATCTGCTCTTCAGTCAGTTGATGCGGCCCAGAGAGAACAAAGTTTCTTCACGTGCAAACGATCGTGCGGAATCGAACGAATTGCTGGTGCATTTAAGCTGAAGTATTCTCTATCTGTTAGTAGGCCACTCGCCTGTGCTCGCCTAACATTTTTCTCACGGTAGTAACGTTTTCCTCCGTTACTGACGTTCGTAGCCTTCCCGGGCTCTCAGCATCCTCCAGAGTTAAATTTCCCCTTTCGATTTCTCTATACCACCTCAATATCGTTGTGCGATGTGGACAAACATCACTTAGTGCAAGAGCCGTTTCTTTGAAGCACTGGTCTATGTCTAAACCACGCACGAAATTATAACGCAAAACTTCCTTCATCTCATATCGTGACCACGATGCCATCGCAAGCACTTTACACTCTCACTATTAATGAATACCTGAGCCCATCGACATGGCGCGGCGGCTACTATGCACGTATGAACATGTCTCAACATGCAGCAACAAGCAGCTTCTTACGATTCATTGTTGCGTCGTATTGCATAACTTTCCTGGTACCCTTTGTATTTTAATTTTTAAAATATTTTTGTTCCTTCCTTTGTCGATTCATTTGTTTCGGACAAAGGAAGAAAAGTATTATCCCGTCGTACATGTGTATGTATTTTCTTAGTATTTATAGAATATATGTTTATTTATTTTATACATGTATTTGGAATTCGCAAACTTTGAAAAAGAAAATATAATTTATATACCTGTATCAAAAGAACGTGTAGTAAACTTCGACGGTGAAGTATCAAGAAGCAAAATAGTCAGAAATTCAGCTTAACGTCGTCATAAATTGAAAAACTGCAAACAAACGTAATACAAACGTCAGAGCCAGCGGCGTTTTTGATAACGAAACAACACAAAATCTAAGTTCTGTAAGATTTCGAAAGCCACCCCAAAACTTTCCCGCGAATAAAAATAATGCCGAACGTCCTGGAGAAAGAAGAATACCACAAACTAAATGCGAGAAAAACGGTAAAAAATGTATAAACGAAAAAACGAGGTAATTTACAGTTTTGCTCGTGAAAGGTGTACAGCGTTCTTGTTTTATTCAGAGCGCTTTATCGTAGATATCACAAAAATAGATCTAAATGAACTATTTTCTAAATCACACTAGAATTTTTGAATTATATTTGTTTATAAAATTCTAATAGAGAAAATTATATTATTATATATGTTTGTACATGTATATACACTATCGCTCATAAGTATTTGGTCCCCCTTGTTTCATCATTACAGTTTCTATAGAAAAGTTGCAATTATAAAATTTATTTCTACAGTAAGAAATAGTTTCATAGTAGACATTAAAATCTATAAAATTTATTCAAAAATAATTATACGATTACCCTATTCACAATGAATGATAATACCCTAATAAAACTCCAGATAGAATAATTGTGCTTAAGGGATTAGATCTCTCAATTCTTGGAAATTTTCGATTGTTGTGATTTTATTTTAAAGTAGGATGTTCTTGTAAACTATTAAGTATTTATACTTGGGTATTTTGGCAAAATTGCAGTTATCGGTTAAACGTTTAAGTGTTCTTTTCTGTAGAAAATAATCCCGACATAATGCCGACACTTAACGGATCCATAGACCCACCCACTATCACCAGAAATTTGTTTTAATCTACTGAATCTGAATTTTTTGTTAACAGACTATCTACTATAGCACACTAATATAATATTAGTGCCATTATCAAATTAAAATTCACTTTTAGCGGTAGTGGATCTACAGATTTGTTAAGTACTAAGAAAAATATTTTAATTATGCAAGTACTTCATTATTACATATCGAAGGATCGTTCCCTGCATATAAGAACATTTGTTACTCAAGGCGTACACGGTTAAATGAAGAAACTGTTGACACATACCTGATGTTGAAAATATTTAACCGATTTCATCCTCTTTGTGAATCTGTATACAGAACCCTGCTTAAAAAGGAAAGATATTTATTTACATTTATTATTACCCCTTACGAAAGCTCACAGCACTGAGTCTGTCGATAACCATAGTATTGTATATTTCTTCAGTATATCCGATTCATTATTTTTACAGTTACGTACTATTTTCAAGCCTCTTTCATTTAATCATGCTGTGTAATTTTCCGTCGACTATATTAAGCTTTAGCTTAGTTTTTCCAATTATATTACTTATGTTTTCCTTACTGCACGGTATTCATTCCCCAGTTGTATCAACTACTACAGAAATTAATTAGTTTAACGCAGAAAATTCTCATCATTACTGTTTGGATGTATGATCTTTATTTTGTTCATTTATGGTAGGTAAATTTGATGGAGCCTGTGATTGATGACCTTAATCGCTTAAGCTTGATATATAAGCCCTTTCTAAATTAATTCTCGTTTTCTATATACGTATTTCGACAACTAAGTTTCATCATCAGCAGATAAATAAACAGGTTTCCAGGTGCGACCTGTTTAATTATCTGCTGATGATGACAGCTTAGTTGTCGAAATACGTATATAAAATACGAAAATTAATGTGGAAATATTTTATCTGTTAATATATTGTTTTTTTCCCGCCACATGTATCCTTCTTGTTATCGTTGAGGTTATCGTGGCGTTTATGTTAATGGCAGCTTACGTTAAGGCATCTTCGTATTTGCAGTTGTTATTGATACTTTGGATCACATCCTTAGGGATTGCTACATGCTGTTCTGTCGAATACAGATAGCACGCAAGTCTTACTTTAGGTTTGAACGCGCTATTGTGAAACAGTTACTTCCGCCTTTCAAAAGCTAGATCGTTTTTTCGTCTCGTTAGTTTCGAAACAAGTTATCTTTGACAAATGAGATAAAAATAAAACGATTATATTGTGTTATTGCTGTCAAAGTTTAGTATTTGTATCTACAGATAATCTCTCTGGATTTCGGCTTTTCTTACGAAAGGTATTTTAAAAGCCTAGCGTTGCTGTTCTGTACGAAGTTATGTTTAGGGTAGTTGTCCGCTATTTTGGACATGCGCATATTTCTTTAATATCGTCTCTTGTTGTTTTTAGATCAAGTAGTGTTAAGCATTTTAGCATGATACAGACAGTTAGTCTTTTTAAGTTCTTGAGTCACTTGAATTTTACAAGCCTTTAAATGCAGATCTTTTTTTAAAATTCGTTGAGGAGTGCCGTATGAAAGGTTAAATTACTGCGAACCCTTAGTTTGTTAATAAACGTACCCTTTATTTCAAACTTTCGCAAGAGATCATGAATTGCGGCCTCATCTGGTGAATTACTGTGTCCAAAATGTGGTCGAAATTTACTTCCCTAAACGTAATAAATCACCTGTAACCTGTTGTGTGAGATTTTGCTGCAAAGCGGCGGCATGATGAATTTGCCATGTGTTTAAATGTCAACGGTAAAAATGTTAATTTCGAACTTTCACAGAGCACAAGCAGAAGGAAATTCAAATCAGAATTAAATTTGTATAATCCTCTATATTTACTAAGCAAGCATAAGCGACAAATGTTTTAGAAAACATGGAGAATGATCGAATTGTACTGGAATAGAAACAAACATTCTCACCCTTTTCCCTCTTTTTCTTTATTCCATTAGAGACATTTATTGAGAGGGTATAAATCTCTATTGAAGGAATTAATCGTAAGAGTGGGTTTTGACCTGAATTAACTAAAATTGGAATTAAATATTTAAAACGAAAGCCACATATAGACGAAGAAGTACAATCACATTATGTAATCAGATTATGTCAACGAGAATGGTCTGTGTCAACATTATTTGTTTGAAATGCTCGACATTGTGGATACTATGTTTTATATTTAAGTTTCGTGTATTCCATTTATTTCTATCATTTGTATATTGGATATTATTACTGTAAATTATTTGTAGTTGAATAAGTACACATAAATCCGTTTTTTCATATGATATTTATTAATAGTTTAGAAATTAGAAACGTGTTTGTATAGTCGGAATTTCAACTAATATCTAAGAAGATCTCAAGGTAATAATTCATGGTTTAAACTAGTTAGAACTTCAATAAATTTGTTGAAGAATAGTGTTACAAAGTTATTCCATGATATAAGGGTTTTATATAAATTATATGATCAATTTAAATGTGTTTAGTTGTGCGTAGTTGCTCATAAATTAAAAAATATTAGTATAGCGTTATTGGAGAATTTATTGAAGATTAGAAAAATAAACTATTGACAAATAAACTGCAAAAAATCAAGAATATACATAGTCTTTCTCAGATAAAACGGAACTTTTTTTAAATAAATACAAGAGCTTACTATTTTGGCAAAATTCATTTACTTTATTGAAAGTAGCCACTCGGCTTAAATACAACGTTTTGCACGGTCAATTAACGTGTCGAATGCATCTTTAAGTTCATCACTGTCGACACATTTTTAATGGCTTTTATGTCGGCATAACACTGTGTTTTCATTAGCAAGTAGTTTGTTAGAAAATCAGTAAAAAGAATCGACCCATGACATGATGCATTATCATGTAACAAGCACCAGCTACCATTTTTACGATATTGAGTACAGGCGCAATGAATATGCGCCAAAAGACGCTTCATAATACAAAGATAATGTACGGTATTAACTGTTTGACTACTTGGTACAAACCTTTTGTGTACTATGTCTTTCGAATCATAAAAACCAATCTTCACTTTAGACTTCTCCAAAGGGCTTTTTTTCGGTCTTTCTTTGTTTGGATGCTGCCATTCAGAGATTTGACGCTAGGTTCTGGATCATATTGGAAACACCTCATCTCATCGTCAGTTACAATAGAATACCTGACATTTTCGTCCTCGTTAGAGTCTTTAATCAAGTTTGTACAATGTTGAATTCAGTTAGCTTGTGTGGTACAAACATTGCACACATCTTTCTCAGTCCCAAATGCTTTGGCAAAATGTAATGAATTAAATCTTTGGAAATATTTAATTCCATTTCCATGTATTGCAATGAGGATTTGGGCTCATTACTGATAAATTCACCCACAAGTTCGATGTTACTTTCCGTAATTACAGATTTTTTTTTTGCACCAGTATGTTCGTCATCATTTATGTCCGTACGACCGTCTTTAAATCGTTTATATTATTTATACACACTCAGACGTGGCAAACACGCATCACCATGAACTCGTTTCATCAAATTAATCGTTTCAGTAAACGATTACCGAGTTTAAAACAGAGCTCTTTGTTCAAATTTCATTTTTCGACCAATTCCAAATACACATTTACTTATGTGCAATTTCTCTGCTTCTAATAATGTAAATGTCAGTATATTTTGACGCAACATTGGTGAAAGATCTACCTTACCGACGCATATTTTTCTAAGAATTACTATTTTAAAAAAGTTGCGTTTTCTCTGCCACAGGCTGGGTTTAATATCAATCACTTAAAATCCTGTATACGTATTTTACCAACGGAATTGTTATTTTTAATACGCATTAGGAATAATGTAATTGAGTTAACCATGATCTCTACATGCAGCAGTATTTCATTAAAGTACCATGGAAACGACAACTGTTATTTAAATTTTTGGAAAGAATTTTGTATTTAATATTGTAATCATTTATACTTTGTTTGCATGCAAGGTTAACTTCGTATTTAATTGAATTCGACAGCTGCGCGTTATGTTGATGACGTCCTACAAACCACTTTATTGCCTTATCTAGATGGCCGTCCACACGTCCTTTTTCAGCAAGACAACGCGCGTCCACATATTGCTCGTCGTACTATGGACTTTCTACGAGAAGCTGGCGTTAATGTTTTGCCGTGGCCACCCCGTTCACCGGATTTAAATCCCATCGAACATGTGTGGGACATAATGGGGAGAAGACTGACCAATTTGAACCATCCTCCACAAACTCTGGCACAGTTAATCCACCAAGTTCAAGTTGCTTGGAACGAGGTGCCACAAGCAGACATCGACCATCTTATTTTGTCGATGCCTAGACGTGTACAGGTGTGTCTACAGCTACGGGGTCGCCAAACACATTATTGATTTTTTTTCAAATTAATGTTAATAAAATTTCTTGGAAATCTGATCGTTTCATTCTTGACTTAAACTTATCACATTACCAAGAAATCACGTCCAGGAAACTATTCCTTCTAGGTGTAACACTTCTAATGTCATTGAGTATATTTCATCGATGCGAACATGTAATACTCGTCGTTGCTGTTTAGTCAAATTTAACGCCAGTGTAGTCATGTGATTGTTTAAAACCACGAACGGCGGGCTATTTCCCTTATAAAGGAGGTCTGCAGCGAGAGCATTAGTAAAAGGCAAATAATCGGACTGGCATTTTTAAAAGAACGGTTTGGGTAATTGTAAGTTAAGTACCTTGCATGTTTGAGATCAATCTTTTTCTGTATTGTAATGTTGCTAAGACTGATTGAAAACAGTATATTGCCACTAAACTTTTAGGGGTTATTGTATGTCCCGACGTTGTACGACAAAACGCCAGAAAGGGGAACTTGGAGAATGCGTCCGAGCAAGAACATTCTTAATTCGATGAGTCCATATAAATAACAGGGGTTTACTAATTTGACTGGCATTGCCTCGTAATGCGACATTAGTGATGTATGCGACCAGTGCTTTAATATCGTTTATTGAATTTTATGTAATTCGCTTTTTGTTCATTCAACGTTTCATTTTATTATCTCCAAAAACTCCCAACGAATATGTAACTATGTTTCAGAACATGTAAAATATCTATTTCACAACAATCATAAAGGACAAACAATACAACACACAGTGAACCTTACAAATTATATTTGGCGTCGTATTTTGCCAGTAGTATATTGTTTTGAACTAAACACGTTCACATAACTTAATTAACATAAAACAGGTGCAGATGAGAACAAATTAATTTAACGAAGAGATTTACATTAAAATCATTTTGGTATTTTCACGCACTAAAATCAGACACATTTTCCCGTCTCGACTACGTTTAATTAGATTCTTGTATATTTGTTTTCAGACTATTAATCAAAATTTGTACTAAATATTTCCAAGTTAAACTCTTAGCGTGGGTGCACATCGAAATTAATTTGACGGTCTGAAAGTTGAGAATGTTAGAATAAATGTAAACAAGGTAAATGGGACCACGTAAAGTTTTGTGTGGCATTTTGGTGTATTTGGGGTGAACACATAGTCAAATGTTGATTATGAGAACCGTAGATGTTTACTGTCGCACGGCGAAAGCTATATATTTCCATAAAATACATGAAAACAATATAATAGCTATTAATGTATATAACTTGATGTTATGCAGTAACATTATGCATTTACTTTAACATTAAGTAAAGGTTGGTAATAAGGTGAGTTAAAAAAAAGGCCATTTCAGAGTTGGCCATGAATATTCTATATGCATCTTAACCTGATCCATTTTTCTTTTTTGTCAACTGTAAATAAATGAAAAACTAAATATCATTTTCATCGCTTAATAAAAATTATACGAAATTATATTTACATATACATACAGGGTATCTGCAAAATGCTTGGACATGGCTTAACCACAAACTCCTTGCATCAAAATAAGATGATTTAACCAAACTTACCTATATTCAAAATCGCATCATTACGCCGGTATTCAGCTTTAAAGTTTTTCGAAAAAAACAAAAAAATTCTTATTAAAACATAACGCTTTGATCGATTTTAATTATTTTTGGTACAACATTTCAAGTAAGTGTAATTCATGTTTTGAGATGATTTAGGTCTTTATAAGTAGACCGCAAGTGTATGAAACATCTATGAAGTGGCACATTTCTGCCTGTAACTTTTTGTTATGAAGGTTAAGAGCTTTAATTTTTTTTACCCGAGAAGATACATTTCTTAGTGACATTTTTTGTATCTTTGTAATTTTTGATATCTGTTACAGTTTAGTCACAAAAAATAATATCCGACTCGAACGTAATCTGCTTTCCTGGCAACACGCATAATCTGGTTGGCTTATTGTTTAGTAAAATAAGTGGCAAATAAAAATTTTTTTGCAAAAATTTATTAACGGCAAATAAACAAAAACTAAATTACTACAAATGTTCGATATGTCCGCCATTTTGTTGAATACAGAGAGCGATTCTGCGCAAGTAATTGAATTGCACTCTTTGCAAACTTTCTTCATTATTTCTAATTGATTGAGTGGCGTTTTGTATCCTAGCCCAAAGCTCATTCTCCGTGTTTATAGCAGTAGAATACACGATGCTCTTGAGTGTTCCCCATAAAAACGAATCACAGATACTCAAATCTGGCGAGCGAGGAGGCCATTTTACAGGTGCGTCGTTTCCTCGGCCGATCCATTTATTAGGAAACTGTGCATGAAGATGATTCCTAACATTCAACGTAAAATGAGGTGGTGCTCCATCATGTAGAAACCACATGTCACGTCTTAGATCTAGTGGTAAGTCCTCCAATAAGCCTGGCAAAGTATTTTGTAAGAAATCTAAGTAATTCACTCCATTTAGTCGATTAGGTAAAACGACAGGACCTATGATGTTATTGCCGA